>JADMNL010000022.1:302820000-303287500 GCA_016271365.2 Neoceratodus forsteri
TATCACTCTCCACATCCCATGTTTCCCTCACCCTCACCCTCTCCCTTCCCAATCCCCCTCCTTCTTCTGTCTGCTCCTTTGGTTTCTCATCTTCCCTGTCTTGTCCCATTCCCATCAGCTCTCCACTGTGCTCCTGATATTCATATTCCCTAATTCCCATTCACATCTTGTTTAATGTGCCCTATGCTTGAGAGGTCTTCCTGCCTCCTTCTGTTGAGAACCTTAGGTTCTGTGTCTCAGGGTAGTTCCCCCGCCCCAGCACTGAGTTTAAAGAGCTACTGTGCTCTTCTGCACGTGCCTTCATAGATAAGGGGCCCAATTCACAAAACATTTGGACTGGCACAAGCCCCAGGTGGGCCAAACACAGGGTGCATGAGGCTTGCGGCAGTCCACAGCTGAAAGTCAGGATTCACAGCTGGCGCACCCCCGGCCTGATGTTAGGCCAGCTTTTCGCTGGTCTACCACTGAGGCCCTTATTACGAGGTTTGTGCCACATGTCTGGCACAAGCCACCATAAATGGGGTGAAGTGTTGCAAATGCATGTGACCTTCGTGAATTGGGTGCATGGTGCACTGCAGTGGTAGGCACGGCACTGGGTGGATGCAGGCTTGATGCAAGCAATGCTTCCACCTTTGTAAATCAGGCCCAAGATGTTTTAACTGTTACAATTACTAGAGAATGCATTTTCTCATTTTCAATATTCCTTTTCAAGATTTGCAGCACATCTTGGTAGTCCATCTACAAAGTCTATATAGAAAACATTTGCCTCTCCCCTTTTAACCTCACAGTGTCCTTGTTTATGATAACATAGTACTCACCATGGCAACAGACTGAGGTGTTACAAACAGCAATTGTGTGGTTAGCTGGGGAGTCAGATACACTTTGAAAGACTTTGTGAAATAATTGCTGCATTATCTACAATATTTAGCAGATCAAGAGCAGATGAAGTGAAAGAAAATAAACTATAATAATAAACTAATAACTAGAAAATAATAACATTAATACAGTAGACTCCACATTAGATGGATGCTGATACTGTGGATAATCACTTTGCAAGGACAAAACTGGTCTGCCAGAACCTAAATCTATATGAAGCAAGTAAAATCCATGCTTTAAGGCAGACTATGCATGCTGCATAATGCCGGCAGTTAATTACAGCATTCGGTCTAATCGCACCCTGTCTCCACAAGCTGTGCCGGTGTTAACTGGTGTTAATTGGAGCTGTTACTTAATCTGTCATGGCTGTTACACCTCATTTCAGAGGTGTTACTCTACCTGTGTGCAATTGCTGCTTCAAAGCTCCCCGGCATTCCTCTTGCAAGAAAAATTTGACTGCTACGGCAGATTGAGAGTCTTCCCTGCATGAGCATTAGTGATCTTGCTGCTCATCTCTCTTGCCCCAAATTAACTGTATCAGATTTAATTCAACAAAAAGAAAGACTTCAGGCAGAATGGCACGGCAACCAAAATCCTGAAAAGAAGCGAAAGAGATGTAAGGGACCGGAAATAGAGGAGGGCTTACTGCTGTGGTTTTCTGAGCTTCGTAAGAGAGATGCTATGATCAGTGGACCTTTGTTGCTACAAAAGCTAAACAGCTTGCAGTCTCTCTGGAAAAACCTGACTTCAATCCAACTGATGGATGGCTTCAGCGTTGGAAAGTCAGGAACAACCTTTGCTTTCGCCGCACGCATGGCGAAAAGCAAAATGCCGATGTGGAGGGGGCTGTCTCTTGGGTCAGAGATGTCTTGCCAAATTTGCTAGAAGGCTATGGGCTGAATTAAATTTTTAATGCCGATGAGACAGGCCTGTTCTTCAGGTGTGTTGGCAGTTGCACACTGTCATTTAAAAATGAAATGCCGTAGGGTCAGAAAAAAGCAAAGGATGTGTTTCTGTCATGGTTTGCTGCAATATGACAGGAACTGAGAAGTGCAAGCTCCTAGTTGTTGGGAAGTCTGCGCAGTCCAGATGTTTCAGGGGTGTTAGCCACTTGCCCATAGTCTACAAGCATAATTGGACCACATGGATGACAGGGAAAATTTTCATGGACTGGGTCAGGGTATGGGACCCTCAAACTGCACGGGCAAGAGATAGTTCTTCTCTTGGACAATTTTAGTGGTCATCCGGATGTTAGAGGCCTGAGAAACATTAAATTGGCTTTTCTCCCACTGAAGATGACCTCCATTATTCAGCTGCTAGATCAAGGGGTGATCTACTCCTTAAAGCGGCATTATGTGAGGGAGATGCGAGGTCGTGTTCTGGCAGAAATGGAAAGCGGGGCTGATCTAACAGCTGTTGATGTGTCAAATGGATCACCCTACTGGATGCAGTTATGCTGCTAAAAAGTGCCGTAACGAGTCCAACCATTGAAAACTGCTTTAAAAAATGTGGCTTCAAGACACCAAACCCAGATCCAGAACATGATGATGTCGCAATAGATGACCCTATCCAGCCACCAGAAGGCCTCACACTCTATGAGTTTGAAAGCCTTGCTCACTTCAGAGATGATGATCCAGAACCCAAAAGCAGTTTGGATGAAGTGACATGAGTTGTGCAAATGCTTAGACCAGTCATTCCAACTCCAACAGCATCAGCTGATGACACAGAGGACACCAAGGAAAAATAAATTCCTACTGTTTCCACTTCTGATGTGCGAAATGCCCTCAGTATCCTGAGCTTTGCTATGGCTCAGTGAGTGGACATTAAACCTGATTGGGAAATGCTCAGACAAACAGAGAAAAGTTGACAAAAGTACATAACTGCACCTGAACACCAGACTAAGATCACCAGATTTTTTACCAGAGAACCAAAACAATAACATTATATAGTTCATCACATGCTTTAACCAGCACTCTACAGCTTATTTCCTGAGAATTAAAGAAACTGTTTTAAAGTCACAAAGCATCCAAAAGTTAAAAAGCATGCCCCCAACCCTTCTACCTTCCAACCCAACACTGATGTCTTCAGAAACAGAACAAAACAGTACACAACTGCACGCAGACTTTTGCGTGAAACGCGCTTAAAAAATATTACACTTTGGCTTCTGCAGACATTGGTTTCGGCTGACAAACAAGTAATGCATGGAAATATCTGCCTATACCGGCATGCACTGTACATAATTGATGTAAACCTGGTGTTTTGAAGCTTTTTATTTATAATCAGGAATTGTTCTTTAAATTTAAACTGCCCACAATGTACTCCCCAATTCTGTTGCTGAGCACACTGGTTCCCCCTGTTGAGATGCAGTCTATCTGATGGGTATAGGTATTCTCTTCACAGACATTTCCCCAGTCCCCCATGCAACCAAAGCCCTCCTCTTTGCACCAGTTCCCTAAGCTACTCCTTAAATTCAGAGATCCTCATCTTTCTAGTCAAACTGGCCCTAGAGACTTGTAGCACTTCTGAAAATGCCACTGACCTTGACACCCCCTTAATTTTCCATCCAAGGTATTTGAACTTATCCTGTACTACCCCTATCTCACACCCTATCAGATCAATCATACCCAGATGGAGGATGATATCTGGGCCAGGATTCACAAAAGCAGTGCAAAGGTTGTTCAAATGTTTGTGCTGCACTGCCCAGTTGTACTAAAGGGCAAACATGTTGTCACAGGTGGATAGCGGTGGTGCGCTATCCTACTGTGAATAGGGGCAGGCGAGGGCAGTGCTAACCCAGGAAAAGCAGTGGAACACCCAGTAGGACTACCCCCACAGCCAGCCAGGACAATGACCCCACAGCCAAAAGCACCCAAGCGCTAATGTGCTATTTACGAATGTAGCTATGCAAATGAGCCCGTTGGGCATGCAAGGCACTAGTGACCATTAGCATGCCCATTGGTCACTCACAGTCAAGGAGCCATACTGTATACAGTATGAGCTCCTTGAGGGCCATTGGTGGCCAGCTGTGATGGCATGAGGAGGCTGTGCTGGTCACCTGCTGGGGTTGGGTTGGGGGAGCAGGGTAGTGGGTCACACTAGATGGAGTGGGGGTGGGGGGACCCTAGACTACCAGGGATTGGTGTTGCTCCTTTGGGGATGGCAATTGGTGATCAGGGAGGGGGGGAGGGACAACTACACTGTGGGAAATGGTGTTTTCATTACCGGGTGGGAGATCGGGGACAGGGAGGGACCCTACATTATGGAAAATATTTTTTGTATCATCAGGTGGGCAATCAGGGACTGGGGTGGGACACTACACTATGGAAAATATTTTTTTATCATCGGGTGGGTGATCAGAGACTGGGGAAGGGGGTTGGGGGCTGCAGTACCTCCACCAACCACCAGAGTTGCACAGGTTACTGTCAGGTTTCAGCCCCCCTCATTACTTTGCTTGGGTGCAAACCAAGTTTGTGGGGACAAACTGGGCTTTGTGAATACCAACTCTGGGCAAAACACAGTTTACCCTGGGCAAACTGGGTTTGCACCAGGACAAAGTTTTGTGAATCTGGCCCCTGGTCCCTCTCCCCTTCACGTGTGAGTGTACTATTGGTATGATCCACTTAATTAATTATTCACACATGCTAAGTTTACTAAAAAAATAGCTGATAAACATGTTTTTTAATGTTAAAGTTCTACACAAATAAAAACTTTAAGGTAGTATAACATATTAAAATATTTAAAAGTTAAGGGTGACACTTTAATGTTTGCAAGGAGGTTGAATGTGACACACAATGTATTAAAAAAATTAATTAGTAATTAGATACCTTTAATTACAAAAAAATGGTCACAATGGCAGCCTTCATAAATGTTTTGAAAATCTACGGGCTCCAATGATATTTTGAATATCTATGCAATGTTTTTATTTATTTAGTTTTATATGTGTATTTATTTATTGCAGCAGTTTTACTAGAAAAGATATATTGAGCTGGTGCAGTATGACCTATTTTCCAAAGCATCCTGGGGTGAGGGTTAGGAGAGAGTGCAGTTTAAAACAGTAAATACAATAAGGTGCATTCAAAAATTAAGCATATACCTATAACCATAGACTCTACTGCTCTTTGTCATGTGATCTACAGTACAGATAAAAGTACAACTACACCATGACAAAGAGCAGTTTCATAGAATTAGTACCAGTACACAGTACAATACACAGTAGCTAATCAGCATTATACCATGGACATAAAAAATTAACCCAAAGCTTGTACTGTGATTGGCTGGCTGGCACCTTTCTGCTGTGGTAAATCCTACAATAACCCACGCAAAAGGTGCCAGCCAGCCGCATCCCCTCCCAAATCATACTGACCCCTGAAATAAAAACATTAAACCTGCCATCTTGAATCACCGCTAAGGCTAGCCCTTCCCATGCCACTGACTTGATCGCGACTCCTGGAGTACGGCAAAATAAAATAGCAAACAGTTTATATTTAATTTCTACCCACTAACAGGTCCTCTTCAAAATGAAAAAAAAAAAAGTTACAATCCCACAGTACCTGGCTAGCATAGCGCAGCGCACATGCGATCATGCTTGCCTAGTCCGCGGCTCTCTCCCCAGTCATCGTCGTGTACCACCAACCTGTACTCCACATCTAAGGACCCCAATAGCAGTCCAAGAAACAGCACACAAAGATTACTGTAAAAAACCAACAAAAAAAAAACACTTCTGCAACCAGTCGGTCTTTCCTGAAATATCCAGCAATCACTCCCTTATTCCTCAATAAGCAGCGCACACATTGATGCACTACTGTCATGCTACCGTTCCTTCTCTCAGACCCAGTTGCTCTCCTCTGTATGTAAAAAAAACGCATGTCAATCTCAACCAAAAGTGTGACAGCAGTTTCTTTTAATAAAATTAAGGTGTACGCTGCTTCACTTTCTGTCAGTGAGCCATAATGAACAACACTCCTTTTTTTCAACAAACCAAAACTGAAGTCCCAGGTCTAATGGCAATACAGGAATTGCGACTTGCCGTATGGTTATTTTTATAAACCATAAAGCTGTCTTTCCCTACTCAGTCTCCCCATCACGTCCAAAACAAATAAAACATAGAAATAAAAAAGTAATCTCCCGATTCAGTGCCACTACCAAACTGTAATAAATGGCACCTGCCAGCATATATCTAAGCTTGTGGTTATCTTCAATATTCTGTTTCATAAGCAAGGAACTATATTTTGTGACGGAACAATACAGTTAATAAAAATGATTAAAACTTGAAAAAGCTGTATTTTACTCTTTTTTTTCTTACAAAAAATAAAGATGACATCGTATAATCGCAAAAACCCACTCGAGGGTCTGGGTTATGGGAGGATTTACCATGGCTGGCAAGGATTTGACCACTCAGCCTGCGGCCGTGTGGCCAAACCACACCAGCCATGGTAAATCCCCCCATAACCCACACCCTCTCATGGTTTATTGCTTAAATCTTGGGAGGCAATCACAGTGGGCAGGATCACAGAGCTGCATTTAGAGAATAATGCACACCTGTTGTGGATGGGGATATCTGTTGCCCATGCCAGATGTCCAGGACAATGGCTAGGGGAGAATGAGAGGTTGAGGACTGATGTGATGGAAATAGCAAATTTAGGAGCAGACAGATGTAGTAGCTTATGGTCATTGCCATCGGGACTCAGAACTTTAAGGGGATTTGGAGCTATTAAGGCATTGGACAAGGCATGAGGAATAGTGAGTGAGAAGGAGAAGGTGAGGTTGGTGGTTAAAGATTTGTGTGTCAGATGACCTGGTGGAGAATGAGGAGTGGAGGAGAGGAGGGTATGTGCATTGGGGGTAAAAAAAGGTGTTAAAGGAAGTGGTGACCTCAATACGGTCAGAGATAGAGGAATTATCTCACTTGAGGACAGGGGTCAGACACAGGGTAGGAGGAGAGGATAGGAAGTGGATGACCTTCCAGAATAGATATGGATGGCTTGGAGTGTTCTGGAATGTGGCTGCAAAGTATTCAGATTTTCCAAACCTGGTAGCTTTGATGAAGGTATTACAAAGGGTCAGGTAGTTAACCAGGGCAACAGGGGGAGCCAGATGCCTTGTGAACCCACCAAGCTAAGTTTCCTGCAGAGAAGCATGCAAGCAGCTCAGATTATATCAACAGGAGGTGGGATCCTCTAACCCTAGTCTTTTTATGGGGCATGGTGGTCCCAGACAGCCACAAATTTAGAATTAAAATCTTCATGCTGTATGATTTTTCTTTTATATTAATGGGAGGTGAGATCCTCTAACCTTTGTCTTCTTATGGGGGCATGGTGGTCCTAGACAGCCACAAATTTAGGATTAAAATCTTCATGTTGTATGAAAGTGTTCTTTTTTATCTCCTTCCCTGGCTGGCTCTTCATCAGTCCTCTCCATCTCCCCAAGCCCTGTCACCCACCATACACAGAACTTACCTGCCTTGGTCCTCCCTGGCTTGCCCCCTAAGAACGGGACCCATAAAGGGGACCCAAATTCCTCCTGTGGTGTTAACATTCAGTTTCATTAATGGCACCAGCGTTGCCACAGTGGGACTTGTGAGGAGGGATAAATGGCATACTGTGGCAGCTGGCATTTTCCACTACTTTTTCAATCACCCCAGTCATTGGTGGAGGCCCTGCCCAGCCTGCACTGGAATGCAGCAATGCCCCCCTCCTTTTCCCGGCATCGCTGCTTGCAACCACCACTTGGGGGCATCAGATGGCAGGAACACAGCAGGGACTGGAAGTCCTACCTCCCCCTTAGGAGGCAGATGTATCAGAAATGCTCAACTGTTCTCCCCTTGCCAATCCTCCGGTGACCAAGGCTTGTGCCTCAACTCGGGTCACTGGTGTTGCGAGCAGTAGCCCTACCGTTGTACCGACGGGGTGACACAATGTGACAATTTTTCAAATCCACATGCTACATAATGGTTTCCAAAATCTATTTGCTGTGCAATGATTTTTTATAAAATGTTCAGACAGAAATCCCACATGAAGCTTTTAAAATTCTACTTGCTGTGTAATGGGTTTCAAAATACACATGCTGCACAATGATTTTCAAAATGTATGTGTCATGCAAAACATTTTTTAGTTAGTGTTTAAGTCCCACATGAACACAGAAACATAGAAACACTATGTCAGTAGATAAGGACCCAGTGGCCCACCCAGTCTCCCCATTTCCTCTCTGCCTATACTGTCACTGCAGACTCTACTTGGTCTCCAGCTACTCCTCGCTTTCCTACCAAAATTCATTTGTACCTTTGTTATGTATGCATGAAGCCCAATACTGTCTCCACCCCCACCTCCACTGGAAGATGGTTCCAGTCATCCACCACTCTTTCATTGAAGAAGTACTTACTCACATCCCTCCTAAATTCCCCCTTCCAGCTTTACTGCATACCCCCTTGTTCTCCTACATCTTCTTTTCTGAAAAATGCTCCCCTCCTGTACCTTATTCACCTCTATGAAGTACTTATAGGTCTCTGTCATGCCCCCCTCTCCGTCCTCTCTTCCAGGGTGTACATATCAAGATCCCTTTGTCTCTCCTCAGAGGGCTTATGATGCAGCAGCTGCACCATTTTAGTTGCCCTCCTCTGGACCACCTCCACTCTATGTCCTTCCTGAAATGTGGTCTCCAGAACTGGACACTGTACTCCAGGTGGAGTCTCACCAGTGATCTATACAGGGGCAACACCACCTCCCTCCTTCTGCTGGTGATACCCCTTTCTATGCACCCCAATATCCCACTGACCCTACTGACTGCCTTGTACGCACAGCCTTACTACCTTGAGGTCATCAGATGTGATTACTCTCAGGTCCCTTGTTCTTGCGCACCTTCTGTTCTGAAAAATACTGCCCTCTTGTACCTTATTCACCCCCTAAGGTACTAATATGTCTCTATCATATCTACCCCCTCCCTCCTGTCTTTCAGGGTGTACATATTTATATCCCTCAGTCTCTCCTCGCAGGGCTTATGATGCAGACCCTGCACCATTTTAGTTGCCCTCCTCTGAACAGCCTGCATAATGTCTATGTCCTTCCTGAGATGAGGTCTCCAGAAAAGGACACAGTACTCCAGGTGGGATCTCACCAACGACTGACACCATGATAACACCACCTCTCTCTCCTTCAGAAATTTTAATGAAAACTATCTTAACAATTACTTAAATGCTAAGGGTATTACTTCAGTGTGTGTGTATGTGGGGGGGAGTAATAAGAATAAGACACAATGTGTTTTTTTTATTTAATTTGTAATTAGAAATCACAACACATTCATGAAAAAATCCTTTACAAAGGTTTTGTAAGCTACAGGCTGCACAAAGGTTTTGAGGTTAACCATCATGAAAATATTTCCAAATCCTACACAAACCAAATGATTAAAGTGAAGAAACAAGAAAATGGTTGTGAATATGAGCAACTAAAACAATGCATGCATTTTGTACTACAATTAAAGCCATACATGTGCAAAACAGTGATAAAGTTATGTCTTATCACATGCTTTGTGCAGGCCACAAAGGGCCCTGTACAAAGAAAGTTAGGACTCATGTGCAGGACTTGAAGTGCTCTGTGCATCTTGTTTTTCACAGGGCCCAAAATGCTCTGCACAAGGTAAGTTAGGTATCACATCTTTTATTTATACAGGGCCTCAAGGGCACTGAGCAAAGGAAATCCCACTCTATTTTGTCTCAAACAAAGGGAATTCATTGCAAAATCTATTTTAATGCAGATTACGGTTGCTATCACACAAAACTCGAACACCACAGTGTTTGGAAATGTGCTATTATGGTTGTCAACCCAATGCCAATGAACTGTGGAAATGTGCTGTTAGTGTTGTCAGCTCAATTCCTATAACATTTGTGAATATACTCTTAGAGTTCTCAAGCATAATCCCCACCCCTTCCCCTACCCTCATTTCTCAAGGCCAAGCAACAGGTGTAGGGCCACAATGGTCTGGTACCTAATACAGGGCCAAAATATTTTAAAATTTTTAGCCCTAAACCTCACCTCTCCCCTATCCTCATGACCCAAGGCTCCATGCTACAAAGCTGTGTTGGTTTGTGTACATCTCTGTAAGTCTAACATTAAGTTGCACAGTTACCACACAATTCTATATTTGTTGCTGTATGGCCCTGTGAACCATGTGTATAGTTTACTATCCATTCAGCAGCAGAATTTTGTTTCACATACTGCATTGCCTTGTATATTATATAAAATTAACATGTAAATTATTTCATACAGCTTCAACAAGACCCTGGATAAAACAGTAAACATGTCCCAGACATGTAACTTGGTTTGAGTAGTTCCACATATGTGTACTAAAGAAAGAAAGTTACAAGTATGCAACGAGTATGGTATAGTAAATATAAATCTGCAATAAGTCTAGGACTAGGTTTGCTGGCAAAGGCATCAAGCTTCACCTGAGCTCTTTTCTTCTAGGTTGCTTGTAAGGACAGAGCAAGGAACCTTATCAGAGAAGGAAAAAGAGTAAGGCTTCTTTCGGCTAGGCAGAATTACTATGTGTTATTCTCTTTAGTACTCACAGGGGTTGTTACTGTTTGTTGCTCACAGTTTACTACTTTATTTTTCTCTGATTCAAATTGTTGTTGCAGGGTATGCTTTCAGCTGCATTATTACAGGATGTGCCTACAGGTTTGTGCTTACAGATTACTGCTGTAATCTTCAGATTCAAATTGTTTATTGCAAGGTATATCTTCTGTTACTGCTTTGTTTTTCTGTGTAGCAAAGTGTTTTTTACAGGATATATCTTCTGTGAAATTATTACAGTTAGTGCTTTATAGATTTTACAGTTTTGTCTATCATTAGGCTAAGCTTTCAGGGCTACTGCATTTGTTGTTGGTTGATTGTTTCTGCTCTTACCTCCTTGTTTCTTTCATCCATGGTTCTTCTTTTTGGCAGGGGAAGGGCCCAACCACCCACCCCTATCCCCAACCACCCCACACTACACTCCTTTTATAGGGTAGCACAGTCGTGACATTTCCTGTAGCAAAGCAGGAAGGGGAGGATCAGAGTAGTATCCACACAGTGACCTCATTTACAGGGGCACAAGTAATTTAACTTGTTATAACAAGTTATACAAAAACAAACAAAACACAAAATCTAATTTTTGCTTTTATTTTCCTCCTTCTAATAACTCTGACCAGGTTATAAACCCAGCAACTCATCTGGAATGGATATTATTAACTGCAGGTACTGCGGGACACTTTTCAAAAGGGAAATTAAACAAGATTTAGGACACTATCCTACATGCTGGACCATTGGAGATCTAAGGGTTCAGCTCCAGACAGCATGGGCAGAGATTGCATGCCTCAAATCGCATATTCAGAAAGACATATAAAAACCACCTGTCATTTCCCCAACATTCAATAGAAGCACCTCGACTGCAGAGGGTAGTTTGTCTGGGAGGTTGGCAGTTGGTTTGGAGGGGCAAATCGGGTGTCCTATCACTCAGTGCTCTCCAATGTATCACCTCCACAAACCATATAAAAACTACAAACAGGTATCTGCCTCTATCTAAGAAATCAAACAAAGGGGCAGAGGACACTGTAGAGCAGGACACTGCAGCACAGGAGCTAGCACAACAAAACTTGCCCAAAACAGGGACCAAAACAAAAAAAGCAAAAAGGAAATCCAAAACACTTCTGATCATAGGAAACTCTATGATTCGGGGAGTTGATACCTACCTCCAGCCAGGGGTAATGGTCAGATGTCTCCCAGGTACATCAGCATGGAGAGATACTGACCGCATTGCTAAAATTGTGCAGGAAGCAGGAGAAAACATTGATGTCCTAGTACACATAGGGACTAACAATCTCACCAGCTGGTCAGTTGTGGAGACCAAGGAATACCTGACCAGGCTGCATGACAAGCTGTCATCCATTTCATCTGGCATCTCCTTCTCTGAGATCTTGCCAGTACTGGGGGAGGGCAGAAGGACGGAAGGTCAGAGAAGGGGAGATAGGGGAGCTAAACATGTGGCTCAAGAGCTAGTGCCAGGAAAAAGGACACAAATTTGTAGGTAACTGGTAACAGTTTTGAGGAGTGAAAGTTCTTTAAATCTGACAGACTGCATCTGACTAAGGAGGGAGTCAGTGCATTGGGGCTGAAGTTTGATGTCTTTGCAGAATATTTAAACTAGCAAATGGGGAGAGGGGTGTAGCACCTGATATGTTGAATGGGAAGAACACCCCTCCCCCCTCAGCTAGTGATCAAACAGGAGTTCAGCATGTTTGTAGTTCATTTGCATCACCAGGTAAGGAAAAAGGTCCGGCTCCCCATACTACACACAGAGGAAACGCCGGACCTTGCCCAACAACTAATACACCGAAATCTGGCCAATGGAAAATTATGTACACAAATGCTTGCAGTCTGGGAAACAAGATCCCAGACCTGTAGGCAACAATGATAGAGGCTAAACTGGACATAGTAGCCATTAGCGAGGCATGGTTCACCAGTAACCACACTTGGGAGACTTCATTACCCGGCTACAGTATGTACTGTTTGGAAGAGACTGAGGTTAAAAGGGGGGGTAGAGTTGTCCTCTATGTCAATGAAAATATCAAAGCTACAGAAATTCAGAATACACATAAGGAGCCAGAAGAACTGTAGGTCACCCTGGAAACAGGAAATAGGACTGCCATATGAACTGGGTTTGTCTTCAGAACTCCAGACCAGGGGAAGGACATAGACACATTAGTGTTAGAAGATATACAAAACATGACTGCTAAAGGGGAGGTTCTGATAATGAGAGACTTCAACATGCCAGATACAGATTGGTCAATACCAACAGGAACATCTGGCAGAACTAGACACATAGTGGATTCCCTGCAGGGGGATGGCCTCAAACAGCTGGTAGAACAACCGACAAGAGACTTGGCTATCCTAGACCTAGTACTGACTAACAGGGAAAGGATCACAGATCTCCAGGTAGAAGGTCACCTGGGGGCCAGTGACTATCACATGGTATGGTTCAGTTTGGCCATTAGAACTAAATCATCCCATTCCAAGGCAAAAATATGGGACTTCACAGGAGCTGAGTTTGATAAGATGACCAACAGAGTTAAGCTAGCCCTGGCAAGAAGAAATGCAGGTTAGGGGGTACAGGCAAAGTGGGCAATCATTAAAGAGGCAATACTTGAAGCAACATCCCATTATGTTGGTGAGAAAAGGAAGTGCAAAAGAAGAAGGAAACCACTTTGGTTCTCAAACACTGTAGCACAAAAGGTCAGAGCCAAAAGGCTGGCCTTCAGGAAATATAAGGGAACGCAGCAGGATGAAGATAGGGAGGCACACCAAACTTCCCTCAGGGAAGGCAGTAAGGTAGGAAAAGGCCCAAACCAAGGAAACACTAGCATGAAAAGTAAAAGAAGGTGACAAGACTTTCTATGGATACATTAGTGAAAGGAGAAAGTCCAGAGGGGGTATTGCTAAGATCAAAGGGGATAAGGGGGAGTGTGAAGAGGAGGACCAGGAAAAGCATCTATCCTAAACAGATACTTCTGCTCAGTATTTACTGAGGAAAAGGTAGGGCAGGGCCCACAGCTCAGCACCATGGACACAGTGGTGAAGGAGGTGTGCACTAGTTCCTTCACAAAAGAAAGGGTCCTACAACAGATTGCTAAGATCAGGGTGGACAAGGCAATGGGACCCGAAGGCATACATCCCAGGGTACTAAAGGAGCTAAGGGTGGAACTAGCAGAACAATTATCAGCACTGTTTTGTAAGTCTCTGAGCACAGGAGAGATCCCAAAAGACTGGAGAAGGGCTCATGTGATCCCACTCCACAAGAGTGGTAGCATGAAGGAGGCAGGGAACTACAGATCAATCAGTCTTTCCTCAGTAGTGTGCAAGATTATGGAGGCATTCCTTAAGGAAAGGATAGTGCAACACCTGGAATCCATAGGAGCACAGGATCCAAGACAGCATGGGTTTACAATAGGAAGGTCCTGTCAAACTAATCTCATAGATTTCTTTGACTGGGTAACCAGAGTGGTGGACCAAGGGGGAGCAGTTGATGTCATCTACCTTGACTTCAGCAAAGCTTTCGATACTGTTCCACATAGAAGATTGATTAATAAGCTGGGTAAGCTCGGGCTGGGTCAGAAGTTGGTCAACTGGGTGGCAAACTGGTTGACGGGCAGAAAACAGAGAGTGGTGGTAAATGGTATACAGTCAGAAGAGATGTAAGCCACAAGTGGGGTACCTCAAGGATCAGTCCTGGAGCTTGTCCTCTTCAATATCTTCATCAGTAACATTGCAGATGGACTGGAGGGTAAGGTTTGTCTGTTTGCAGATGACACCAAGATCTGCAACAGAGTAGATGATCCAGATGGGGTGGGCAGAATGAGAAGAGATCTAGATAAACTGGCAACATGGTTAGATGAGTGGCAACTGGGGTTTAATACAAAGAAGTGCAAGATCATGCACATAGGGAAGAGAATCCCTGAAGCCACATATAGGTTGGGAGGGGAGTTGCCGACAATCACAAGGGAAGGAAGAGACTTAGGCATCATCATCATCACAGATGACCTGAAATCATCCAAGCAGACCACTACAGCAGTAGGTAAGGATAGAGGGATGTTGGGGTGTATTAGTAGGGGTATCACAAGTCGTAAGATGGAGGTAATAATCCCTCTTTACAAGACACTAGTTAGGCCCCATCTGGAGTACTGCGTGCAGTACTAGAGGCCACACCTGCACAAGGACATTAACAAAATGGAGGCAGTCCAGAGAAGGGCAACCAAAATGGTGCAGGGACTGCATCAGAAAACATGTGAGGACAGATTAACAGAGCTCAATATGTATACCCTAGAGCAAAGGAGGGAGACAGGTGATATGATTGAAACATTCAACCATCTTAAGGGCATTAACAAGGTGAAAGAGTCTAACATGTTTCAATATAAGAAAAATAGCAGGACAAGAGGACACCACATGAGATTAAAGGGAGGCCAATTAAGGGGGAATGTGAGGAAGTTCTTTTTCACAGAAAGGGCGGTGGATGCATGGAACGGCCTACCTCAGGAAGTGGTGGATATGAATACAGTGCAGGGCTTCAAACAGACATGGGACAGGCATAAGGGAGCAATAAAGATGAGTAAGAATAGATAGGCCATTGACAGGGAACAGGCCTATGGCACATTCATAAGGTAGAAAAAATAGGCAGACTGGATGGGCCTTGCAGTCCTTATCTGCCATCAACTTCTGTTTCTATGTTTCTGCTGCTTTGCTATGGGTCCACAGTATTGGTCCTATGCACTAATGGGGTGGAGTGGCTACACGCACATATCTGGGGCGCGCGACCACTCCACACCCTAAGTGCTCCCTGTGTGGGATGCTCTAAGGGGGTGTGCAGCACATATATGTCCAATCCCCCAGCCACGTGAGGAGCAACACACCAGGGGCAGGCCGGCACTACGCGCCATGCACTAAGGAGCGTAGTGCTGGCTGCAGGGGTGCATAGGGAGGTGCAGGGTATGCCAGGTAGAACCCTGCCATGGGCCCCCCCGGGGACACACTAGGCTACAGGAAAATAGCTCACCCACCCTCCAAGGCCTCTACATTGGGCAGCCCAGTGCCTCCTCCCACAAGCCCCAGCACACAGCAGTGTATGTGGCTACATGCTGCCACCCGGCGCCCCCCAACCCACACAGGGGCACTGGCACACAGATGCAGCCCCCGGCTGCCTCCCGATAGCTTGCTAGCCTACCAGCATTCAAACCCCCACCCATCCCACTGCACCGATTGGTGCCATTGGAGGGCCAGCAGCATTTCTTCCCCTCACATGCCATAGCTGCCAGCCATTGGACATCCACGGGGCATGCTGCCAATGCGCGCCCCGCCATGCAAGGGATCCAATGAGGGACCCAGTCTGAGCAACCGATTGGATGCCAGGCTGGACCCGCGACCCCGCCCCCGGCTACCCTGTGGAGTCCTGCGCACGGGGGTGGGCATGGCCATGGACAGGTACACACCTGTCCGTGGGTGCACTGCTATGCGGCGGACAGGGTACACATGGATACCACATACCCCTGCCCCATTAGTGCATAGGGCCCATTGAGTGCAAGGTAAGCCACACATCATAAATGGATGTAAACATATGTAGCTGTGCCCTGTACATTTTCTATTTACAGAGCTAAATATGCAGGATGTGTATGAAACACTTACCTGTGTGGCATGCCCTCAGACCTGTAGCATTGCCTTGGGTCATGAAGGTAGGAGATGGGGGGTTAGGGATTAGGGTTGCTTTTTTAAAATGTAGAATATGTTGGCCCTGTGTGAAATACCAGACCACTGATGCACAGCCCTATACCTGTAGCTTGGCCTTGGGTGACAAGGGGGTGGGAGTTAGGCTTGACAACCCTTGTAACAGATTTCCAAACTTTGTGGGCAATAGAATAGTAACAGTCAAAGCACACTTCCAAACTTTGTTGGCATTAAGTTGACAACTGTAAGCACATTTCTAAACATTGTGGAGCTTGACTGTTCTGCAGTAACAATCCTAATTTGCATTCATTTAGTTTTTGGGTTTTTTTGCAATTAATTATCTATATATTTGTCCGTCTGTCTACAGCATATGTGTATTTATGCAATAGAAGTGGACACTGGAGTCACATGATAAATTCTGTTGTCTGAGTAACTATGAGTATAAATGTGGACTCTTACATTTGTATGCATAGTAGACATGTCATGCTCCATTTATACATACAGAAGCTCTGTTATTGGCTGCTGCCCCAACCAACCATCAGCACTACATCCTGTTGCAAACTAAAAGTATATTTCATATCCTTAAAGCATTCCCCATGGGAGTTCTCACTCACCTTTCCACAAGTTACATTTTTAAGCCATTTTTAAAGAAGTAATTCCCCTACCTAGCATGACAACAGCGTTCGTACTCCCAAGTCTCCCCAACTCCAACTCCAACTTGAGCCGTACACACTGACTTACCAGTCACACACACCACGCTCATAATCACAAAGTTCTCAGACCACAGAAAAAATTTAATGCAGACCAACTTTTTTTAAAAGAGAAGTTCCTGAAATACAAACCAAGTAATCTGATAAGATCCTATAACCCCTTCATGTGAGGACTTTCAGTAACAGCATCACCATCTTGGACACAAATTTCTCTTTGACACTTGGACTGATCCATCACCTTCAAAACAGGAGCATCAGCACTGGTGTCATGACATTGCATCCATGATAATATCCATGTCAATGGGACACACATAGGATAGAAATGCACTATTGTATTTCACCAGAAAGTCCCACAAATAATAATTTAGAAAAATAATTAAAGCTAAAGGAAAAAATCCATCACACAATGTCCTAGTGTATTGCATAAATGGAATATGCAGTGGGAACCTTGTAGGATAACTGTTTTATCTGTACGTTTGCTATTTGATCTTGGATACCTTGCTCAACATGAAGTTACCTGAGGTCAAATAGCAGTTGTATTGATAAACCAGTTATCACACAGGTTCCCCTCTACATATCTTATACACTATATAAATGTATGTATCTCTCTCTCTCTCTCTCTCTCTCTCTATATATAGCTATCTATATGTGTAGATTTGTATAGGATATGCAGAAGTGACCTATGTGATACATCCTACCAGGTCAATATGTCGTACACTTAATAGCATGCGACATTAGCGCTAAACTGAAATAGCGCTGTAGAGAAAAGCAAGAGGTGCAATACCATGAATACTGCTGTACATGGTATTGCACCCACTTACTATCACAGGCAGAGAATGAGACCTCTGCTGGAATGAGGTTCCACCGAGCAGCTGCTGTGGCTTGATGGAGTAAGCCACTGGCAGCAGGGAGAACCTAAGTACTGCATTTGGGGCCAGGTTTGATCCCAGATGCAAGAGAATTTTTTTATTTGTCACACTTTAGTGTGATTTCTATGTTAACCCCCACCCCCGAAGTTGAGAATCCTTATTGGGGGAGGGTTCGGGGGCACGAAAAAACAGGACTTATGCCACAATCAAGAAATCACACTGTATGGACAGTGCCATTTTTGCATGCAGCATAATGTCTTGTGATACATACATACATATAGAATAAATAGTAGGTAAGGGTGGTATGCAAGTATATATACCCATCGAGGGAGCTAATTAGGACTATAAGGCTGCAAGCCCAAAGGGTGAGTGGCTTTATTGCCCTAATTAGCCCACGAGATGGGTATATTTCTAAGTGTTCCACCCTTACCCACTGTTTGTTGAATATAATATATTATGATGGTCATTTCTGTGGTGATCACATTTGTTATCACGTTTTGGCACCTGAAGGTCTCTTGCAGCAGGGAGGGAATGGTGTGTAGTGAGTGCACGTAGGAGTCTGGGGCATTTTTGGGTTTGTGAGGGTTTTGTGTGTCCTTTTTCCAGCTTTTTAATTGGTTTGGTTAGTTTCCTAATTATATGTTGTGTTATCATTATTGTCCCATTAATTGCTTGATTAATGCAGGTATATATCTGTAACTGTTTGATTGGTGCAGGCATATACTTTCAGTTGTTAGATTAGTCACAGGTATACAGGGAAATAAATGATGGCCTGTACTATAGAGCAAAGTTCCTGTCCATGTATTTTTATATATCTGTACACACACACACACACACACACACACACACACACACACAAACACACGTATATGGAATATTCCATGGGCTGACTAAAAATATCAAATTTTTTATCTGCCAGTTTTTACCCATATGGTGTCATGAGTGGCGTTGCCATGAGTGAAGTCTATAGCGGTCAAACTCTGCAGATAACAATACATTTGGTATTTTTAATAAGCTCATGGCATGTCATTTATACAATGACAGTACTTCTCAAGCAAGATTAGCTCCTTTAATGAATATTTACCAGTTTCTTTTTAATTTCAGTGCTCTTCTTTTAATAGCAGTGGAGGCCATTGTGATATGACCAGGCGTTGTTCAAGCTATTATTACATTTGCTGTGAGCTTCACTGTGACCAGCCTAAAGTGGAAACACAGAGACATAGAATTTGTTGGCAGATGAGGACCGCTTGGCCAATTCAGTCTGACCATTCCTCCCTACCTGCACTGTTACTACAGAAAGTTCATGATCTACAGCTCTTTCTCCTTCCCCCTTCCTTTCCACTGTGATTTCCTTTTACTTATTCCATGCCTCCTTTAACCCCACAACTGTTTACTCCCCTACCACCTCTGCTGGAAGGCTGTTCCAGGAATCCACCACTCTTTATGTGAAGAAGTACTTCCTCACATCGCTCCAGAATCTATACCCTTTCAGCTTCATAGCATGTCTCTTGTTCTTGAGCACCTGTTCTTGTTCTTGAGCTTCTTTTTTCCTGGAGGGAGAGCGGCTATTTTAGTGTGTAAAAGTGCAGCTGGGGATAGACTACAGGATCTAATAAGAACTAACTCAGTTTTAAGCCAGAGTGGTGGGGGGGGGGGTACCAAGTCAGCCGAGGACAGCCATCTGAGGTATTTAGTAGAGTGACTGGCCCAGTAGTAAAACACTAAGTGAGGGAGTCATAAACCACCTCTGAATTTAGGAGCAGCTAGTTTGTGATAGGCTAATCTTGGCTGTTTACCAGACCAGATGAATTCTGTGATGAGACCGTGTACATTTTTAAACCAAGAAGGGGGGAGCCATATATTAAGTAAATTAAGGGGATAAAAACGCCTAGGGAAGATGTTCCTCTTGATTAGGTTGATTTTGCCTCAGAGGGAGATCGGGAGTTTGGACCATCTGTCCAGATCTTGACTGATGGCATTTACCAGGGAATCCAGGTTAAATTTTTGGGCAGAGGCGGGGTTTCCTGTCAGTTCAATTCCAAGATGTCTTATGGAATCTTGTTTCCAGGAGAGCCCTAGTTCTGTAATAGTACTTTTGAGAACCTTGTGATTGAGGGGAAATACAACAGTTTTAGTAACATTTAACTTATAATTGGACATTTAGCTATATTTCTCAATGATTTCTAAAATAGGTGGAATAGAGGAGGTCGGATGAGACAGCTGGAGAAGGAGGTCATCTGGATAGGCTGAGACCTTGATTTCCTGGGCCAGAATAGTGATTCCTTGGATCCTCCTACAATTTGTCAGACAGCGGATGAGAGGTTCCAAATAAACATTAAAAAGCAGCGGGGACAAGGGGCAGCCTTGTCTGGTACCCGACTGTAATGGGAAGAGGTTGGAAGTCACTCTCTTGCCCGTTACATGAGTAGACGGGGAGTGATACGGTGCTTGTATCCAGTGTTGAAATTCTAGGGGAAAATCAAAGGCCTTAAGAGTCTGAAATAAGAAATTCCAATTTACTTTATCGAAAGCTTTCTTGGCATCCAGAGATACCAGGGCAGCTGGAAAATGCGCATCTCTGGACACCGAGAAGACATTAGCTAGGGCTCGGAGGTGGTCCACCGAGGACCTCCCCTTCATGAAGCCTACCTGTTCTGAGCCAAAGAGATCCAGGAGGATTACACTGATACGATCAGCCAGAAGCTTGGTTAAAATTTTTATATCCTGGTTTAATAAGGATACGGGGAACTTGTGACTAATTCTAGGCTCTTATCAGCCTTGGAAAAAAGAACAATCAGGGCTTCAAAAAGGGTTGGGTCTACAGATGGTCCCGACAAGATATGTTGGTATAGTGGTAATAATAGGAGAACTAGTTGATCCTTTAATTTGTTGTAAAAGTTGGATGAGAATCCGTCTGGACCCTGGATTTTATCTGTGGGGAGACTTGATGACTCTTGCCAATTCCAATCGGGAAATGGGGGATATAAGTGCATGTTGTTGTGCTTTGGAAAGGGAGGGTAGATGAGATGCCTCAAGGTACTCATCCAGGGCTTGATCAGAAGGCGGGTCAGACATACGGCTACAGTATACAACTGTTTGTAGTAGTTCCTAAATTCAGCTACAATGTCTGCTGGGGATGTTTTCAGTGTAAGCCGTCCTCCTGAGAACGTATCGAGGCTATAAATCTGGAGGATTCTTGTTGTTTTATTCTGACAGCTAAAAGGCACCTCGCTTTCTCACCCTGATCTGTGTAAGAGGCTTTGGTCCTCAGGATTGCAAATTCTGCTTTCTCTCTCAGGAGTTCTAGGTAGGCATCCCTTAGTTTAGCTAGCTCCTGACTAAGGGCTTCAGGAGAGTGGGGAGCAAAATGTGTTTCTATTTTCTGGATTTGGGAGAGAATAATCAGCAGTTTCTGTTCCCTTTTCTTTTTTCTTTGAGAACTCAAGCCAATTAAAATTCCCCTAAGATAAGCCTTAAAGGCACATAATTCCATGGCTGGCCTTGTGGTGGAATTATGATTAACACTGATGAACTGGTCAATATGTTCGGAAAGGTATGTGGTTACCCCAGGGTCCTTCAGCAACTGATTGTTAATCTTCCAATGTACCCCTCTCTGAGGGAAGGACAAAAGGGAAAGTTGGCACATATCCAACGTGTGGTCTGAGGGGGGGCCCAGTTGGATGGAGGAATCGAGAACCCCTGAAAGTAAGTTCTGGGATAGAAGTAAGTAATTGATGCAAGAGGTGGACTTGTGGACTGGAGAGGTAAAAGTATATCCCCTTTCTGTGGAGTTAAGTACCTGCAGGACATCACACAGGCCTATCTGGTCTATGAGTTCTTGAAATGCCTATTGGGCTGGAGAAAGCCCTTTTCGGGAGTGACCCAAGCGGTCCACAGCTGGATTGAATACCAAATTTAGGTCTCCCCCAAGGATTATTGGTAACAAGAGAAAGGGGGTAAAGAACATTAGCTGCATGAAGAACCCTGGTGTGTCCACATTGGGCCCATAAATGCTTCCCAAAAGAATCTTTGTTGTGTGTATTGTGACCCGAATCGAAATGAATCTGCCCTGAGGATCCCCGACAATCTGGGTAGGTGAAAATGGGATTTTCCTAGCTATTAAAATCATAACTCCGAAGCTTTGGGTGGTACCCCAGCTGAGAACACTCGGCCCACTTGCTGTCTTCTCATCCTTAAAGCCTCGGAGTCCAGCAAATGAGATTCCTGTATGAAAATTATTTCAGCATCCAGTACATTCAAATGCTTCAGTACCTTGTATTGTTTCAATTTCTGGCTGATCCCTTTAACATTCCAAGAAGCAGTTTAAAGATTTCTAGCCATATGGTGTATTTGAACCGCGTTGGGAAGTGCTTCGCAAAGTGTATACAGGTATTACCAGTACCTTATCAGACCTTGATTCTGTGTTATTCCCCCACCTCCCCCTCCACATTACCCTCCCCAACTGTACCCCCAATCTCGAAAACCCAAAAAGAAGAAAAACAACATGACTAAATCCTTGAACCCTCCCAAGCTTCTCTCCTCCCCCGACTGTTGTGAACTTCGTTTTGCAGAACCCCTTCTCTACTGCTCCCTCCCTCCAGCCACCCCAAACTAGTCCCTGTCCTTTATCTTGCTGTAGAAAAGAATGATCTGCAACTGTACCAGGAGCCTTTTGACCCAAGTCAATAACAAGAAAAAACATATAAGTTGCAGATAAGGTGCAGACTACTGCAGTCTACATTGTAAAAGCATAGCTGAGCAATTCCTGACTGCCAACGTAAATAATGTGTGGAGGCTCAGAAATGTGAGACTCCTATAGCTTCATCTGCTCTTTCTTTTCTTTAAAAAAAAATGTGCCAGGCTCTTTAAATGTGTAAAGTATGGGCAAATGGCCCAACATAAAAACGTGTCCCAAAATCCAATGTCCAATCTCTGCTGGAGAGTAATCTGCAAACCAAAAAAATTAGTAAAGGGATCAAACAACAACATCCAATGAGACCCCAATTAAAAAAACACAACATGAAAAGAAAAAGTAGAAAAGGTAAGAGGTGGTAGGCACTGGACTGGTAAAACAACCAGACCATGCAACATTTACTGCAATGCTTAAGTGTCCGCTGTTGAGTCCATGTAACGTGAGAGGCGCACTCCATCTAGTGGTTGTATTGAGCTATGGACTTTGCCAAGATGAAGAACAGGTACTTCACGAATGTGCGCATTTTCAAGAGGTTCCATCAGGTAGTACTAATGGTTGGTGAGGCACTGCTTCTCACTGGTAACTCTTGGCAGCATAATAAGGCTTGGCGGGGATTATTTTGAGTCAAGGCTTTCTAGTCTCCCAACAGTCCCATCTGAACTGAAATGATCGGAGCCAAGAGTAGAAAGCTGTGTAGGAGAGGTGGAATTATAAGGACATGATCGGTCCTAACACACTGTGTCCTGGACACAAATTTTGTTAACTTCAAATTAAATTATCTCCCTGTTATCTGAGAGAATCCTCCAAGACTTGCCAGAGTCAGTTCAGGTGTCCCAAAAGAGGTCTGGTAGGGTGGTCTTGAGCCCCGCTTGGGCCACATCTAGGTCTTCATAGGTTTGCCAGCTTCCCGCAACTAGGACCCGGAACCTTGCTAGGTAATTCATTTGGAATCTGACCCCGGAGGCAATTAACTTAGACACCAGGGGATGGAAGGCTGTTCTGCGCTGTCGGATGGTAGCCGGTAGGTCTTGGGCTACTCAAATTATGGTTCCTTCCCAATGGACCTCTTGTAGTTACTTCACTTTTGAAAGGAAGTGTTGGCATTCTAAATAGTTCAGGAACCTGAAGATCAGCGGCCTAGGGGGGGAATCCAGCTTGGGGGGGGGGTTAGTCGGAGTGCCTCTGTGTGCCCGTTCTATTACATATTTTGGCCCAATGGAGAAGGCCTGGCTATTTTTTCCACAAATTTCTGTATAAAAAGAATGGCATCCTGACCCTCTTCAGTTGCCAGAAGACCTATGAGGACTGCATTATTTCTGCAGCTACGGCCCACAAGGTCCTCTATTTTTAATTCCATTTTTGCTAGCCTTTGTCTGGTGGCCACTAGCTCTGGATCAACTTTCTCCACTCACTTTTCTAGGGAGCTGACTCGGGTTTCTGTGTCAGAGGTTTGCTGTGAGATGTCCTGTAAGGCTTGAGAGAGAGAGATTTTATTTCTGAAGTGATCAAGTGGAACTCTTCTTGAAATGGTCTAAATTCAACTAGGAAACCTGAAAGCATGAGTGGCTCTTGTTCTGAAGAGAGGTGGGAGGTCCCTGGGGGTTCAGAGGTACTAGCAGCCCTAGGCTTCTTCGGCCCTTTTTCTGGTGTGGCTGGAGGAGTATGTTTAGGTAAAGCCCTCCGCATTTCCACCTCCATGAAGGAAACTGCAGTTGTAGATAGCAGACGACTGGTTGGTGAGTCTTCCGAGCTGATTTTTAAAGCTTTACCAGTTTTTAATATTCAGAAAATAAACTTATAAATTGATCGGATGGCTGGAGTGATGAATCAGAGCTAGCACCAGGCGCGCTGCATCATGTGGTCTCTTTGTTCTTGAGTTTCTGAAAAATACTTCCCTCCTATACCTTATTTACCCCATGAGGTATTTAAAAGTCTGTATCATATCCACCGTCCAACCTTTATTCCAGGATGTTCATATCCCTGCTGGTGATACCCCTCTGTATGTATCCCAGCATCCCACAAGCCATCCCCACTTCCCACTAGCCCTACTGACTGCCTTGTTGCAGTGCTTGGCCACCTTTAGGCTATGCAGTAAGATTATCCCCTGGTCTCTTTTCTATTTGTTGGTCGTCAATAACACTCCACCCATTTTGTACTTTGCCCTTGGGTTTCTGTGCCCTAAGTTAATTATTGTGCACTTTTTCCAAATCAAAACCCAGCTCCCATACCTTTGACTACCCCCTCTAGTTTTCTCAGGTCTCAGCTCATCCTTTCCACCGCCCCCTCGAGTGTCCACCCTGTTGTAGATTTTGGTGTCTCTACAATGTCACTTAAAAAGACATTAAACAGGACCAGTCTAAGCACTGATCTCTGAGGCGCCTCGCTGGTCACCCTACCTTCCTCAACATGAACTCCATTTACCACCACCTTCTGTTGCCTATCCCCTCACCAGTTTCTTATCCAGTTTATCAGCTTTGGAGTATTCCTAAGCTGCCCAGCTTGCTTACTAGTCTCTTATGTTGAACAGTGTCAAAAGCCTTACTGAATTACCAAAATCTAGTTAGGCCATGTCCACTGTTCCACGCTGATCTAAATCCTTTGTCACCCAGTCATAGAAATCTATCAGATTCTTTTGACATGACCTCCCCCCTTTGAATCCATGATAACATTGATATAAATGATTGATTTCCACTGTAGGCCTACCAGACATAAAAACATATTAATTTATCAACAACACTTTATTCTCACAATTAATATATATATATATATATACACACACACATACAGTTAGATTCAATTACATTTTTATTTAACCAGGAAATACACCATTGAGACAAATTCATTTACAAAGTGTCCTGGAGGACAATGGAAACATACAATTAATGCAAAGTACAAAACAACAGTAAACAACATCAGCATGCAATAATGTGAAACCAATTATAGTAGCACAAAGTTTATGAAAATATATGAACCTATGAATAACATTGAATTTGCTAGGCGCTGAGGTGGAGTTTTAAGCTGAGCTGACAGGTAAGGCAGAAGAATAGCGAGAGAGAGAGAGAGAGAGGCACGTATGGCAGGGAGAATGGGGAAGCAGTTCATAGGGAGCAGTAAGAGCATATAGCGGGAAGAAGTGATGTTAGAGAAAAGGAGGGATGAGTAGCATAGGTGACAGATAGAAAGGTGGTTTCCATTTGTAATAGATAAGGTAGAAGTGCTTAAGTTGGACTAGAGGAGGAGAGCTATCTGGCATACCACTGACATTTTTGTAACAGGGCAGAGTTTAGAGTTGCAAAGTGAACAGTGTCCATGTACTGTACTGGTTACATACACCTTCACCAAATAGACAAAAATAAGATGAGAAGCCAAAAACAACATCCTGTACCGTTTCAATACCACAGACATCCACTGCCTTCCACAATAAAGATTAAAAAAAATTGCCATCTAGATATAAAAAAAGATCCAAAAGTTGCTGGAAAATCCAAAAACTGTTAGGAATCACAAAAAGAGATGTCAGAAACAGTAATCCAACAGAAGATTCACTGCCTGCAACAAGGACACAAGGTTTGTACCAAAACCAGAAGCCTGCCTCCAATGGACACTACAGTAAGAACAGCCCAGAAAGCAGGAGCTACTCCCAGGCTGAAATCCATGGCACAGAATGCTGCACAGCCAGTCTGCTACTTGCAGATCCTTCAGCCATGCAGCTCAGTCATAAGTGACACTGAACATGTGCACAACAAGCCCCTGAATACCACGCCCACACAACGCACAACAGCCAATCAAAAACAAATGAGTGCATAAGAAATGATGAACTTATTTAAATAACACCATAGAAACCACACAGCCCCAAACTCATTTAAATAAAGCCATGTAAACCATAAAGCCGGTGTCACAGTTCACATACTGACTCATCTCACCAGTTGCTTCCAAAAAAATCACTTGCTCTACCAAACATAACAACCCCTCCTAAACTAAAAAGCAAAAAAAGACCCACAAATATTGTACAAGTTGATTATGACCTGGGTGCTAGTTAAATAGTAGAAATATCTCCACTCGCTGTCACTGAACTCTTGATATCCCACGCGTGTCTTCACCACTCATGCGATATCAAGAGTTCAGTGACAGCTCATGGAGCTACTTCTATATATCCCAGAGTGTGATATATATATATAGATAGACAGATACAGATATAGATATATAGATATATAGCTAATATATATATATATATATATATACATTCATTGCAAAAAATGTCATTAATGCATCAGTTAGGGTTAAAGCGACAGGAGTGGGGAAATGAGATGTCAGGGGTGAGACCCTAACCCCCCCCACCGGCCCATCCTCCACAGGCTGACAGATGCTGGGGTGTGCCATTGGTTCATCAGGCCCAACTCTTACCCCATTCCATGTGTAAACAGGTTGACATGCTACAGTAAAGGATAATGGGGTGAGAGTTAGGACTCACAACCCCATGACACACCCCAACGACTGTCAGTTTGTGGAGGATGGGAGGGTTAGGGACTCATCCCTAACATCTCATTTCCCCACTTTTGTCACTTTAACCCTAACTGATGCATTAACAACGTTTTTTGCAATGAATGTCCTTACTTTTTGAAAAAAGTATAATATAAAGTAAATGGTATGTATTGGTGGGCATGCGGGATCCTTTGGGCCCCACACTCCCACCAGGCTGTCCATTTGTGCATAATGATATGCACCACTTACACATAACTACAGAGCCATACTGCAGTCCTATAGGGCAAGGAACCCTTGTAACACTAATTTGCCAATATCGCAGCAATTGTAGCAGCCATGAAAAACATTCAAGTGTCATTGTAATCATGACAGCAAAACCTCCATGTGAGACAAATTGACGAAATCTGTATCTCTCATGATTTCTGAGATATGGGCACTGAAAAGCACTGTGGGTGCCTCAATGCTATCCTATGGGAAAAATCTCAACTTTGCTATGGCATATCTATGGAACCGATTAAATTTGTACAACTAAAATGCATAATTCACATGTCTGGAACACCCCCTTTATACCTTGCAAATTTCAAGCCAAATACTAAACCGTTTATTTACAGTGTAATATATTTGGTAACTGGTTTGTAAACTGCCCATTTGTGCATAATGATATGCGTCTGTTGGAGCGTCGGCCCTCTGGGCCCTGAGATCCCACTTATACATAACAACGGGGCAATACAGTAGCCCAATAGGCTTGAAAAGGAACCCTTGTAACACTCAGTTACTAATATCTCAGTAACTGTGCAACCTAGGGAAAAAAATTCCACTGTAGGTGTAATCTATGACTTTGTGATCTAAGCTGCGAGTTGCAAAAACATCTGTATTTCTCTTCGTTTCCAAGATACAGGCACTGAAAGTCACTATGGGCACCACAATGTTATCCTATGGGAAAATGTTCAACTTCGTAATGACATATCTATAGAACTGATACATTTGTGCACACCAAAACAGCATAATGCACATCTCTGGGACACCCCCTTTATATCCTGCAAATTTCAAGTCAAAAGACCAAACCATTAATTTACAATGCATTGGAGAAGTTTTTAAAAGTTTAAAAATTCCTAGTTCATGAGGTAGCAAATTCCCCACCCACGAGGTCAATCCCCTTTCACAAACTGTCAAAATTGCTGTCCACAAGACATCCTTGACCGTCAGATGTTGGCTATCTGGTCCCTAACTCACAGTCAAGGATTTTGCTACATCGTGAAAGGGGATCGGCTCGTGGGTGGGGATTTTGACAGTTCACAAATGGGGATTTTGCCAGCTCATGAAAGGGGATTCAAAAACCCAATCCCCTTTCGCAAACTGACAAACTCCCATGCGGAGGCAATCTCTCGGAGGCAGCAAAACTTGACTGTGAGTCAACTCATCCTGCGAGAAGGACCATCTGGTCCCTACATCATGGTTAAGGATTTTGCTATCTTGCAAAAGGGGATTGGAAGAGGAAGATCGGGGACTGGAAGCAGACAAAGAGTTTCAAAATTTGAAACAACCGTTTTTTTGGCCAAAACAAAGCAAACCAAAGGTATAGGTTTGTAGAGGGCATCACCCTGAACAAAACCCATGCCTTAGTACAACAGAAAGTCAACCGTGCAGGAAGGTACAACATTTTGTTTTGGGGGTTAAAATGAAAACAAGATGGTGGCTTGTGAAAGGGGAATTTTTCCTCACAGATGGGGATTTTTTAAATCCCCATTCATGAGCTGACAAAATCCTTGACCTTGAGCCCAATCCCCTTTCGCAAAAAATATATATAAATTGTGGCGTGAACTGAACATACTCAGAACCCAAAAATTAAAAATTGAAATAACTTTGGAACAGATTAATATGTTTTCACCAAACCAATGCTGGATTGTTCTTTAACTTGCACTCTTTCTACCCTGATATTTTCAGACCAAAAGACCAAGCATTGTGGTCGCAGTGTGATGGGCAAAAAAGTGGCAAAAAATGCTTTGTTGCACAAAAGCAATACATCTGACCAAAACAAAACTTGGCAAATCAAGAGATCTACCATATCATACTGCACATTTCAAATTTCATGCAAATCTGTTGAACGGTTGCAAAGTTATTAACGTGCAAAATTTGGAGTTTAACATTAAACTGCCTACTCAACCCTAACTATACTGGTGTGACCGCACCAGTTATATATATATATATATATATATATATATATATATATATATATATATATATATATATATATTATGGTAGCACGGTAGTGCTACCATGAGTTAAATTAGTGGCGCTAAAGTAAAAGTGTCAAATTTTTGCACCTTAATAACTTTGCCACTATTCAATGGATTTGCCTAAAATTTGGTATGTACACTTGGGTATGGTAGATCTTGGGATCTGCCAAGTTTTGTTTCAGTCAGATATACGGCTGTGGAGTTATTAATCAACAACCAATTGCACAATTACGCTTTTTTGCGATTTCTTTGCTCTCACCTACAGGTCGCACGGTTTGTGCGACCGGTCCACAAAATTCAGGGAACATGCAGCTGGGGTTCCTGATGTGCCTTCTGAAGATTTCATGAAAAAATATTGAATGGTTCAAAAGCTATTCAAAAAACAAGTTCCCATTAAATGGGAAAAGTTAACAAAATATTCAATACTTTCGCAAATGCACTTTTTAGTGTCTCAAATGGCCATAGTAGTGTCACAAATCCACCATTTTTTTTTTCAATTGGTGATCAGAAAAATGCTTGGCATTTAAATTTGGGACCCTCTAGGGACACAATTCTTTATGTGTTCATCTAGTCGGACCCTGAGGATGCTAGCCATGTCTTTATTTTTGGGTAAAACACCCCAGAAATATGTTTTTCAAATTTCTGGAACCAGTAGTGTCACAAAGTAGTGTCGCAGGTATGAAATTTTCACAAAATTTTGTGAAAATTGCCGCAAATTGCGACACTACTTTTTCAGACTTGGCTAAAATGACAGGAATTCTTTGCCACCATGCTGCAAAAGAACAGTTTGGTCTTTTGAGCTGAAATTTGGAAGGAAGGCAGCCAACATCTCACAGATGTGACTTTTGGTAGTTCCGTGAAAAAATGTTACACAGCTGCCAAGTTACGGTACTCCAAATTTGACATTTTTTCCCATAGACTAACATGGTGATGTCCGTCGCGCCTTTTGGGGCTTGTATCTCGAAAACGGTGCGAGATACGGAATTTTTGTCATGAGTTACATAGCCCAGTGGGCTAAGTAATAGCAAAATCCTAGCCAGGAAAATCAAGATTTTTGTGAAATTTTCATTTTTTTTGTACGTCGTGCGGTTGCTGAAATATTAGCACTTAAGTACTTTCAATGCTCGTTTTAAGCTTCGACCCCCATTACAGTGCATACATTCTTTGTACACACTGTGTTTCTGTATGCACCTGTTGGCAAAAACAGGTGATGTGCTTCCATTACTGTTACAGTTACTGTTTCCACTTGCGTTTATGTCCCTGTTTGCGTTACTGTTACCATGTATGCCACCGTGTGCGTTAACTTTTGTGTTGTCATTCGCGCTTGCATTTTCGTTACTGTTACCATTTGCGTTTGCACTACTGTTTCTGTTTGTGTTTTTGTTTGCGTCACTGTGTGCATTGCCATTTGTGTTTACACCAGCCCTTTCGTTTGTGTTTCCGTTTCTCTTTCGTTTTGCGTCTTCCTTGCTGTTACTGTTACCATTTGCATTTGCGTTACTGTGCCCGTGCTCATTACGGTTTGTGTTTCCATATGCACTTCTGTTTCCTTTTGTGCTTCTGTTTACTTTGCTGTTATTGTTGCTGTTACCATTACCATTTGCGTTTACAATTGTGGTACTGTGCCCATGCGCACTTCGGTTTGCATTTCCGTACGCGCTTTTGTTCCCATTTCCGTTTCTTTTTCCTTTGGCATTATTCTTCATGTTAACTTTACCATTTGCATTTACAATTGCGGTACCGTGACTGTGCGCGTTACTGTTTGTGTTTACATGTGCGTTTGCGTTCACGTGTCCATTTCTGTTCCCTTTCGCGTTCTTTTTGCTGTGACATTTAACATTTCCATTTAAAATACCACTGCCGTCACTGTTTTCATTACCAGTTGCATTTTTGTATGTGCTTCAATGTCCGTTTGCGTCACTGTTCACTTCGGCATCACTTTGCGCTTGCGTTTCTATTAACGTTTCCTTTACCATTTACGTCTGCATTACCATGTGCGCCACTGTTCATGATTCTGTTTGTGTTGCTGTTCCTGTTACTATGTCACAAGACATCATATGGCAGGAGCATGGGGCCCAAAGGACCCTGCACTCCCGTCGCCGATATTACATTCACTATTTCTCGTCATCATTCTAAAAGAGGGAAGTGGGGCAAAAACTCAATTTAATGCATTATTTAGGGTTGTTCCACAGCAACAAAGTGAGAAATTCAGTGTTAAGGTTGAAAGCCCCCCTTGGACCCCCCGACCACCTCCCTAACCAGTATCAGGATGTGCCTTGGGGTCGTCGGTCCTAACTCTCACCCCATTCTCCTATACCTCTGCTTCTTCACATGGATGGGGTGAGGTTAAGACAGTATGACTTAACACACAGCAATGCCTGTTAGGGGGTCCAAGGGGTCCAAGGGAGCTTAACCCCAATAATTGAATTTCCTCAATTTGTCACTGTGGAAAACCTTAACTAATGCATTAAACAGATTTTTGCTCTAATATATATATATATCTATATCTATGTGTGTGAAATTAAATGAAATGAAACTTTATTTATATGGCGCTTTCTCAAACCAAGGCACCTTACAATATTTAAAACAATAAGCAATAAATAAAGACATATATATATATATATATATATATATATATATATATATATAAAACTTCATATGTAATTTTTCAAGTCTGTGTAGCTGAATCAGCCATTCAGTGCCAAGGCACATTACAATATTTAAAACAACAAGCAATAAAAAAATAAATACATATAAATATATATATATATGTTCTTAGGTAATTTTTCAAGTCTGTGTAGCTGAATCAGCCATTCAGCAACTTGTCACTAACAGTGAATGTATTCTAATTTCCTTTCCTCCATATAGGAGTCCAGTTGTTACTTGAAGAATGCCGTACTAGGTGCTCCCACTACCAACTCAGGCAATGAGTTCCATAAACCCACAACCCTCTGGCTAAACTATTTTCCTCTTTTTGAGGTATTATACAACTCTCCCTTCAGCTGATAATAATGTCTCTGTGTACCTCAGTTGGAGATTTCCTTTCTAGAGAGACTGGATGTTTCCCAAATAATTTCATCATTAAATGCCTTATACACATAGCATAAATCTCCCCTCACCTTATGGTATAACACTGAGAACATGCCTAGCTTCTCTAGCCTATCCTTATAGGACAACCCCTTTGTTTTTCTGACTTTTCTGGTTAGTCTCTGTTGCACTCACTCCACTGCCACTGAACTTTCTACACCTTGTGGGGTAGGTATCAGTGTGGCTCAGCTGGTAGCAAATCCTCTTCTGGACCAGAAGGTCATGGTTTCTCATCCCACACCGGGACTGAACTCATACCTAAAATGCTGGCATCCGAGTGCAATATTAGGGGGGTGCTGTACTGCTGGGGTGTGCCATCCTTCAGATGAGACATTACACTGAGGTCCCTTCTGCCCATCTTGGTGCTGTCCTGTTGGGTGTTCAGGTGGAAGTAAAAGAACCCTGGGAACTCTTCACAAAGAGAAGGGGACATTCCCAATGTCCTGGCCAGCATTCCTGTTCCCGTAAACCAGATCATGCAATTATCCAGTCTGTGTGTGGGTGTTGATGTGCGATATGGCCACCACTACACATTCAGTCACTTCACTACCAATCTAGCATTGCTTGTAAAACATTTTGGGATACACTGTGTATGAAAAGTGCTATATAAATGCTGATTCTTCTTCTTCTACTTAAAGGAGAGCCATACTCGAGTATTGGTCAAACCAAGGAACAATAGATTGGGACCAAAATCTTTTTATGTTTCTGAGTATGTTACTCATTATTCTATTAGCCCTCTTTACACATTCTTTGTTGTGTTTGTTAAAGCTTAGGATTTCTGTCATCCAAACCCTCAGATCTTTTTCACTGTCTGTTGTGTTTAATATCCTATCATTTAATTTATATATGGCCCTTTGGTTAGTACTCCCAAAATGCATTACCTTACACTTTGTGTTATTAAAGGCAAGCTTATTTTCAGCTGCCCAGATTTCTAACCTTTTGAGTAGTGTCTGAAAATTTTGAATAGATATCTCATTATTTACTATGGCTCCCACTTTAGCGTCATCTGCATATTTACACAGCCATGCCCTCTGCTGGACCTGCATTGTTGATACAAATATTCTAAACAATACAGGCCCCAAAATTGACCCCTGAGATTCATATACACACACACACACACACACACACACACATATATATATATATATATATATATATAGCTTTGCAAAAAACTTTGTTAATGTACTAGTTAGGGATCAATCAATGAAAGTAGGGAGATGTGGCATTAGTGTTTCCAACCATAACACCACACTTTAGCCTGCAGGCCTCAACAGGAGTGGGGTGTGTCTTGGGGTTTTCAATCCTAATGCTCACCCCATTCCATGAGTAAATAAGCTGAGCTGGGTACAGTATATGAGAATGGGGTAAGTATTAGGGTTGACAACCCCAAGGCACACCCCACATCTGTTGCTGCCTACAGGCTGGGGATGAGGTGTTCAGGTTGGAAATCCTAATGCAACATTTCTCTATGTTTGTCCCTTAAACACTAAGTAGAACATTAACCAACTTTTTTTGCAATGAATTTCCTTACTTTTTGAGATACTATAATGGTATCCTTATTTGCCTGTGGGAGCGTAGGGCCCTCTGGTCCCTGGACTGCCATCCATCCATAATTTTTGAGGTAGTGTAATTGTATCCTTATTTGCCTGGGGGAGAGTAGGGCACTCTGGGCCTGGCACTCCCATCCCTCCATAGATGCGCATATGTTGCATAACTTTCACATTTTTACGTATTTTGTCCCCAAATGTTCACCATACCCTTCCTATAACCCCACCTCATGAACATGGGTGTCAAATATTTTCATATCCCAACCAAAAGATGATCTCACCAACAGACCACAAAGTTGCCCTCTGGGCTGGATTTGTGTAATTCTGCTGGCATGGTTCATAAGGTGGGGTATCAAAAAGGCTATTTTGAAAATGTGGTATAGAAATATGCAAAAATTGCAAAGTTATGTATCAAAGTTGAAAACTCCTTTGAAATATACTAGTCCAAAATCCTTTTTCATGACAAGAGATCCTTTTTTGTAAGAATGAAAAAAGCTCATGAAAAAGGATCCCTTCTCACAAAAAAAAGAATCGAAAAAATGAGTGCGTAAATCCTTTTTCATGAGTAGGGATCCTTTTTTGAGAGAACGAAAATTGCTCACTAAAAAGAATCCCTTCTCACGAAAAAAGAATTGGAATAAATTTAAGTCCACCATTTATGTGAGAAGGGATCCTTTTTCCTGAGAATAAAAAAAGTTCATCAAAATGGATTTCTTCTCATGAGAAAAGAATCGGGGAAATAAAATAAGTCTAAAATCCTTTTTTGTAAGAAGGGATCCTTTTCGTGTTTTTCATTCTCACAAAAAAGGACTCATGAAAAAAGCTGGATAAAAACTAAGTATGAAATCCTTCTTCTTGAGGATGAAAAAGGACTCATGAAAAAAGCATTAGCAAGTCACAAAAAAGGATTTTAAATGTTAGAAAAAATATTTCAAGGCTGTTTTTCCACCAGATAACTGCAGAACGCACCTAACGGAGTCACAATGAGCAAGATACGTATGTTGGTGTCTCTGGAGGAGTTCATTTTTGTGAGTTTTCAATTTTTGGGGGGGAAAAATGGAAAACAAGATGGCAGAAAATGAAAAAAGAATCTCCTCATGAAAAAGGAGTAACCCCTCATGAAAAAGAATCCTTTTTCATTTAATTATTTTTTTTTCCTTCCAGGAGGCTATCCAAAAGACTGTAGTGAGCATGCTCATAACCTGAAAACTTAAAACTAAATAACTCTGGAACAGATTCATACTTTTTCACCAAACCAGCGAAAAGGCATTTCTGTGGGGCAAACTTTTCTACCCTGAACATTTCAGACCAAAATTCCAAACCACTTGTATGCAGCGTGATGATAAAAAAAAACCTGAGATTTTTTACATTTGTTCAATATGCACAGCTCGGAATCTACAAATTCAACCAGAACAAAACTTGGCATGGCAAGAGATCTACCCCACAAGACGGTACATGCAAATCTATGTGCAAATCCATTGAATGGCTGCAAATTTAGAATGGTTGCAAAGCTATTAAAGTGCAACATTTGATGTTTAACATACAGTAGAAAGCCCTGCTCAACTTTACTACAGGGGCATGACTGCACCCCTATAATATGATATAGTGGTTTTAACTTGAACCCTAACTGGTGCATTAACACAGTTTTTTGCAAAGCATTTTCTTTCTTTTTGAGATAGTAGAATCATATCCTCATTCATGATGGTCCCTTTGGGACCTGTATGAACATATGAAGTTATGCAGGGCCTTCTGGAACCTGCACCATGGGAAGACTCTGTTCACCTATACAAGTGCAGTGATGGATGTCAAGGATTCATGAGGCTGTCCGGTGTACTTCCATGTAGTCCAAATACAGACACACTCTCAGTCAATGCACAGGGCCTTCCACCACCCACAGGTGCAGAGAGGAAGAGTCCTAAGCCAAGAGAAGAACTGTCTTCACTTTATGGTACTTGGGACCATGCAGGCAACATAGCATCTTTCGTTTCCTGGCTGGGAGTGGGGTGCCACCTAACAGCGCCATCCCCCCAACCTGACCCCATCCAGCTGGGTTACTGAGCTTGCCCCTCAACTTAGCTCACCAACATGGGATCACAAAGCACTACCTGCTGGGGTCAAGGCTGGCACTACACACAAAGTTTCTTAAAAAATATACTTTTTTTATTTTGACCCCAAATTTTCAAGGTAGTCGTTTTATGCCCCTCCCATAAACATGACATGTGGCACTTACAGTATATTGATCAAAACCTCATTTTGCACCAGAAGTGTGAAAACAAATCTTGCCCAGAATTTAAAAAGTGACACCTGTCACATTTATGAGATGGTGTGAAAAAAATGGATATGTTGAATGTTTGGAGTTAAAATTTTAAAAATTAATGAAGTTGTAAGTGAACATTGAAATATTGCAACATTCACTCATAACTTACATAACATACACCAAATATTCAGTATAGCCTTCTTATGACCCCACCTCATGAACCCGGTAGGTGAAAATGTTCAAACCCATGCTGAAACATTCTTCTGCACCACATGTGCAAAAACACACTTTGGCCAGGATTGGAAAAATGATAGCTGACATGCGGTGTGAAAAATGGCTATGATTAAAATTTGGGATCAAAATATTGAACGTTACCAAAGTTCTGAGTGAGTGTATAAAATTGTCAATGTATGCTCATAACTTTGTTTATTTTTAATATTTAGACCCCAACATTTTTAACATAGACTTCTTATGACTCCATCTCATGAGCAAGGGCAGCAAAATGTTCAAATTCTACCCGAATGGTGATTTTGAAAAGTGACCACTAAATTGCCTATTGTGCCAGATTTAATTAATTCCACTACCCGTGGTCATGAGGTGGGGTCCCAGGTAGGCCATATTGAAAATGTGATACAAAAATACTAAAAAATGACAAAGTTATGAAAAAAAGTTTAAACCCAGTGGAAATAAAATAAACCAGTTTTACCTTTGAGTGAATGTACACTGTGGGACATGTTCAGGTGAGTGTGTGTGTGTGTGTGGAGTGGTGGGTGCTGAGTGGGAGGTCATGGTGGGGAGGGTGGGGGTGTGTGGAGGTCAGATTGGTGAGGGACTATTTTCTTTTTTACAGGTCAAGAAAAATCAATGAGGTATGTTTTTTCTTTATTTCAGAGGCCTTTCCAACACCAGCACAGAGGTGGACACCATTGTGCCACCATATAGATATATAATGGGAAGGGGAGCTGGTAACCTGGAGGGAAGTGAAGTGAAGAGAAGCAGTACTGGGGGTTGGCACACCAGTCTGCTTATTAAAGTTACAATTAAACATGGGAAGGGGGTAGGCAACATGGAGGAGAGTGGGGAAAAAGATAGAGTACTGGGGATTGGCACCCTGGTCAACTGCTTACATATAGATTGATAGATGGTTAGTCAGATGGATAGATAGATAGATAGATAGATAGATAGATAGATAGATAGATAGATAGACAGACAGACAGACAGATATAAAGAGGGTAACAGAGAGAGCAGGAATCACAGGTTCACTGATGTAACTGATGCCGGAGTTATTACAGTGTAAAAAGTGGGATTTGACATTAAACTGCCTACTCAGCCCTACCTGTAAGGGCAATACCATCCCCCTGTTTTATATTAGATGGTTGGGCCCTCATTCCAATAGAGAAAGCCATTATATGCTTCCCCATGTATGATGGTAGCCAATTAGCATATTATGATCCCAATTTGCTAATTACATTGTGTTATTGTGTTATGAACACCTTAATAACACATTAATACATAACAAGCACTATGTAAAATCTTTGACACACACACACACACACACACATATTGCAAAAAACGTTGTTAATGCATGAGTTAGAATTAAACTGACAATAGTAGGGAAATGTTAGGGTTTCCAACCCTAGCACCCCATTCCCGACCCTGTACAGACCCACAAGTGGGCGGGGTCCATCTTGGGACTGTCAACCCTAATGTTCACCCCATTCCATTAGAAAATATAATGACATGAGTACAGTATAGGAGAATGGAGTGAGCGTTAGGGTTGACATCACAAGACAGACCCCCCCATACCTGTGGATCTGTGCAGGGTGGGGAATGGGGGTTAAGGTTAGAAATCCTAATGCCACATTTCCCTACTTTTGTCAGTTTAACCCTAACTGATGTATTAATGAAGTTTTTTGCAATTTATTTCCTTACTTTTTGAGATAGTATAATAGTATCCTTATTTTACTGTACCAAAGGACCCTGTGCTTCCATCCCTCCATAGATGCATACTGTATACTGTATGTATGTAGCTGTGGTAGCACAGGGACCTCTGGACTACAGTCACCAAATTGTCACCATAGCCATGTTATTAACCCACCTCATCTACCCAGTGTAGAAAATGATTTAATCTTCACCAAAATGTAACTCTGTGCAAGTGCAATGCCACTCCACAGCGTAGGTGTGAAAACACCTTTTGACCCATATTTGAAAAACGACAGCTGTGACATACTGTACATGGCGTGAGGTAATAAGATGGCTATGTTGAAAATCTGGGGTCAAAATATTTTTAATTTACAAAGTTATGAGGGTGAGTAATGAAATTGCAAATAATGTTTATAACTCAGCCATTTTTTGACATTTTGACCCCAAATGTTCAACATGGCTTTTTGAGGAACCCACCTCATGATCAATATGACTGTCATTACGCAAATCCTGCCTGAAAGGTGAATTTGCCAAGTGACTGCAAAATCACCTTTTGAGCAGGAGTTAATAAATGATAGTCATATTGTTCATGAAGTGGGGTTCCCAAAGGGCCATGATTAAAATCTGGGGTCAAAATCTCTAAAACAGGCCAAGTTATGCATCAAAGTAGCCTGTAAAATCCTTTTTCAGGAGCTCAAGAAAAAGAAACGGCTCGCAAAATAGGAGTACTTTTTCGCGAGCTCATGAAAAGGAATCAGCTCATGAAAAAAGAATCCTTTTTTTGCGAGCTTACGAAAAAGGAATAGGCTTGCAAAAAAGGAATTAAGCGAGTCGCGAAAAAGGATTAAAAATGCTAAGAAAAAACCCTTCCAAGGTTGTTTTTCCACCAAATGACTTCAGAATCCACCTAACAGAGTCCCAATGACCAAGATATATGAGTTGGTGTCTCTGTATAACTTCACTTTTGTGGGCTTTCAATTTTTTTTTTTTTAAACAGAAAACAAGATGGCGGCTTGTGAAAAATGATTTTTTTCTCACGAACAAGGATTTTATTCTCACGAAAAAGGAATACTCTTGTGAGACTAAATCCTTGTTTGCAAGATCAAAATTCTTTGTCGATAAAAAAATACAGCTATCCAAAAATTGGAATGTTCAGTAAAGTCCCATAGGATATATTGGGAACTAAAAAATGTAATACCATTGCAACAGATTAATATTATTGCACCAAAGTTTCACCGTCTGTTCTGCTACCAAAGTTCCTTCTACCCTACAAAAAATCATGCAGAAATTCCACACTGTCTGGCTACAGGGCAATGAAGAAAACACTGCTAAAAAGGGTGTGCTTTTACTTTTTTGCACTATACAGATCTCAGAATCCGCATATCCAACCGGAAACAAACTTGCCACATCAAGAGATTTGCCCCACAGGACAGCACATACCAAATTCTGTGCAAATCTATTGATTGGTGGTAAAGTTATTAAAGTGCAATATCTCAAGTTTAACACAGAAAGTGCTACTCAGCCCTAACTATAGGGACACTACTGTGCCTATATATATATATATATATATATATATATATATATATATATATATAAACATGTGTTTTGGGATAAATGTAAGGATAAAAACTAGTATCTCGGGCAGCCAGTGAAGATATCACTGATATCTTCATGTTCCTATACGTCGTAGTGATATCTCTATGTTCCTGTACATCATTAAAATGAAAGCAAAAGCATTCACAGGCTGTGCCTCTCCACAACCTGCAACCCCCCCCCAATGCAAGCATCTCATCAATTGTGCCATCATTTTCAAAGAAACAGTTATTAAAAAAAAGAGAGAAAGCTTATCTGGTTGATCCTGCTGTTTTTTCCTGGTGTTAATTATGCAGTTTCACTTTCCTTGTCCTAAATTCGTAGCATGACCGAGCCCTTACACCACAGTAAAATTTGGACCTGCCAGTGAATACAAATCAGCACTCTCCCCCTGAAGCATTGAAAATATAATGCATTTATCAAGCTTGCTTCACATTTTGTTAAGACAGTCAGCCGACTATAAACATAAGAGAGGGCGTGTGAGTCGCAGCTTAAGTAAAATGAATACAAGCATGAACAAGTGTTGCTATAACAAAGTTGCTAAAGCAACACTCGTTGATTCTGTCATTTTTTCCAGATGTTAATTAAGCAGTTTCACTTGCCTTGACCTAAATTTGTAGCGTGATCGAGCGCTTACACCACAGTAAAATTTGAACCTGCCAGTAAATTAAAATCAACACTGTCCCCTAAAGCATTGCAAATGTAATGCATTTAGCAAGCTTGCTTCATATTTTGTTAAGACACTCAGCCGACTGTAAAAATGAGAGAGCATGAGTGAGTGGCAGCTTCAGTAGACGGAATGCAAACCCGACCAAGTGTTAGTATAGCAACGTTGCTAAAGCAAAACTAGGGCTTGCATTCCATTTACTGAAGATGTGACTCACTCGCGAGCTCTCTTATGTTTGCAGTCATCTGAGTGTCTTACCAAAATGTGAAGCAAGCTTGCTAAAACACATTACATTTTTTATGTTTCAGGGGGAGAGTGCTGATTTTAATTTACTGACATGTCCACGTTTTACTGTGGTGTAAGCGCTCGGTCACGCTACAAATTTAGGACAAGGAAAGTGAATTGACACCAGAATAAAATGGCAGGATCAATCAGATAAGTTTTCTTTTCTTAAATAACTATTTGTAAAAGCCCATATTTTTTTTATGCTTATGGAAAAACAATGTGGTCTATCATGCTACAAATTTACTGCATAATTAATGAAACTGCATGGCAGGTCAACCACACAATTTTTTTTTACATAACAATTTTGTGATCAATTATTACAGGATCAAAGACACTTTATTTGGTGGGGAAAGGGGACTACAGGTCCTACCTGATAAATAAAATATCTACAGAATTGCCTTAAATGGAAGATATGACATGTTGTCTTCAGTAGCCCAGGGCTCAAAACATATAGGGGAGGTTCGGACCAAAAACACATATGGGTGGCTCTGTGTGGAGTCCAAAACACATGGGGTCAGATATTCAAAAATGCTCCAAATGCCAGCGCAAGTCCGGCACAGTGCAACTCCAGTGTGCCATGGTGCAGTGAGTGCAATATTCAAAGGCTATGCATGGCGACATGTGCCAGTGCAACACGGCTGAATATCGCAGGGATGCACCATGGCACACCCAGAGGTGCAACAGGGTGCAACCAGACCTGCACCATAGCACAACCAGAGATGCACCAGTGTGCAAGGGACAAGTGCCAAGGCACACAAGGACCAGCCCAAGTCAATGGTGGGAGCACAGCAGCAGAGGAAAAGCATTGGGCAGGCAGAGGAACACACCTTGAGACAGTGCCAGGGAGGCACAGTGGTGTGCCACAGATGACCACCAACAGCAAGGCGCAGACAGGCATCCAGCCCCCCCCACAGCACCATGACACAGAATGCAGGGAACAGGTGGCACCAATGGCTAAGGGAGGGCCACCACTGGAACCCCCCACTGCATGCCTTGCCCCCACCCACCCAGACCATGGCCAGCCACAACCTGGACCATGGCACCCAACACACATGCCACACATCCTGGATAGCTAGCCCCATGGCCACCCCAAGGCACAGCCACCAACCAAGGGGCAGGACACCACCATGCATGGCCTGCATAATGACACAGGCACGCCACACAGACACCCACCACACCACTGCAGCATGGATCCACACGCCAGCTGCAAAGCAGACTTAGACACAGGCAGCTAAGCAGGAAAACTGTATTAAATGCGACTATATACAATAGAATAGGGAGGGAAAGGGTAGGAGAGTGAGGGAAGGGGACAGGGAATAGGGACTGTACAGTGGGATGGGGATGGAAGGGGGAAGGGATGGTAGGGGTAAAAGAGAAATAGTGGGGTCGAACTATGGGTGGCCACATCCTGCCACCATTTGCTGCCTCCGCTGTTGCCCGTCCCAGAGCACCATCTACCTTGTCTGCTGTGCCACCTCCAGGGTCGTGGACATGATCAGGATGATCTGCCATAAGAGGTGGCAATACAGGGGCAGCCACGACCCCCTTTGCATGCCTATGACAAAGGAATGGACAGGTGATCAGTGCAAGGTCCCTAGGAACTATGCCCTCCCACTGTGCGCAATGGGCAGTGGGAACACTCACCCCTGAAGTGGCACTCTAGCCACCCGCAGTGGGTGGGCCAATGCCTGCTGGCATCCCAGCATGCCATGACAGTGCACAGTGGTGGATACTGCCGCCCAATGGCCACCCAACCACGCAGTGACAGGCAGTTGGCACAGGTCAGCAGCAGCACCACAGCAGCACCGGTGGCAGCTGGGCACACAGCCATCCCACTAACAGTTGGTACAGATGTGCAATGACTGCTCCACAGTGGCATACACACTGCACAGTGTTCAGCACACAGCTGACATGGCACATGGCACAGGTGGCCACGGCCACTCCCTCGTCCCCTTTGACTACCCGGTACTGAGTAGAAGAAGACAACAGTGCCTAGCTTCCTGATGCTACCCCACTTGCACCTGTCCTGCTGCTGCTCCACCTCCACCAGTGAGTCCTGCACCTCAACCAGTTGGACCCGCTGCAGCCTGCTGAGCCCTGCCAGACACCCCTGCTACTCTTGCATGGCGCTGATTCTCAGGCCCTAGGAATGGAATGCAGACAGGCACACATCAGAGAACAACCACAGCATGTGCCCACCACCCCCACCCCTGTGCACAGTGTGTGCCCCAGCCTGACATGACCCACAAGGCAGTAGCACAGTGGACCCGGTGGCTGGCAATGCCACACTGCAATGCACATGCCAACAGTGCACTCTCCCCACAGGGCATGTCAGGCAGCCCAGCCAACATCACAGTACAGTGGTTGGGCACACATGCAGCATGTGATGACTTACCTGGCTGTGGCATGGCCCCCCTGTGTATGCGTGCCTGCAGCTGCCTCAGTCTCTTGGGGTCCCATTGCAACATGTCCCCATACCAGTGATAGCATTGATCACCAGTCCGTGGCACCCCAGTGTTCAATACCAGGCCTCCAGTGATGGCCTACCAGATCTCTGTCCTGGCCTGCTGCTGGGGTTCCTGGCCAAACAGCCCAGGTGCATGTGGCTGCACACAGGCCACAAGGTTAACCAGCTCCAGGTCAGACCAGTTGAGGGCTCATCGCACACCTCACCGCACCATCCTCTCCTCGCAAGGTGCTGGATCAAAATGGCAGCCAGTAGTGCAAGTGTGCACAATGTGCATGGGATGCACTGCTTGTGTTGTCATGCACCATGTCTGCTAATCACGCATCACCATGGATGCACGGAATGGCCGTGGCCCACCTGGCACATGGTGGTGCAGTCCCAAGGGGCAACGGGTCATAACAGGGGTCACCTAGTGCACAGTGAGCCGGAGTGCAATAGAGACCATGGCGTACAGTGCACCATGGCCCCTATAGTGCTCTGAGTGCACAGTGTGCAATAGCCAGTAGCACAGCCCCCGATGCATGCATACTGCAGGCCAGCGCACTGTGCATGTCTCAGCATTGTGTCTCGACATGTGCTGGAGTAATTCCATTGCACACACAGCAAGTGCACGATATTCAGCCACCACATGCTAATGAGCTTATCAGCCAATGCATGGCGCACCGGGGAAATTAGCATGTCTTTACCGCTGCACCACAGCTGATTTGCATGCGATGCACTACAAAGGCACCACAAAACAGCACAGGCCAGGGACCGGTATTGCAACCATCTGAGGTAAGCTGCGCCTGCTGTGGGACCAGCCAGCACAGCAGGGTGGATGGGGTATGCAGCTGCAGTCATTGACACACATGTCTTTGTCCACAGGTAGAACCATGTCCAAGCATTAGGAGAATGAGGAGCATGGGCCTGCCCGCAAGTGCAGGTCCAACTTTAAGAAGGCAGAGGCTGACACCCTGTTTGAGGCCTACCTTGACAGGGAGCAACTGCTGAGTGGTGCCACAGGCACACCACAGGCCAGGGCTGCAGCCTGGGTGGAGGTGGCAACATCTGTAAACCAGCAGGGCAACCACCAGCAGTCTGTGCAGGTGTGCAGGAAGAAGGTGGGCACTGATAAACACCGCATAAAAGAGAAGGTGGCGGTCATACAGGCAGCCAGGACAGCCACTGGTAGGGGTCATGCTGATGTGCCACAGCTCATGGCACAGGAGGAGCTGGTGGCAGCCACCATGAATTGCAGCTCCGTTGAGGGTGTGCCGGGTGGTGGCTTCCAGACAAGCGGGAGCCCATCACTGCATGGTACATATGCCATGCCTGGGGGGGGCCTGCCAGAATTGCAGTGCCAACACATCTGTTTTCTCTTACAGCACCGGCATGCCAGCATGCAGTGGAAGGGGTACCAGCAGCAGCCGTGGGGCAGACCCAGCCCCAGAGGACCAGCCATCCACCTCCACAGGCATCCAGGGGCTCGATTGGCTATAGCACACCACTGCCATCCAGACGGATGTCCTGGGCTTGGTGTTAGATGAGGCCTTGGCTGTGTTCCAGCAGGATGCCAGCCATGGCATACTCTGCATGGAGACACAGATTGGGGTGGGGTCTGACACTGATGACGATATGACCATCATCCTGGACAGGGTGGTTTTGTGTGGGAGACACCCATACCTACTACCATCACTGGCAGCACAGCCAGTGGCCAGTCGGTGGTGGAACAGCTGCCCGCTGCTGGTGCTGCCGTGTGCACAGCCACTGCAGTACCATGTGGTGGTGGTGCATTCGCTCAGACAGTGGCCAGTGTACAGTGGCCGGAGGGGCACTGTTCACCCCACGGACCCGGCATTGAGCAACAGCCTCCCTGTTGATGCTGGACTCTGCTTTTGGCATCCCAGGCACACCTGGTGGCCTGCTTAGGTGCTTTAGGTACCCTGTGCGAACCCAGTCACATTCCCACAGTACAACCCCTGGAGGGCAGTTGCATACACCCCCTGTGGCCATTGAGCAGCCAGTGGCTGCCGATCGGCCCTGGTGCAGCAACCCCCCATGTTCGCAGTGGCCATGGTCCTGTGAAGTGGACCTGAAGTGTGCACCGCCCTGTCTGCAGTTTGCTGCCACTGCCCTGTGCACACATGACCGATGTGTGTGGGTGCATGACACAGTCGTGGCAACTGTGTGTCATGCCGCACGCTGCCTGTGTGCACGCCTGCCAGGCTGCTAGCCCATGTGGCATGTGTGTGATGAGAGCAGAACAGCACTGGTTGCACCAGTGCACCTGTGCCCTGCATTTGATCCATGCCACATGCTGGCACCTGGGCGTGTGTTTGCGTGTGTGTGTGTGTGTTGCTGTACAGTGCTGCGTCTGTTGTGTGTGGCTGTGTGGCACTGCCATCCCCACCTCTGTACCATGCCTCTGTGTGTGCAAGCCCATTGCCATGCCTGCCCATGCCCGTGTGCCATACGATTGTGTCTGGCCACTGCATGGGTTTGCTCCACCTATCTGCATGCACCATAGTGCTCCAGTGCTATTGTGTCCTGCTGCTGGCATGCCATGCTTTGGAGCCAGGGATCCTTCTACCCAGGGGGGCTGTCCACTGCTCCCTGGCCCATTGCCCTCGTCATCCCCACTGCTTTCCCCCTCTTCGGCCTTGATAGCTATCCCATGGTCAATGGTCATGTTGTGCAGTATGCAGCAGGCCAGGAATTGTCCACAGGCTTTCAAGGGGCTATACTATAGGGCAACGCCAGACCTATCAAGGCAAAGGAATCATGTCTTCTGCATCCCAAACACATGCTCAATGATGTTCCGCATGCTGGCATGTGCCTCATTGTAACGATCCTCTGCTGGGGATGATGGGCACCGGTAAGGGGTGAGCAGCCAGGGTCTGAGTGGGTAGCCACTAACACCTGTGTGGAAATGTACATGGTTAGCCTAGTGTCCTATTTCACTGTGCCCCTTGCCCATCCCTGGCACCCCCGCCAGTGCACCCGCCCTGCCCATCCCATCCCATTCCCTGCTGTTCCCAGCTCCCCATGGCCATCCCATACTCACCCACTAGGTGGCCTGTGGGGATGTCCCCATGCTTGAACCTATGGCACAGTGCAGAGCTGTGCCAGATGAATGTATCATGTGCACTCCCGGGGTATGTGGCACAGACATTGGTAATACACCCCCTGGCATTGCACACCACCTTGCAGTTGACACTGGAGTAGTCCTTCCTGTTGATGTATACTACGCCCTCAGGGCCAGGTGACATGTGGATGCCCACATGGGTGCAGTCAATGGCCCCAAGCATGTCAGGCATCCATGCTACCCTGTGGAATTCCTGCATGGTTGTTGTACACTCTGCCTGTGTGCTGGGGAACTGGATGTATTCCACAGCATGTGGCAGCAGGGCGTTGAGGAATTGTGTGATGAGGCGTGATATGGCCAACTGGATTATGCTTGTGGTGTCCCCTGTTGGTCTCTGGAAGGTGTCCGTGGCGAGCAGGCACATGACGGCTGTCATCTTCATCTCCGCTGACACGGTGTGGCTCCGTCTAGTGGGTGCCTGCATCTCCTCACTGCACAGCTCACAGAGCTGCCTCAGAATCGCCCAGTTCAGGTGATACTGGCTCATGATATTGGAGTAGTTCTTGAAGGTGATGCGGGCACGGTACCACCTGTTCTGGGTGAACCACCGATGGGCCTTTCCACAGCCACATCGCTCTTACACCTGCCTCCTCACACCCCTCATTATGGGCTCCATCTGGAAGGATGCACTGGCCATGGCCCCTGCTGTCCTGTCTCCTCCTGGGCGGTCGGCTCCTGTGGTCTACTTGCCACTGTGGGGCAGTGCCTGTCTGTCTGCCTGGCTCTCCCTGTTGCTTCCCCTGCCCCTGGCTTGCACTCGACTGTCACCTCTGTCCCACACCCCCGTGGCTGCCTGTTCCACTCCCTCAGTCCCTCACAGGCTCTGTCTCCCTTGTTCCTTCTGTTCCCTCCCTCCCTCCCTCCACAGTCTGGTTGCTGTCTCTCTCTCTCTCTCCCCTGGTGCAAGTGCTGTCCCCGTGCTTGTGCCCTGTATTTATAGGCTCAAGTCTGCTTGGTGCATCTTGGTTTTGCTCCGCACTTGCGCCTTGTGTCGGGGGTTGAATATCGCACTGTGCTGCATATTCATGGGCATGCCCCCTACCCTTGTGCATGCATTCATTAGGGTTGCACACTGGCACACTGCAACTTGTGCTGCACGCTGGCTCCCGCTGAATATCACTTCTTGGCACATTTCTGCAGTTGCACCAGTGCAACACAGTGCAACTGCTTTGAATATCCCTCCCAGGTTGTATAAACAGAACATGACATGGCCTGAATGAAGATATCATATTTATCTTCACTCGAGGCCAATGACATCAAGATATCTCACTCGTGCCTTTGTCACTCATGAGATATCATGATATCATTGGCCTCTTGTGGTGATAAATATGGTATCTTCAGTCAGGCCATGTCATATCTCATATATATATATATATATATATATATATATATATATATACACACAACGATGTTTTGGGATAAATACAAGGATAAAAATTATATCTAGACTGCCCAGTGAAGATAACATTGTTATCTTCATGTTCCTATCGTCATACATTTATCTCCACGTTCCTGTCGTCATCCTGATGAGAAGTAAAGTGTTTCACTTTTCATCAGACACCTGTCTCTTTCCTCTGCCCTGTACAAATAACTCCCCCAAAAAAACACACACATCTCTTCCATCTGGTTGATCCTGCCTACATCTTAACACAAATAATTAAATTTAAACATATCTGGTTGATCCTCGACTTCCTTTCACCCGTACAATCAGAATGCATTGAAATGTGGCGTGACAGGACGCAACAATATTGAAATCTCAGTTACTTTCATTATACAGCAATAACAAATTGCTCCAAAAACTATAATGCTTTTCCTAATACTGGCTATTTTAGAAGAAGAAGCTGCGACAACAGTAAGAAGGCGAGTCGGCAGCTTCAGACGCGACAGTGCGAGCATGCGTTGCTGGAGCGGCACTCGCGCTGCGAGCAGCTGCCGACTCACTGCGCTCTTCGGCAGCGCGAAAAGCCAGCGAGCGTTGGTACGAAACATTGCTGAAACAAAATAATGTGAATTTCATATTCGCCGATCGCGCGTCGACTAACCTCGATCAATGGGCGAAAAAATACATATTTATGTTGGTGACGTAGACAAACGAATCAACTTTCAAACTCTGTGATATTCAATGAGTTTACTGCAGCAACATGAAACAATTTTATTTAAGAATATATGTAATCTGCTCTTTTGAGGGAGGGGCTATAGAGAGTTGTATCGGGGTGAGGCAAGGTTAGCCAGAATCCAGACACATTTTGGCATAATAATTTTAAAGTAGCAGGATCAACTACATATATATTTTTAAACAACATATGCATCTGTTGTGCTGATAGACATACTGCAGATTTGTGTTGAAACAGCTAACATCTCTATGTAGTGCAATGTATTAAGTGCACATTTGGAGCTTTTGTTGAATCCGCCTAAAACATACATAGTATAATCGATAGGACATGGTCCGACTGAAGATATCATATTTATCTTCACTCGAGGCCAATGACATCATGATATCATTGGCCTCTCGTGAAGATAAATATATCTTCAGTCGGGCCATGTCATATCCCCTATATATACATACACACATACACACATATATATACTGTATATATTTATATATGAATTTATATCTAGTGTATGCATATGATTGTGGTGTGGTAGCGCACTATAGTTAAAGTTGAGTAGGCAGTTTAATGTTAAACCTCAAATTTTGCACTTTAATAACTTTGCAACCATTCAATGGATCTGCACTAAATTTGGTATGAGCTGTCCTGTGGGGTATATCTCTTGATGCACCAAGTTTTGTTTTGATTGGATTTGCGAAGTTTGTTCTGCGAATAGTGAAAAACTGTAAAAGTCGCCTTTTTTTCACCTGTTTGGGCTGTTTTTTTCCTCATTGTGCTGTGACCGCACCATTTGGAATTTTGGTCTGAAATTTTCAGAGTAGTAAGAGCTTGCTCCAAAGAACAAGCCAGCATTAGGTTGGTAAAATAAATATTTATCTGTACTAAAGTTATTCAATTTTGAAATTTCGGGTTTTGAGCATGCTCAATTCAGACTTTGGATAGCTGCATGGTGTCAAAAGGGATTTAGGGCTCATGAAAAGGGATTAATTAAATCCCTTGTCATGAGAAAAAAATAATCTTTTCATGAGCCACCATTGTGTTTTTATTTTTCCATCCCAAACAAAATGTTATAACTTTACCCAGGGAGTCTTCTGCAGACATCCAAGTACAGTATTTATTTTGTTCATGTGGATGTCCTTTACACTTCTTTGCCTTTGGTTTACTTTACTGTGGCCTCAGAACAGTTATTTTTTATTTTAAAAATCCCTTTTCACGACTCACTTCTAAGCCCTTTTTGAATGCAAAAAAAAAGATTTCGACACCTCATGAAAAGGGAATTCCGTCTCATGAAAAGGGATTACCCACAGAGCCATTTGGTCTGACAACTCAAATCCCTTTTCATGAGGTATCAAAATCCCTTTTTGGAGCTGATTCCCTTTTCATGAGGTGACAAAATCCCAAAGGGATTTGGATTTGTGGGACCAGATGGCCATGCTGGCAATCCCTTTTTGTGATCCGAATTCCCTTTTCGCGAGGTGTCAAAATCATGCGAAAAGGGATTTTCACAGCTCACAAAAAGGATTAAGGAGAGGGCCATCTGGTCCTACAAGTCCAAATCCCTTTTCGCTATGCAAAAAGGGATTTCAACACCTCACAAGAAGGGATTTAAAAATTGAATCCCTTTTCGAGATCTGTCAGAATCCCTGTTCTCGAGCTGATTCCCTTTACATGAAGTGTCAAAATCCCTATTTACATCGCGAAATGAGATTTGGACTTGTGGAACTAAATAGCCCTATACTTAATCCCTTTTCGTGAGATGAATATCTTTTTCATGAGCAGTCAAAATCCCTTTGGATTTTAACACCTTGCAAAAAAGGATTTTTAAAGTTTACTGTTTCTTTGCCACTTCACTGCAAAGAAATGGATGGGACTTTTGGGCTACAATTTTCAAGGTAGAAAAGGCTTGCCCCACAGATGTGACTGTTGCTGGTTTGGTGATAAAATTTATATCGCTTCAATACTTATAACATTTAAAAAGTTTGGAAATTTCCCCTAGGATAACAGTGTGGCAAACACAGTACCTTTCAGCACCTATGTCTCGAAAACAGTTTGAGATACAGATTTTTCACTAAACACAGCTCAGTACACCTTTAGTGGATAGGGTGAGGACCTTTAGGTATACTAAGCAATAATGCAGGTTGCCAGTCTGTGATTACAACTGCGGTGGAATTTTTTCTAGTGTTACTACAGGTAATTTTCAGTACAAGGGTTACTTGGAATGTCTCTAGGCCTGCAATGCATCTCTACAATTATATATAGATGGGAGCGCAGGATGCTCCCACAAACATATAAGGATAAGATTACACTTTCTCAAAAAGTAAGGAAATTAATTGCAAAAAAGTTCATTAATGCATCAGTTAGGGTTGAAGCAACAAAACTAGGGAAATGAGGTATACCCCACCCCACCCCAACCCTTCACACACCAGCATGTGTCGGGGTGTGCCTTGGGGTAGTCAGGCATAACTCTTACCCCATTCTCCTATACTGTACCATCTCTGCATCCTTACACATGGAATGGGGTGAGAGTTAGGGCCAATGACCCCAAGACACACCCTGATGCCTGTTGGTGTGTGGAGGGTGGGGGTGGGGTGGTAGGGGTGGGGGGTTTTAAGGTTGAAAATCCTAATGCCTCATTTCCCTATTTTTGTTGCTTCAACCCTAACTGGTGCATTAATGAAGTTTTTTGCAATGAATATCTATCTATCTATCTATCTATCTATCTACCTATTTATGTATATTAGAGGCAAAAAACTCAGTTTAATGCATCAGTTAGGGTTGTTCCACAGCAACAAAAGTGAGGAAATTCGGTATTAGGGTTGAAAACCCCCCTTAGACACCCCCCGCCCACCCCTCAGCGGCATTGGGTGCACATAGGTCGTCGGCCCTAACTCTCACCCCATCACATGTGTAAAGAAGCAGAGGTATAGGAGAATGGGGTGAGAGTTAGGACCCAACTCCCAATCACGTGCCCAATGCTGGGTGAGGGTGGCGGAGTCAAGGGTTTTCAACTACCACTGAATTTCCTCACTTTTGTCGCTGTGGAACAACCCTAACTGATGCATTAAATGGAGTATTTTGCCTCTAATTTCCCTTCTTTTTGAGAATGATAACGAGAAATAGTGAATGTAATGCAGTGGCAGGAGTGAGGGCCCCGTGCTCCCGCCACGTGATGTGTTGTGACATAGTAACAGGAACAGCAACGCAAACAGAAGCACTAACAGTGGCACACATGGTAACACAAGTGCAAATGAGAACAGAAAGGGTAACGCACAAGGTGGCATAGATGGGAAAGGTCCACCACGTGATGTCTTGTCACATAGTAACATGATGCCCACAAACGGAAATGGCAATGGGCAAGGTGATGCAAAGTGAAACAGAAAGAGAAACAGTACTGTAGACACAAATGGCAAAAAATAACGGAAACGCAAGCACAAATGGAAATGCAAAGGATAACGCACATGGTGGCATAGACATGAACGGTAAGTGAAACGGGTACGGAACTGCAAGCAGAAACAGTAATGGTAACAGTAATGTAAGCGCACAGGCTGGTTTTCCCCAGAAGCTGTATAGAGAAAGACAGTGAGTACAAAGAATGTATGCTAAATAATGATTCTCGGAATAGAAAAATGAGGACTTGGAATAGTAGATTGCTTATATCTCAGGAACCGTACGACATAGAAAAGAAATGTAAAAGTCACATGAATGATCACTTTCCTGGCTAGTTTTATACTTGGCCCTGATTAGGGGGCTAAGTGTTTTTTCAACAAAAAGTCCGTATCTCACACCGTTTCTGAGATACGGGCCCTGAAAGGTGCGGCGAACGACGTAATGTTATCCTATGGGAAAAAAAACAGAAGTTCAGAGTGCCATAACTTTGCCTCCCTGCAATATTTTTTCACAAAACCACTGAAAGGCATATCTGTTGGATGTTGGCTGTGTTCTCTGCAAAGTTCAGCCCAAAAGACCAAACCGTTATTTTGCAGCAGGGCGCCAAACGATTGCTGCAATGCGTCGTACGCCATAATGTTATCCTATGGGAAAAAGTGTCAACTTTGGAGTACCATAACTTTGCTGTCATGCAATATTTTTTCAAGAAAACACTGAAAGGCACATCTGTGAGATGTCAGCTGCCTACCCTCCGAATTTCAGCCCAAAACTCCAAACCGTTCTTTTGCAGCAGGGTGCCAAAGAATTGCTGTCATTTTCCCACAGCCTAGAAAAGTACTGTCACAATTTGCGGAAGCTTTCGCAAAAATTTGCCACACTTTCGTGAGTGCGACACTACTTTGCAAAAGTACTTTTTCCAGAAATCTGAAAAACATTTCTGGGGTGTTTTACCCCCAAAATAAAGACATGGCTAGTATCCTCAGGGTCCGACTAGGTGAATACAAAAATAATTAGGTTGCTAGAGTCCCACATTTAAATGCCAAGCATTTTGCTGATCACCAACTGAAAACAAAATGGCGGATTTTGCGGCAGTAAAAGGGCCATTTGCGAAAGTAAAAACTCCATTTGCGACACTGTCGAACTTTTTAACTTTTCCCTTTGACTTATAATGGTAACTTGTTTTTTGAATAACTTTTGAACCGTTTAATATTTTTTCACGAAATCTTCAAAAGACACATCAGGGACCCCGGCTGCATGTTCCCTGAAGATTTCAGACCGGTCATGCAAACCGTGCGACCTGTAGGTGCGACCGTAGAATTCCAAAAAAAGCGTAAACACATGCACAGATCACGCTTAATAACTCCACAGCTATATATCTGACTGGTACAAAACTTGGCAGATCCCAAGGTGTATGGGTCTTGATTCTGTATTCCAAATGTCAAGCAAATCTGTCAAACAGTTGCAAAGTTATTAAGGTGCAAAGTTTTGGGGTTTAACATAGAAATGGCTCCTCAACCCTAACTATGGTAGCACGGTAGTGCTACCATAATATCATATATATATATTCGATGTTAGGGTTGAAACCCCTTTGCACCCCTCAGCCCACCCCAACTGGAATTAAAAGCGACAAGTAATCGCCCTAAGTGTCACTCCATCACATGTGAAAGAAGCTGAGGAATAGGAGAATGGGGTGACAGTTAGGACCAATGACCCCAGTACACTCCCTGATTCCAGTTGGGGGGGTGGGCTGCTGGGGTGCAAAGGGGGTTTTAACCCTAACATCGAATTTCCTCGCTTTTGTCGCTGTGGAACAACCCTAACTGATGCATTAAATGGGGGCCCCGAAATGTGGTGTTGGAATTTTAAAAGTCCTTGTTCATGACTCGCTTCTGATCCTTGTTTGTGAGGTGTCAAAATCCTTGTTTGCAAGCTGATCCTTGTTCATGAGGTGTTAAAATCCCTGTTCGTGAGATGACAACCAGATGACCCTATCTCACGAACAGGGATTTTTCATGAGCAAGGATTTTGACACCTTACAAACAGGGATTTGGCTGATGAACAGGGATTTTGACACCTCATGAACAGAGATTCAGCTGACAAACAGGGAATTTTTACAGCTCACTAACAGGGATTCTAAAAAGGAATTCCTGTTTGTGAGGTATCAAAATCCCTGTTCATGAGCTGTCAAAATCCTTGTTTGCGAGAAATCCTTGTCTGTGAGCTGTCAAAATCCCTGTTTGTAAGATCACGACCAGATGGCCCTATCTCGTGAACATGGATTTCTCACAAACAAGGATTTTGACACTTCACAAACAGGGATTCGGCTGATGAACAGGTATTTTGACAACTCACAAACAGGGATTCTAGAAAGGAATCCCTGTTCATGCGGTGTCAAAATCCCTGTTTGTGAGAAATCATTGTTCGCGAGCTGTCAAAATCCCTGTTCATGAGATCACGATCAGATGGTCCCCAAACCCCTGTTTGTGAGCTGTCAAAATCCTTGTTTGTGAGGGGATGACCAGATGTCCTTACCACGTTAACAGGGATTGGCTCACGAATAGGGATTTTGACACCTTATGGACAGGGATTCTGCTCATGTACAAGGATTTTGACATCTCAAGAAGAGGGATTTTTAAAGGTTGTTGTTTCTTTGCCACTTCACTACAAAGAAATGATTAGGACATCTGGCTTGAAACTTGCAGGGTAGAAAGGGGGGGGGGGCCCAGAGATGTGATTTATGCTGGTTTGGTGTAAAGATTTGCATCAGTTACATAGTTATGGCATTCCTAAGTTGGAGAATTTCTCATAGGATAACATTGTGGTGAACACAGTGTCTTTCGGTGCCTTTATCTCAAAAACAGTTCGAGATATGGATTTTTTGCTAAACACAGCTTAGTACACCTTTAGGTGTACTAAGCACGTTTGCAGGTTACCAGTCTATGATTACAACTGCAGTGAAATTGTTTCCAAGGTTGCTATGGTTACTGAGATATTACACCATTTGCATTTCAAGGTTTACTTGGAATGTGTCTAGGCTTGCACTGCATCTCTACAATTATAGGTAGGATATGGATACCCTTATGCAGTAATGGGACTGCTTGGACATCCATTATGCAACACTGGAAGCACAAGGCCCAGAAGGCCCTGTGTTCCCACAGGGAGATGTCAGTTCATTACAATGTTTGTATACTTATGGACAGATGGAAGCACAGGGCCCAAAACCATATAAAGGCAAGATTACACTTTCTCAAATAGTAAGGCAATTCATTGCAAAAAACTTCATTAATGCGTCAGTTAGGGTTGATGTGACAAAAGTAGGGAAATGAGGCATTAGGGTTGAGACCCTAACCCCCACACCCTACCACCCACCCCACCCTGCACAGACTAACAGGTGATGGGGTGTGCCTTGGGGCCATCGGGCCTAACTCTCACTCTATTCTTTTATACTGTACCATGTCAGATTTCTTACACATGGAATGGGGTGAGTGGGCTGATAACCCCAAGGCACACTCCATCACATGTTGGTCTGTGGAGGGTGATGGTGGGGTGGTAGGGTGGGGAGGTGTTAAGGTCTCAACTCTAATCCCCCATTTCCCTACTTTTGTCACTTCAACCCTAACTGACACATTAGTGACTTTTTTTTGGCAATGAATATATATATATGAATATATATATGAAGATATATATATATATATATATATTTATATTTATATTTATTATATTGGCACGGTTGTGCCACTGTATGTAGGGTTGAGATGTCACTTCTATGTTAAAATCAAAATTTTGTGCGTTAATAATTTTGGACCTGTTCCACGGATTTGCCTGAAATTTGGAATGCGCAGTGGGGCATGGTAGTTCTCTTGATCTGTCAAATTTTGTTTTGGTCAGACTTACGGCCTTTGCACTCAAAAACGCTGAAAAATGCAAAATTATCCAGTTTTGGAGGCAGTTTTGGGATATTGTCCATGGCACTGCGTGGCCGTTGTGTAGCGTGCTGCTCTGCAACATGGCTTGTTTGAAAGAGCTTTACTGGCCATATATGGCGCTTTTTATTTAGTGAAAATATATTGAGGCATTCAAAAGTTATAGCACTTTTAAGTTCCCATTATAAGTCAATGGGAAAATTTATATGGTTATTTTACGAACAAAGAATGGGGTTTTGGCCATCTGGTCCCTCCTCACGATGTCCAGAATTTGCAGGCTCACAATCAAAGATTCTTTGATTCTGAGGGAGGGACTAGATGGCCAGATTTGGAGGGACCAGATAGCCCAATTTTAACAACTTTTAAAATTAAATATCTCAGAAAAGGTTTGGTCTTTTAACTTGAAATTTGGTGGGTGTTGATGGGATGTCTTGTAGATGAAAATTATGCTGCTTAGGTGTCAGAAAATACATTCATTGTGGAGATATGGTGTGGTGCAGTTTATGTTTTGCGGACAGCGTTTTGCATTGTAGTAGTGGCTTGAAATTCATAGGGTAGCTAGCCTTACTGCCATGGACATACTTTTCAGTCATTAGGTGTGTAAAATGTAAACAGGTGCAGAATTCTGCCACTCTGACCAATGAAAATCTCAAACTTTAAAATGTTATATCTCGGACATGGTTTGGTCTTTTAAATTGAAATTTGCAGGGTGTTGAGGGGATGTCCTGTACATGTGAATTATGGTATTTATGTGTTGGAAAATTAAGTTGCTGCAGAGATATTGCATGATGCACTTTACATTTTGCATATAGCGTTTTGCATTGTGGTAGGTACTTTTAATGTTAAACCTCACATTTTGCACGTTAATAACTTTGCAACCATTCAACGGATTTGCACAAAATTTGAAATGCACAGTCTGGTGTGGTAGATTTCTTGATTTTCTAAATTGCATTTCAGTCGGACATCCAGTTCTCGAAACGAAGCGAGATACAAACTTTTCGCTACAGGTGGCTTAGATCACATTTAGGTGATCTAGCCACTGGAAAAAGATTTGACATTGTAGAGTGAGCCTGCAGTGGAATTTTGTTTGTACGTTGCACGGTCCATGAGATATTGTGAAAGTACTGTCACAAGGGTTGGAAGAGTGCCTGTCCAGTGCTTTTTGGTGTCCATAGCTCGGAAACTATGTGAGATATGGGTACGGTCTTTCCGATGTTACGTGAAGTACTTACTGTCACAATTACAAAGATGCTAGAATTTTTTCTAGCTCTTACAGTTCCCAAGATATGTACAAATTACTGTTACAAGGGTTTGGTGCTCTATAGTGCTGCTGCATGGATCTGTAGCTTTGCATAAGTGGGAGGATGGGCACAGCTGCATATTGTTATCCAAAAATTGGCAACTTGGTGAGAGCTGGGCTCTGCACTCCCACCAATATGTGCTTTTTACTACTTATATTACATTTTTTCAAAAAGTAAGGACATTCTATGCAAAAAAACTGTGTTAATGCTTCATTTAAGGTCAAAGCAAAAAAAGTCAGGAAATGAGACATTAGGGTTGAACCCCTAACCCCCCCCACACACACCACCCCAAATCTCTACAGTCTGACAGATGCCTTGGTGTGTCATTGGGGTCATGAGGCCTAAATCTCCCCCATTCTCCTTTACTATAGCATGTCAGCATGCTCGGTCATGGAATATATTATAGGGGTGTGGTCGAACCCCTATATTTACAGTTATGAAGCCTCTTCTATGTTACACTCAAAACTTTGTGCACTAATAACTTTGGACCCTTTCAACAGATTTGCATGAAATTTGGTATGTGTGGTGGGGCATGGTAGATCTCTTGATTTGTCAAATTTCATTTTGGATGGACTTACAGTTTTTGCACACCAAAATGCTGAAAATGCACTTTTTGCCAGTTATGTGGGGAGCTTTTTTGATTTTGTCTGTGGCGCTGTGTGGCCGTCATGTGGCATGCTACTCTGCAACATTGCTCAGTTCAAAAGAGCTTGGGTCAAGGAACATGCCACTTTTCATTTGGTGAAAAAATATTAATTCATTCAAAAGTTATTAAAGTTTTAATTGCCCATTATAAGTCAATGGGGAAATTTATATGGTTATTTTGTGAAAGAAGAGTAGGGTTTTGGTCATCTAGTCCCACCTCATGATCAAAGAATTTGTAGGCTTGCAATCAAAGAATCTTAGATCAGAGGAATTCTTTGATCGTGACAGATGCCATCTTGTTTTTAGTTTGCGGTTGGAAAAATTCAAATATCTCTGCCCGGGGGGGGGACTTCTGAGGTGAAACTATGGTGGGTTTTGCTCAGAAGTCTTGCTTCTATCAGCCATGCTTGTGGTATCTTTCAAAATGGTCAAAAAATAGAGTTGTTAACTTTTTTATTGTTTGATCGTGGCTCGCTAACGATCTTTAATCACAAGCCTGCAAATTCTTTGATCACGAGATTCTTTGATCTTGAGGGCGTGACTAGATGGCCACTTGAAAAAATCTATTTTTCAGCTGAGGGGTGGCTTATTAAGCCAAATGAGGATGGGTTTTGCTCAGGAGGCTTCATTTTATCAAGGCATGGCTGTGGTTTCACGTATTTCTGCCTAAAAATTTACTTTTAAAATTTTTTATTGTTTGATTGTGGCCTGCAAATTCTTTGATTGTAAGCCTACAAAATCTTTGATACCGAGATTCTTTGACCACGATCTTTGATTGCAAGGATGTGACTAGATGGCTACTTCAAAAAATAAATTTTCTCAGATCAGAGTTGGCTTATCAAGCCAAATGAGGGTGGGTTTTACTCAGGGGGCTTCATTCTATTGAGGCATGGCTGTGGTTTCATGCATTTCTGCCTAAGAATTCACTTTTAACATTTTTTATTGTTGGATCATGACCCTGCAAATTCTTTGATCACAAGCCTGCAAATTCTTTGATCTCGAAATTCTTTGACCGCGATCTTTGATCACGAGGGTGAGACTAGAAGGTCACATGAAAAATTAAATTTTCTCAGCATGGGGTCACTTCTAAAGGCAAACTAGGGTGGGATCTGCTCAGGGGCCTTTGTTCTGTAGAGTCATGGCTGTAGTTTCATGTATTTTTCTCTAAAAATTGTTTTAACATTTTTTATTCTTTGATCGTGAGCCTGCAAATTCTTTGATGATGAGATTCTTTGATTGCGATCTTTGATCATGAGGGAGGAACTAGATGGCCAGAATGGGAGGGACCAGATAGCACAATTTTAACAATTTTTCAAATTAAATATCTCAGAAACGGTTTGGTCTTTTAACTTGAAATTTGGAGGGTGTTGATGGCATGTCCTGTAGATGTGAATTATAGTACTTAGGTGTCAGACAATACATTTTTTGTGGAAATATTGCATGAGGCAGTTTAAATTTTGTGAACAGTGTTTTCCATGGTAGTAGTGGCTTTAAATTACTAGGGTAGCTAGCCTTACTGCCATAGATGTACTTTTCAGTTGTTAGGTGTGTCAAATGTTAATAGGTGTAGAATTCTGCCAGTATGATGAATGAAAACCTGAAACTTTCACATTTTATATCTCAGAAACAGTTTGCTCTTTTACATTAATATTTGGAGTGTGTTGAGGGAATGTGCTGTCCATGTGAATTATGGTGTTTAGGTGTTGGAAAATTAATTTGCTGCACCCATATTGCGTGACACACTTTATGTTTTGCATATGGCATTTTGCATTGTGGTACTGTCTTCACACTTATGGTGTGCCTAGCTTTACTGCCATGGAGGTAATTTGTAATGGTTAGGTGTCTGACATGTAAACAGGTGTTGAATTATGCCACTCTGATGATTAACACTTTGCTTTCTTTCAAGGTGGTGGGCGCAACACTCCCAACTGTATGCGCTGCCAGCAATACATATGATATTCAGTACTTGAACTCTTATCTTAGGCAGGAATTTGCAAATTGGTGGGAGCACGGGGCCCAAAGGGCTGTGCTCCCACTAACTTGTGCAACTTTCTACTTTTCTATTCTTTCTCAAAAAGTAAGGAAATTCTATGCAAAAAGCTTTGTTAATGCATCATTTAGGGTTAAAACACAAAAAGTCAGGAAATGAGACCCTTTGGATTGCCCCATCACCCCCTCATGGATCTGCCCATCATCCCAAGATTGACAGCAGACGGGTGTGTCATTGGGGTTGTGAGGCCTAAATGTCACCCCATTCTTCTTTACTGTGGCTTGTGAATATGATTACAGATAGAATGGGTGACATTTAGGCCTCACAACCTCAATGACACACCCCATCAGCTGTCAATCTTGGGAGGATGGGCAGTCCACAAGGGGGGATGGGGCAATCCTAAGGGTCTCATTTCCTGACTTTTTGTGTTTTAACCCTAAATGATGCATAACGAAGTTTGCATGTATATATATCTATATATAGATATATATACATATTCTATAAAAAACTTCATTAATGCATCAGTTAGGGTTCTTCTAGGTGACAAAGTGAGGAAATTCAGCATTGGGTTCCCACCCCTTGCACCCCACCTACCCCCACCAGCAGGCATTGGGGTGTGCATTGGGGTCATTGGGCCTAACTCTCACCCCATCTCATGTGTAAACAAGTTGAGGTGGTGCAGTGTAGGAGAATGGGGTGAGAGTTAGAACCAATGACCCCAATGCACATCCCAATGCCTGCTGGTGGGGGGGTGCAAGGGTGGGTACCCTAATGCTGAATTTCCTCACTTTTGTCACTGTAGAAGAACCCTAACATCTATTAATGAAGTTTTTACATAGATTCCATACTTTTTAGAAAGAATAAAAATAGAAAGTTGGCAAGTTGGGAGCATGAGGCCCTTTGGGCCCCACGCTCCTACCATGTGATTTTGTGTGACTATAGAAACAGTAAGTGCAACAGAAATGCAAGCACAAAGGTTACGCACATGGTGACAAAAATGTAAATGGTAACACAAAGAGTAATAGGAATGCAAGCACATAGTGACACAAAATCGAACAGTTACGTAAACAGAGACATCAAACAGAAGTGCACACAGAACACAACTGGTAACACACACATTCACGGTACCATAATTGTAAATGCAAATGGTAACAGTAACAGCAACAATAAAGCCAACAGAAACAGCGCATACGAAAACACAAACCATAACGCGCATGGGCACGGTACTGCAATTGCAAATGCAAGTGGTAATGGTAACAGCAACAGTAACATGAAAGAAAATGGAAATGCGTGCAAATGAAAAAGCAAACTGTAACGCACACAGTGGCGTAGACGGGAACGGTGATGCGAATGGTAACAGAAGCGCAACTGGAAATGCTAACTGACACAGTCACAAAAGGGCACACCCTTCTTTTTCCCAAAAACTGCATTGAAAAAACAAATTGAAAACAAATAATGTATGCATTATAATTAACTTTGGAGCAGAAAATTACGACTTGGAATACTAAATTGCTTATATTTCAGGAACCGTCCGACATAGGAAAAAAATTAAAATTTTGTATGAATTATTACTTTCCTGGCTAGTTTTATACTTAGCCCCAGTTGGGGGGCTAAGACTTTTTGAAAAAATCAGATCTCGCGACCGCTTCCAAGATACGGCCCTGAAAGACGTAATGGATGCCATAATGTTATCCTATGGCAAAAAGCTTCAACTTCCGAGTGCTGTCACTTAGCCATCCTGTAATATTATTTCACCAAACCACCAAAAGGCACATCTGTGGTATGTTGGCTTTCTTCCCTCCAAATTTCAGCCCAAATGACCAAAGCGTTATTTTGCAGCAGTGTGGCAAAGAATTCCTATAATGCATCAAATGCCGTAATGTTATCCTATGGGAAAAAATGTCAACTTTGTAGTGCTGTAACTTTGCCACTCTGTACTATTTCTTGACCAAGCCACTAAAAGACACATCTGTGGGATATTGCCTTTCTTCCCTCCAAATTTCAAGTCAAAAGACCAAACCGTTCCCAAGATATTCAATATCAAAGTTTACTAAAATTTCCATATCTATTCCATTATAAAAAATCTGGCCATCTTGTCTCTCCCTGGTGATCAAAGAATCTCACAATCAAAGAATTTGCAGGCTCAGGAACAAAGTTTTAAAAATCTTATAAATCAAAAAATTGAAGGAATTGGGGTAAACCACCACCATGGTTCGACAGAACGAAGCCCCCGAGTAAAACCCACCCTCATTTGACTTCCTATTACACCCCTGGGCCAAGAAATTTTTTTTTTTAATTGGGCCATCTCGTCCCTCACTCACGATGCATGATCGCGATCAAAGAATCTCACGATCAAAGAATTTGCAGGGTCACGATCAAAGAATTCAAACTCTTCAAATTTACAAAATATACAGAATCATGGTAAATCACAGCCATGGTTCATCAGGACGAAGACCCCTGAGTAAAACCCACCCTCGTTTGACTTCCTTCGACACCCCTGGGCTGAGAACATTTATTTTTTCATCTGGCCATCTTGTCCCTCAATCGTGATGCACGATCACGATCAAAGAATCTCGCGGTCAAAGTATTTGCATGCTCGCGATCAAAGAAATTGCTCACTCATGAAAAAAGAGCAAGGGACAAGATGGCCAGATGTAAAAATTGATTTTCTCAGCCCAGGGGTACCCTAGAGTGTAAAATGAGGTTGCATTTTGCTCAGAGGTCATTGTTCTGCCCCATCTGCATACCTAAAATAATGTTATAACTATCCCTGGTAGTCTACTGTCCCACCTAATAAAATATTAACATCCCTGGTAGTCTAGTGGCCCCCAATAAAATATATTAACTATATGTAGAGCCCTGGTAGTCTAGTGCGCCCCACCACCTGTTATTTTTCAGATCCCTAGTAGTCTAGTGGCCCCCTGAGCTGTATTGTCTTATCATAAGTAAATGTTTATATCCCTGGTAGTCTAGCGGCCCCCCCAGCATAATAAAACAAATAATGATTTAATATTATACCTGGTAGTCTAGTGGCCCACCTCCACCCATCCTTGGCAGCCCACCCAGCACCCCCCCACCCTTCACTGGCCAGTGACTGGCACAGCCCTCCTGTCACCTCCACGGCCAGCCGCTGACTGTCTGTATTACAAGCAGTAATTGAAAGAGGTGCTCAGAAATATTTTCAGAGTGCCTCTAGAGAAATTGATGGTGTGATGTTACTTGTGGTTTTCAACCCTTATGCCCACCTCTGCCCCAAATCCCTAGCCCTGTGACCCAAGAACAAGCTACAGGTCCAGACTCATGTTCCATTGGTGTGGTGCTTAAATCTAGACAACTGTGGCTCTCCCCATGGTCCCTTCAGAATTGAAGAATCAGTCATTACTTCCTTCCTTCCTGCAGGAGCCCTACAGAAAGCAGGAGCTAATTCTTTTATTTCTTGGCACAGGGCTATTCAGGCCATGAATAAAGCAGAAGATTGTTCATTAATTTCTTCATGCGGGGTCTGTAATGATCTTTCATAACTTTCATAATACAGTGATCATAGGACTCAGACATATGGCTTGGCCTTAAGTCACAAAGCTGGAGGCTGGTGGAGGTGAGCATTAGTGTTGAAAACCCCAAGGAAAACCACAACACCAATTTATCAAGATTCATGAGCCCTTACCCCAGTTTCTAGTATTTCCTTACATTGTCCATTTTTTGTTTTTGCAAACCTAATGAATACATTAACATGGTGTTTTGCAAATAATGTCCTTTCTTTTTGAGACAAGTCCTATGTTGTTTCATGTAGGGGCCTTTGGGGCCTGCATGAATAAAGAGCTAAACCTTACCTTGCTTTCTCTTAGCTTCTTTCTCATTTGTGCCAGGGTATACCACAAACACCCATTTTGGGTGGGATTTGATAGTTGACACCCATTGGATTTGAGGTTGTTGGGGATAAAAAAGCAATAATTGGCAAACAATTCCAGCACTGCAACTTACTCCACCAAAATAGTCACTGACACAAATCTCTGCAAAACAGTGACAATCTTTATTAATGAAATACAAAAGATAAAAATGACAAGCAGGACAAGGAACCGCTCAATGTTTCATGCTCTCAAGAAGTGCCTTTTTCAAGGGTGAGACGTGAAAATCTCTCAGGTTTTTAGAGTGTTCTAAAAAGCAATTAACATGTGCAAATCCATTAGACAATCAATACAAGAGTGTAAAATGACTTGTGCTAAGATCCAAACAGACTTGCCAAATGACTACTGTAAAACCAGAAGAAACACCAACAATCATCAATTTACACACAATATCTGAGACAAAAACTTCAGTAAAAAGACAGGAATATCCAAAATCTGGAAATATGACAAGAGGAATGTTCAATTTTAAATTCCTATAACATGTCAGATTTCAACATTTGGTTCCATATATCTAACTTTATGGTGCTGTCTTCATTCGAGCTCCACCAATACTTGTAAGGATGTAACATTACAGTGGATTACAGCTTCACAACTGTGATTTTATATCTGCAGGAAACATCAGAAAACACAACAGAAATCAACAATACATTCACAAAAAGGTCTCCAAACGAAATCTTTCATCAGTCCTTTACACTTCATCATTTTTAAATGATGAATCCAAAAAGAGTCTCTTTGAACACTTTGCTGGCTATGTCCCCACCACTTGGGATTATTTTGACCCTTTCAGTTCTTTGAAACTGAAACATGTTTGATTCTCTCCAGAACCACATGAGTCATCAGTGCACTTTCACAACCCCCCCCCCCCATTGATGCAACTTAAAGGGACACTGTCAACCCCTTTGGCCTCAAAGTGTCTATAGAAGATAAAACACATCTCATGATTGCACATATTCAATAGAATGTGTTGATGTAGCTGATAGTTTGATTCTGAATCCTTTGTTCTTTTTAAGAGTGAAAAACAGGCTTCCAACCATGCTGGTGTTACCACATAAAAAGGTGTTTGTTTACAGTGCTTGAGTAACTACCACTGCATCTTTCCTGGACTTGGACCCCCCCACACACACACACATTCTAGCCACTCATGACTCAGTGGAGGAAAGGATGCTATAGAATACTCAGAAGCTGCACAATGTGGGGTGTTCCTAATGTTGAGGAAGTATGCAAAAAAGTAGATAAGGATTTGAAACAAAACTAGGTTGGGTATAATTACACCATTAGCCTGTATTTCAGTTCTACTAAGGAACAAAGCAATTAAATTAAGGAAGACATTTTGAGATATAATAGCCTTAATGTCCAGACATACAAATCATATAATAGGCTTGGAGATATAACTCCGCAAAAAAGTTTAGCAAGCCACTGGAATGAATTGCCTAACAACTTGAAGTCCTCACAAAAACATTCTATTTTTAGAGTAAACCTAAATAGTTACTTATACTCCAGCTGTATCTGTTTTAGATGACTGTCTGAACTTTTATATCTATTTGTCTAATCATAACATTTTCAGTGTTGTAATTTGTTAAGATCTTTTGTATTATGTGTTTTGTAATCACAAGACATTGTTGAAAATAAGGTTAAAACCCTAACAATTTGAATCCTGTATAAAAATACATTTTTATCAAATCAAATCAAACAACCAGCAACATCAGTGAATTTTAGAGAAGTCAAGCAGTCATAAAATGTGGGGTTTCAACTAGAAATAACACGATGAAAAAAAGGCTGACAGTGTCCCTTTAAAGGGACACGAACCCCCTTAGGCCGCTGATAGTTTCTAGCTTAAACATACATAATGATTGGACACATTCTGAAGAGACTGCTGATGTAGCTGGTTATTTGATTCTGATTCCTTTTATTCTTTTAAAAAACAGACTGCTCACCATACTGGTATTACCACAAAAACATGTTTATTTACAATCCTTGATCAACTCTCATTGCATCTTTCCTGGTCTTGGGAACACACCCATACAGTGGGAGGAGAGAAGACTACTGCATCATGAGTGGCTGCACTGCTTGGGTGTGTTCCTAATGTTCCAAAAGTATAAAATAAGAGTAGAGCAAGGATTTGAAACCAAAAAAGGCTGGGTATAATTTCACCATTAGCATGCATTTCAGTTCTACTAAGAAAGGAAGCAGAAACAACAACCTAGCAACTTCAATGAATTTAAGAGAAGGTAAGCAATAATAAACTGTAAGTTTTTAACTAATATATGATGCAAAACTGATTGACAGTGTCCCTTTAAATATTCCTCTGTTCTAAATTTAAGTTTCCTTTCAGTTTTTCCTACTTAATACACTTTATAAGTACAGATGGCCAGTTAGATAACATTATCAGTACTGCAGTTAATGAAATCATTTATTTCAAAGATTTAACCCACATTATCTTCACCAAATGTTTTTGTTTTAATCATGACTGTGCAGTACACACAATGTCAGCAGGCATGATTGTCCTTGGGTAGGGGCAGGATCCGTACTGGATGCAATGCCACATAACTTTTCTGGGGTTGTTGGAGACTGTATACAATGCAGTCACCTACAGTGGAAACTCTCTTATATAAAAAATGTAGGCCTGTGTCATGTTTTCCACCAGCTTGTCATCCACCATATTACATGCCAATGCTTTCTTGTTACATTTTCAACTTGTTTTGACTATACATTATAGATGGCGACAAAGCTTCACCTTTTCTGCCTCTGTTGGCGCCTTTTTCTGCCCACAAAGAAATCTGTAGCAGCCCTGACAGAGCTCCTTTGAGCTCGCTCACTTCCCCTCTCTCACTCACTCATTCTGTTTCTGCCGCCGCTCCAGGCTGCACCTTTGTACTGGGTTCCTTCCTGTGTTGTCGCCTTCTTCTGCGCACAAAGAAATCTGCAGCCATCATGATAGAGCTCTGTTGAGCTTGCTCACTCCCCCTCTCTCAGTCGCTCATTCTGTTTCTCCCACTGCTGCAGGCTGGCCTTTTGTATTGGGCCCCTCCGTGCATTGCTGCCCTTTTCTGCCCACAGAGAAATCTGCAGCAGTCCTGTCACAGCTCCATTGAGCTCGCTCACTCCGCATCTCTTACTTGCTTGTTGTGTTTCTTCTGGCACTGCAAGCTGCCCTTTTGTACTGGATTCCTCCTGCGCTGGCACCTTTTTCTGCCCACAAAGAAATCCGCAGCTGTCCTGACAGAGCTCCGTTGAGGTCGCTCACTCCCCCTGTCTTATGTGCTCATTCTATTTGTCCTGGCGCTGCAGGCTGGCCTTTTGTACTGGGCTCCTGCACCTTTTTCTGGCCACAAAGAAATCTGCAGCAGTCCCAACAGAGCTCCATTGACCTTACTCACTCCCCCCTCTCACTCGCTCGTTCCATTTCTGCTGGCACTTCAGCCTGCCTGTTTGTATGGGGTGCCTGCCTGCATTGCTGCCCTTTTCTGCCCCGAAAGAAATCTGCAGCAGTCATGATAGAGCTCCATTGAGCTCACTCGCTCCCCCCACTCTCACTCATTCGTTCTGTTTCTCCTGCCACTGCAGGCTGCCTTTTTTTACTGGGCCACTGCATGCATTGCTGCCTTTTTCTGCCCACAAAGAAATCCGCAGCAGTCCCAACAGAGCTCCAGTGAGCTCACTCTCCCTCTCTCAGTCACTCATTCTGTTTCTGCCACCACTCCAGGCTGCCCTTTTGTACTGGGCTCCTGCCTGTGTTGCTGCCTTCTTTTGCACACAAAGAAATCTGCAGCAGTCACGATAGAGCTCCATTGAGCTCGCTCACTCCCCTTCTCTCAGTCGCTCATTCTGTTTTCCCTGCTGCTGCTGCAGGCTGGCCTTTTGTACTGGGCCTCTGCATGCATTGCTGCCTTTTTGTGTCCACAAATAAATCTGCAGCAGTTCTGTCGCAGCTCCGTTGAGCTTGATCACTCCGCTTCTCTTACTTGCTCATTGTGTTTCTTCCGGCGCTGCAGGCTGCCCTTTTGTACTGGGCTCCTGCCTGCAATGGCACCTTTTTCTGGCCACAAAGAAATCTGCAGCAGTCCCGACAGAGCTCCGTTTTCCTCACTCACTCCCTTCCCCCACTTCTCACTCACCCAATCCTAAATTGTCCCAAACAATGATTTCCAACAGCAACTGCGGTATTCTGCGCTGGAAGCGTGAAAACACATTTTGGCCAGGATGTGAAAAATGACAGCTGTACTTTTCACAAGGAAGTGTGGAAAAATGCCACTGTTGAAAATGTGGCATGAAAATATTACTAATTTGCGAAATTACAAGGGTGCGTGGTAACTGCACAATGCACGCTCATAACACAGTCATTTAATGGAGTTTCATCACAAAATTTTCAATATAGGCATTTTAGGACCTCTGCTCATGAACAGTGTCAGTGTGATTTTCTTAATGTGTCCCGAACACTGATTTCCCACAGCAACCGCACTATTGTGTGCCTGAAGAGCGAAAACACATTTCAGCCAGAATGTGAAAAATGACAGCTGCACTGTTCATAAGGCTGTGTGTGAAAATGGCAATGTTGAAAATCTGGAGTGAAAATATTGTAAAGTTGTGAAGGTACGAGCATGCGTAGAAACTGTGCAATGCATGCATGTAGCACTCTCATTTTATGGACTTTCATCACCAAATTTTCAAAATAGCCATTTTAGGGCTTCTGCTAATGAACAGTGTCACTGTCATTTTCATAATGTGTCCCAAACACAGATTTCCCACAGCAACTGAGCTATTCTGCACCGAAGTGCGAAACACATTTTGTCCAGGATGTGAAAAATGACAGCTGTACTGTACATAAGGAGGTGCAGAACAATGGCAATGTTGAAAATCTGGAGTGAAAATATTATAAAGTCACAAAGTTATGAGCGTGCGTGCAAACTGCGCAACGTACGCTCGTAACACAGTCATTTTATGGACTATCAGCACCAAATTTTCAACATAGGCATTTTAGGACCTCTGCTCATGAATAGTGTCAGTGTGATTTTCTTAATGTGTCCCGAACACTGATTTCCCACAGCGACCACGCTATTCTGCACCAGAAATTCGAAAACACATTTTGGCCAGGATGTGAAAAATGACAGCTGTACTGTTCACAAGGAGGTGTGAAAAAATGCCAGTGTTGAAAATCTGGCATGAAAATATTGCAAATTTCATGAAGTTACGAGCGTGTGTAGCAACTGCACAATGCACGCTCATAAAACAGTCATTTTCTGGATTTTCCACCAAGTTTGCAACATAGGCTTTCTGAAAGCCCACCTCATGAACACTGGCACTATTTCATCAATCGGTCCCAAAAGGTGATTCCACGCAGTGACTGAGAAATCACCTTTTGGGACTGATAAATGCCATGACAGTGCCAGAATTCATGAGGAGGGGTCCCAAAAACACCATGTTGAAAATTTGGTGACAAAATTCCAAACAATGCCTGAGATATGCATCAAAATTGAAAACACCCTGTTTATTCCATTACACAGCTTACTGGCATTTCTTCAGTTTGCGGTCGGCTTTGAAGAGTGCAGACGTGTTCCCAGTCCACCAAAGATCGTTGTGCTGATGGTCCAGAGGTAAGTATGGAGTGTGGGGGGTTGGGGGCAGGGTGCACAGTGGGTGGGTGCGGGTTGTGGGAGGAGGGCAGGGAGATGGTGAGGGTCTTTTTTTTTTACAGGGAGAAAAAAAGACATTGCTGGACCATTTTTTTTTTGCAGGGCATGTGGCACACTGGAGTGGGCTCCCAGCATACCAACAAACCCTTTTTTTGGGGACAGCTGCAGCCAACAGGGGATTGGGAATCCCCATCAACACACAACAAAAGGGGGGCCACATCATGCTGACAGGGATTGGGCACCCCGTCAGCACACAAGAAATGGGGGGTATGCCGATGGGGATTGGGCACCCCATCAGCACACAAGAAATGGGGGGTATGCCGATGGGGATTGAGCACACCCCCATCAGCAAAGACAGAAGCGGGGGGGTGAACATAAGCCAAGGGGGATTGTGCACCCCCCTCAGCACACAACAAATTGGGGGGAGAGACATGCTGACAGGGACTGGGCTCCCAGTCAGCAACAGCCCTGCAATGAAGGGTTGCTTCCTCATTGCAGGGATGACGCTGCAATGACGAGGTGGCCCCTGATTGCAGTGGTTAAATATTTACAAGGTTGTGGCATGCTGGCTGAACTAGTGTCAGCAGCAGCATGCCACAGCATGGGGGGATGTGGGCCAAGCCTTTAAAGGCTGTGGGGGCATTGGCCAGAACAGTGCCATGCCTCCACAACCAGCTTCTAGAGAAAGCTGCCGCAATATGTTTCTTGTGCATGCGCGCAACCAGCATAAAAATAGTTGTGATACAAGCCAAAATAAGATTAATACAGATACTCAAGATAAGATAAACCCACTCAGCAGAACACAATGGCCCAGATAGTCAGACAGCGCCAGGCTGTGGCACAAGCCTGGGTGCAGCGCAACTTGGCTGCACAGGGGCGTTGACAGGGTGATATTCAATGGAGCTGCACCATGGCACAGCATCACTGAATATTGCACCCTGGCCACCCGCAGTGTGCATGGCACAGTGGTACTGCGCCAGCACAAGTGGCCAGAGTGGAGCAGGGGGATGCGCTAGTGCAAGTTCCGTTGTGCTATGCGCAACAACCACAATATTCAAAAGTGCACATGCAAATGGGGCCATAATGCATGCAAGGCACAAATGGGGCCATTTGCATGTCATTATGGCCCCATTTGCATGCAGGTGCACCGATCCCCAGCAACTTGTGCCTGGCACCCTGCCAGGCTGCAGCCATCGGGGACTGATGCCACCCCGCTCCCCCTGGTTAGTGGCGGGTGGCAATGCCACACCCACCTGCTGCCCTGCTGCCTGCCGACTGACACCATATGGTAGGGCAGTATGCCCATTGGTCCACATCGTGAACCAATGAGCATGCAGCCCATACAGTACTACACAGTCCAGATATGTAAATGGACCCATGCACATACCTGGACTGTGTAGTATGGTACAGGCTGCATGCCCATTGGCTCATGCTGTGGACCAATGGACGTACAGCCCTATATGAATGTGTCAGTCGACGGGCGGTGAAGTGAGCAGAGCGAGTGGTGCCACCCGCCGCTGACCGGGGAGCAGGGATGGTGGCTCAGTGGGCTGGGTGTGAGGGGTACCGCTGGACCACCAGGGATATTGGACCTCTCATTTATTTTACATATGCCCGCGATTGGGCTGTGAGCAGTCCACTGGACCACCAGGGATATTGGACCTCTCTTTTATTTTACATATGCCCATGATCGGGCTGTGAGAGGTCCAGTGGACCACCAGGGATATAGGATGATTGTAATGTTTGACTTATGCCCGCGATCAGGCTGCTAGCAATCCACTGGACCACCAGGGATATAGGACGATTTTAACATTCAATTTATGCCCACGATCGGGCTGCAAGCGGTCCACTGGACCACCAGGGATATAGGACTATTATTCATATACATATGCTCACGATTGGGCATGGGGACACCACTAGAAGGTGCAGCCAGAGCTCTGGTGGCCACCCACATGTGGCAGCTGCGTGTTGCACCCTGTCGGCGGCACTACCTGTGGTGGTCAGCTGTTACTCCTTTGTTAGGCTCACCTGTGTGTAAGCGCAAGTAGGGCTGCATGCATGGGCTCAGCACATCCCGGGCTGAATATTGGGATGTGAGGAGTATGCATGTGCACGCCCCCCACCTGCGCCTCATACATTACTGATGTGCTCTGGCGCATCGGGATTTGTGCCAGGCTCAATCCCTGTTTGAATATCGCGCTGATGCATATCAGTGGGTTGCGATGTAGCACAACAGTGTTGTGCCATGCGCAACCCTTCTGAATATCCAGGCCAATATATATACAAGGCATACAGTCTCTAAAATAGTTTCTTGGGTAGTTCATTAAAACCGAGGGCCTAATCCAGAGTTCCAAGCCTCAGGTGGAGATTGAATCTGGAATTGAGTTTCACTCTGTTCAGCACTGTAGGATTTCTGTTTTACCACATTACCAGTTATGTCCTAGGTTTCTTAAAATAACAAGCAGAGGCTTCTTATAATGGTTAATTTTTTTTATTTCCCTTAGCTTCAATCAACAATTACATTTTCCAAACTTCTATTTCTTCTCTATTTCTCCGATAAAAGTTGGTCTGCTTCTGGATAGTTTCAGTATGAAAAGGACTGTGATCATCCCCTCAGGCCTTGCTCAGTGATGTGTAGTTGTAAAAAGCAGATTCCCAGCTCTCTGGTGGTGTCACTGATATTCCTGGTCACTAGTCTAAAAGACAAGAAAACAGAATCAGTAATGTCTTACAATGGCATATAATTACACACATTACTGATACTTAAACAACTAAAAATAAATAAACTAATGCTTGAAGCCCAAAATACTAATTAAAACAAACTTTAAAACTTAGGCACCAATACCGCGATCCCATAGGGTCATTACAAAGTCAAAGCATTTATTCTGGTTAATAATCTCCTAAAGTCTCCCAGATTATAAAAACATTTGAGTAGTTGCAGAGGTCAAAAAAGGAAGAGAGAAATAACTTACAAGTCCTCCATAGTTGTTAAGGTACAAGGCTGAAAATACATTGTCATCACTGCCGATTCTGCTAACTTTGACCGGGATATCACACCTGACACACAAGAGCCAGCCACTGCCAGTACTCTGCCAGTACACAACACTAAACCAAGCAGGTAAGCAGGAGAACCTCACTAGGTGCTTAAGGTGCTTAAGTTACTTTCAGAAATAGAATATGCTGTCTCCATATAGTCACTGTGTGCACTGTGTTCTTGTAGAACAAAATGGCGATCTTAGAAAGAATGCCACGCATGCACTATATGGAAATGGTCACCTGACCATGACAGCCAATCTGTTGTTCTGTCATACCACCACTGCTTTAATTTAAAATATTATGTTTTTGTAATTTCTACATTAATCTAAACAATATAGAAAGAAGAAAAATAAAAAACCAAAAAAACATCAAGAACCAGGACATTAATATCTACAGCAATAACAATATAGTGGCAGTGACGAAAATTAGCGATATAGATAACAATCAGTCCCTTCACATGTGAATTGAACCTTATTTTAACCAAAAAAAAAAAGAAGCAGAAAAATACTTCCCCTGAGGTCTGCTCCTCGGATTGGATGGAATACGGTATCACAAGTCCACTCGGTTTGCTCGGTTCACCCGGCAATCTGTAGTCTTCTGGAAATCTCCCACAGTCATCAGCAAAAGCAAGGAACAAGGAACTAGAGCAGCACTCTGTAAGTGCTTCCTCCATTTTGAACAGCAGAACGTCCGGTTTTCACAATCTGTAACAGCAGATCTGTTGTAGATAAAACAAGGTATCCTGCATCTTGACAACCCTCCGCAGGGCGGCTTGGCCTCTTGTTGTTGCTGGCAGCTCCTCCACCATTGGACTCTGCACAGCTGGGCTAAGGGGCAAGCAAACAAAAACAAAGACAGAAAGAGATACCCAGGACCAAGGGCTAACAGGATAGTCTGGAAAGAGCAGTGAGGTTAAAACAAAAGATGTGGCAATGGTGGTATATCTGTTCTAAAAGGAAATAAAGCATCTCACTGCTCCTGCTCCTGCTGTTACTCCTCAGGTGTTCTGTTAACAATTGTGGGTTAGTATATCAGCCCCCAAGATGAATCGGCAGACTTTATTACAGATCACCTTTAATCTGTTCAACATGGTGTCACTACCCGTGGAGTAGACAATGGGACGATAGTCAATGAGTGACAGTATGGAGCTGGACACAATTAGACATCTAGCTTCAGCAGTAAGGTTATTATGATTCCTGAAAAGAGTTCCAAGCCTTCTGTTAACTGACAAAACCAGATTATCTACAGTATGTGAGGCACAAAGGATACGGTATCATCTAATAATAGCCTGAAGTACTTAAAAACTTCAGCTTGCTCCAATTTTGAGCCAATGGCATCGAAGATGTCAAGCGTGGGTACCTTCTTCTTCAGGTGTGAGTTGGTGAAGACCATGGTCTTTGTTTTCTTATAGTTGATTACCAGATTATTGCCTCTAAACCAATTTTATAACAATTCAAAAACTGCATTGTAAGCCAGAAGCTAATTTTATAATATCAGAGTTTATAATGAAAATTACTGCATCATCAGCAAATAGGAGGACATTGACAGGCTGATAGGCATCAGGCAAATGATTGATAAATAGGTCAAAAAGTAGTGGTTCTAATATAGAGCCTTGGGGCACGTCAATGAAGACTGTCTTGCCATCAGAGGATGTACCCTTAATTTTTACCCTCAGGGCCCAATTTTCAATGGTGGTTGCAGGGCTGGCATTCAGCCCTGCATCCAATGCAAACTTTGACTTGACTGCGTCCAAAAGGCTGCCACAACTTGCACCCTATTTTATAACCAAGGACACAAGTTGTGACATTTTCCTCATTTTACAGCAGCTTGCATCAAACCTGTGACACAAGCCCGGTAAAAGGGGTCCCTGTTGGATTCAAACTTAAACTGGGGGGAGCTGATCTAACTTTGCTGTGTTTGTGGCTATGGACTTGCGGCATGGGTTTTGCGACAATCTTTTTTGAAAATTCCACTTGCTGCACAGTTTGCTGCAAGTCACCACTTGTGATGAACTCTAGGCTACAAGTCCCTTGTGGTGGCCACAACCCATTAGAAAATCATGCCTTCTGAGTTCTGTTTGACACATAGCTCCCAAACCAAGTAACCATGTCCAGTGACAGACCCAGGTCTTGTAGTTTGGTTAACAGAAGCTTGCAGTTAACAAGGTCAAAGGCCTTTGTCAGGTCTTTGTAGATAGCTCTGACTATGTATCCAGTGTCCAGGGCCTTGTGAACATAGTTGGTACACTCAACTGATGCAGTTTTGGTGCTATGAAACTTCCTGAAACCATGCTGTTGGGCTCTTTGGACATTATAATTTTCCAGGCAGGCAATATGTTTGTCAGATACAATTTTCTCAAGGGCCTTGGACAGTGGAGATAGACAGAAATGAGCCTGTAATTTGTTAGGTTTGTGTGATCATCACTCATGAAAACAGGTGTAACCAGAGCAGATTTCCAAAACTCAGGGAACTGAGAGTACAGCAGAGAAAAGTTGAATATTTTTGTTATAGGGAATGCTAGCTCAGTTAGTACCATTGATAATAGCTTCACATGAAGTCAAATTTAGGGTGACCAGAGTCCTGGTCTCTCAACTGGTTTGGATCTGCACCAGGGATATTACAGGACTGCTGTGCAGGGCCCAGAGGGATAAAGGAGCTTAAGTCCGTGAAAGTCACACTGAGTCTACTAGCTATCTCAGTAGGGTCTAAGATTTCAGCCTCATCAGTGCATAGCATTTTAGGTGATGTATTTTCTTCCTTTCAGAGGCGCTCTGAGACATTTTCCCCAAACCTTTCATTTTTAGTCCAGTTTTGTGTTTGTTGGGCCTTGCAGAATTCAGATTTTGCCAGTCTGATCCTCCTTGTGCAATTGTTGCATAAGTCCTAGAATTTTGGAGGTGTACTGTAGAGACCCTGTTTCCTTAGCCTGTTCCCAAAAACTGTCCTTCTCTTTCATAAGGGCCAGGAGTTCAGTGGAGATCCAGCCTGCAGTAGTAACCCTTACCTTGCATTTTTTACTAAGGCAAATTGATCACAAACATTGTTGAACTCTATGTTTAAGAACTGTAAGGCTGAATCAATGTCAAGAATGTTATCCAATTAGCTCCAGTCAATTTTAATCACTTTGTTCTTAAAGTCACTTACCTTAGTCTTATTTAATTCATGTCTCAGTATAAAAGTGTGTGTGTGTGGTGGTGGTGTGGGGGGCTTGGGCTGTTTAACAGCCCACTCACATTGAACAGGTGAGTGATCACTCAGGGTGTCAGATTGAATCTTGACATCTCAGTCTCTGTATAGATGGGTTACCAGTAACCAATGTATTAGGGTCTTAGTGCTAATTTTATAATTGATTCTGGTACTGTCTGATACTATTTGAGTGAGAAACAGACTTGCAATCATGTCTCTGTGGCTAGTGCTGGTCTTGAAGGACCAGTTGATGTTGAAGCCACCAGTAATTATGGATTCATAATTCTGATTAACCTGTTTGCAGTAGATGGTGGAGGGGTCTAGTACCTTTAGCTGGTTATCAGGTACGATTTAAGTAGTTATGAAGACAAGAGATTGTGGCCCCTGCCCAGGAGAAGTTTAGCAACCAGGCATTCACATTTGCTAGCCTTTCCTTTAAGTTCAATTTTAGAGCTCTGCAGGTCTGACTTCGGATATATGAGGCAGCCTCTACATCATTTATGTAGGAGGTCCTCTCTATACAGACTAAATCCAGGTAGGGAGGTAGCTGCATCTGGTATTTTTGGGGTAAGTCAGGTTTTGGTTAGGGATATTATGTCAGGTTGCATGAGCACCACCAATGCTCCAAATTGCTCAGATTTGGCAAGAAGACTTCCAGTGTTTAATGTGATAACATTTAGATTCCCTTGGCTACTGTGACTGCCAGGCCTTGGATGTTGTTGTGCATTTAAATGTTTTTTAACTGATGATTTGTCTCAGATATTGCATGTAAATGGATCATTGTTTGCCTTGCTGGTGTTAATCATTTAGCATGTTTATCTGGATATTAGCACAGGTCATTTACATAGAAACATAGAAGTTGATGGCAGATAATGACCGCAAGGCCCATCCAGTCTGCCCAATTTTCAGCCTTACATGTTTGTATTGATTGTCTAATGAATTTGTACATGTTAATTGCACTTTAGAACACTATAAAAACTTGGAGGGCTGGATATTCAAACTGCGCCATTCATAGGCGCAAGCCCTTAAGCTGCACAAAATAGTTGCGCAGGGGTGTGTCCTGGGCAATATTCAAAGGAGTTGCGCTATTGAGCAACTCCTTTGAATATCACCCCCCAGCCACAGCCACTGTGCATGGCGCAGTGGAACTTGCGCCACCGCAAGTTGACAGAGTGGAGCATTCAACTGCGGTGGCGCAAGTACCATTGCGCCATGCACAAATCACGATATTCAAAAGGTGACATGCAAATGGGGCTATAATTCATGCGAAGCATGAAGGGCCATTTGCATGTGATATATCCCCATTTGCATGCCATTAACATGTAGGTGCGCGATCCCGAGACTGCGCCTGGCGCCCTGCCAGGCAGCAGCCGCCGGGGACCGGCGCCTCCTGCAACCGATCACAGGCATAGTGTACTCCCCACCAGCCTGATCACGGGCATCAATGGCTCCCCACCTCCTTCTGTACATATCCCTGGTGGTCCAGTGGACCGAAATTCCCAGTGCGGCCGTATGTATAATAATTCCCACCCCCTCGTACATCCCTGGTGGTCCAGTGGACCGAAATGCCTGATCGTGGGTGGTATGTGTGATAAAACCACCCCCTCATTCCTAAATCTGGACTGTCATGTACAGTATGGGCTGCGCCCATTGGCTCTTGCTCTGCGCAATGGGCGTGCAGCCCTCTGAATCAGTCGGTGGGCGGCGGGGTGGCAGGCAGGTGGGATGCTGCCGTCTGCCAGCTGCCGGGGGTAGGGTGGTGGGGCTTCGTGGAGTGGGTAGGGTGGGGACACTAGTCACCAGGGATATGTTTGGGGGTGGTTTTATCACACATACCGCCCGCGATCAGGCATTCGGTCACTGGACCACCAGGGATGTGTGCGAAGTGTGCCACGCCCGCCCAGCGATCAGGCCATTTTGGTCACTGGACCACCAGGGATATGAACGGGAGGAGGAGGGGAGCCACATTGATGCCTGCGATCGGGCTGGTGGGGGGAGTACACTATGCCCGCGATTGGGCTGCGGGAGGCGTCGGTCCCCGATGGCTGCTGCCTGGCAGGGCGTCAGGCGCAAGTCCTCGGGGATCGGCGCACCTACATGTTAATGGCATGCAATACAGCAGCTCACCTGTGGGTGGCCCTCAACTTAAGCCTTTTTTTTTTGGCTCAAAGTCCTGCAGGCGCAGGTTGGGGGTTGCACCTGCACAACTCTGCACAGCCCGGCTGAATATCGGGCTGTGCAGTTTATGCATGGTTCCTCCCCCTCCAGTTCAGCATGCATTCATTTGCATTGCGCTGTTGCTCAGCATGTTTTCTGTGGCGCAACTGCCTCCTGCTGAATATCACAGAATGGAGCAAGTTTGGACTTGCGCAGGCGCAACCCTATTGTGCATGGCGCAACCCTTTTGAATATCTGGCCCGGAATATTTTACATGCCTCATCCTTAAAAAAGCACTTTATTAGAGTGTGAAACATTGAGTGGTTTCTTGTGCTGCTTGTCACTTTTTTCTTTTGTATATCAATAATAAAGATTACATCACTTTTTTGCATAGATTTGAGTCAGTGACTACTTTTCAGTGTTAAGCTGATAAGCAGGATTTTCTTTTGCCTGTGATTCCTTGCACCAAGTACCAATTATATTGATGATCCTTTCTTAGTGTTTTTCCTTGGACTTGTGATTAAAAAAATCAACAGAAACAAATAGATAAAAATAGTCCAACACAGAATAATTATGACATAAAGATAATAAAAACATTGAAATAAATGGACCAATTCATTTCAGTGGGGTTTCATCACTGAGCAAAGTGATGGACATTGAGGACAGAGGAGCAGTGATAAAGGAGAGAAGTTGGTGGCATTGGGAGGTGGAGTTGGGAAGCAAGGTGCATAAAGGATGCTTGAGGATGTTTTTCCGTCACTTTTGTGAGGAAGTGGTACCAATGGAGGAAGTGGGCTACCGTCACTGGTAATGCACTCTTTGTGTAGGGTGGTGATGGAGAGGATTGTGGAAAGTCAGTGTGGTGGGGTGCAATAGGGTGGTGGAAGGTAGGTGGATAGTATTTAAAATTGTCAAGAAGGGGGGCCAAGATCAATGGTGGGATTTGGCATCTACCTTTAGCAAACATTGAGATTTCCAGTACTGCTACAGAAGTGCATAGGGGAACATCAAGGAGTCACAACAGGGGACCTGGAGAACTCACTATGATGGATGGTACAGAAAGGGTGTCAGTGTGGGTGGATTAGTGGCATGTTTGCAGAGAGGGCGGGTGAGGGTTTTGGGTAATTTTTTAATCATTTCTGGAAGAAGGGGATACTAATGGAGGGATTTGGCACCCACCACCATTTGTGCATTGTATGTGTATGGGATAGCAAAGATTGTGGGGAGGAATAGAGTGGTGGGGTTCAAGAGGTTGATGAGGGGTGGGGACTAGGTGCAAGGTAGGAGAACTGCAGTGGTATTACTCACCCACCATTGGTTAACATTGTATCTATGGGGTGTCAGTAGTGGGATTGAGCATCTATCACCTGCTATGGCAGTAAACCACTGCCATGGCTGGAGAATGACAGCAAAATGTATGTGTGGGACAGGGTAGAGTGTGAGGGTGATTCCTCATTTACTGTCATTTCATAGTGTTTTTAATGATTTGGGTCTGTTTTGGGGGTCTTCTTTTTTACGGAGTGAGCAAAGAAACTTATTCTAACAATACACGTTTCATCACTTGCTCTGTAAAAAAAAAAACTATTTTTCAAAAAGAAAACAATATTCATCACAGTTATTATTGAAGAATCATCCTCACATCCTGCTCTATCCCCCACATAAATTTCAGCTGTTTCTCCCAAGAAAATGCAGAAATTTTTATTGAGCAAACTTTTGTTGTTGTTTTTTTTTTTTTTACTACTTACGTGACTGCTAGCGGTCATGAAAAAAAGTGAAAACAGTGAGTTTAGTTGTCATGCAAATTTGCTTATCTTCTGACTATTCTTATGTTTCACTACACATGTGAAACAACAGAACTTATTTGTGTTAATAATTTCAAAAGTAAAGCATTTTTTTAAACTAACCATGACACTGTAACTGAGCCAAACAATAACAAACTTGTAAATTTCAAAATTCAAAATCAACTTTATATGTATTTTCCACCTTCTAGAACTTTTCAACCACTGACTCCATGCATGTCAAATTACAGGTGAATAGGTTTAATAATGGCTGAGCTACTGAGGTGCAAAAATAGGGCTTTTACATTAAACTGCCTGCTAAACCCTACTATACTGGCAGGAACCAGCCAATGTAATAGTTTTGTTTGTTTTGCAAAAATGGCATTTTCCATGAAGTTTTAGTATTTCACAAAACAAATCATCATAATACAGATGACTGCTCATGCTAGGTACTGTACCATGACTAAGTACTGTAGCAGGACTGGGAAAACCCTGCACCCAGTTATTATATATAGCATGCCTTCATATGTAGCACATAGAACCACATTGCTTCCTATGCACTGTTATAGAGAAAATAACTAAATCTGTTTACAAAGTCACAGTTTCCATGTTTGATGATCCATGACAGTGGGGAACAATAAATCTTCACTTAGGAGAGTTCATGGAAAGTCCTTGAGATCTCTGTTCTGGTTTAGTTGTTCTTTTTTTTCCCAGTATTGTATAGAAAATAGTTTGGGTTCCAAAAGCTACAGTACTCTTGAAACCCAAATGATTAATTCATTTTGCACAAAATGTGACAGTGAACCTGTAAAGGTTCTGGGTTGGATTTTTATACCTCTGAAAAATCCTGTTAACATGCTGCAAATGTATTCCTGCATAGGGTCATTTTTATAGAAATTGCTAAAATGTCATGATGTTAACCTGTGTATGACTTTTTTTGTAGGGCTTATGACAGAAAGTTATGTGTCTTGCTTGTATATGGTTGAGCTATTACAAAATGTCCAATTAAAGAGCTGGTACAGTACCTACTAAACAACATTATTTAAAGTCATTTTTTGTCACAATTGCACTTAACATAAAGCAGCAGTATTTGTTAGTAGGCAGAACATTTCATTATACAGTGTTTTTTTTAATAAAAATGTGTTTATGATATCCTAAGATTTGTGCTAAGTGTATTTTTAGATTTCCCTGATATTGTTAAAACAAATTTTACTGTTAATTTTTTTAATTATTGACTCATGCCATTAAAGAAGGCTGATACTCACATTTTTTAAAAATCTCTTCTGCCAAGGTTACCTGTTGAATGTACATGCTAGATTCCTACTATAGATGTATTAGGATGGTGCTGGCACATGTTTCTGATGGTAAATAGCACAACATTGTACCAAGATATTATTTTTTTTCATGGTAGGCTTTACACGGGAGTGGAACTTTCATAAACTTTAAAATCCTGTATCTTAGTTCAAGAAGGAAAAAGCGCAAAGAGGAAAATATGTATCTTGATATTTTTGACTGAGGAATATTATTTCTGAAAAAAAATTGGTACTAACAAATGCTACTGCTTTAGATGGTTTTGGTTTAATCACATTATCAGATTTTTACATATTTCACATTAACAAGTACTTACTCTACTGCTTGGCTTTAAACAACCAGATGGTCCCCAAAAGATCTCATAATGGCTACAGTATGACTGTGAAATCATAGTCTGGTGCCATGGTAAACACCGTGATGTCATAACTAATGCACAGTAAAGTAAGAAAATACTGATGAAAGCTATTTATGCAGAAAAAGTAGGTACAGTACATTACCAAAAACTGTGGCATTTAAAACAGTTCTCTGAGTGTCAATTGTAATATCTGACTAGGATATATTTATGAAATGATATACAGTACATCATTGGATGCATGATGTTAATGTGTTATACAAAATGTCTGTCCCATTCAGATCCTGGTATCCTAAATTATTACAGTGGGCACAAGCATAAATCAAACATGATTAATCTCACCATGTTACATTCCTCCATGTCCTAACAATAATATCCTATTAATATAATAGATTGAAGATGGTGTTATTTCCAACACTGTTTGGTATTAGAGAATAATATGAGGTATTTTTTTTTACTGAATTTGGTTAAGTACTGGTTAACTATGAATTGTAATATCTTGTAACACCAGTGAAAAATACTGGTTGACTATAAATTGTGATATCTTGTAACACCAGTGAAAAATTGTTTCAGTACCATAGCAGAACATAAGCATATTCAGATTTATACTGTCATAAAGCCCTATGCATGATTGCAATTTGGCCCTACACGCCACAATATGTAGTGTGTATGGCTGGGATATGCACATTCTGGGTGTCCAAAGGAAATTCATAGATTCACTGCAGGATGGCTCCAACTGTGTATCTCTGCTAGGTGCTGACTGAACCTTTACCTAACTATGCAACTGTTTGGCTGGTTGGGACAGGGAGTGGAGGGTAGCAGTGCCAGTGGTAGGTAGGTGGAGCACAGCATGCACAAAGCTATGCACCCTCTGACGGGCAACTGTCAAAGGTAGTAGCGGTCATGCCTGCCAGATGACAGTTGTAATGGGTATCCACCCACAAACAGGCATCCAGACACTGCCTCACCATGGAATCCAGCCTTTCTCCATGCGGTGGAGGGCTGGGGAGTGGATGATGTTAATGGGACACATAGTCTGTCAGTAGGAAAATACCAGAAGCTCCAGTGGGGGACACAGCAGTCCCTATGTGGACTGTTGTATCCCATATTCCCCTGCACTCATAGAGCATGGGATATACTAATGGAAAGTCTGTGGATTCTGACTAGAAGCCCACAATCTAGTACAAGTGTAGTCTACTAGCTGACCAGCCCCTAGCATGGTACTCTGTAGCTGAGTATTTGGCCAGCCAGTGTAGTGAATTCTAGCCTCACATGTTTGGCAGGGGTCGGGTATGTGGCATGCAGTTGCACACCCTGGTATGGACCCTAGCCAATGAGTATTGGTTTTCATCATGCTTATGGTCCATAGTGTGTAATTAAAAAAAGCTCCTGAAGTATATCGTAAATTTATGGTGCATATGTGTAGTTTGAAAAGTCTACCCCATCCCCAACTGCTCATCAGTAATACTTGACAGGTTTCACAATCAAAATGTAATGATCATTTGCTTTTTTGGTCTCTCTAACAGGTAGATAATATTTGGGATACCATTAATTTAATGCTTTTTATTTCTTTCCTCTTGTTGTTCAGTAGTTACGATTCTAATTTTCTCAAAATGCATCATGGTTCACATTCTATTTCCTTTGACCATACTGTACTTTTCAATTTATGAAGAGATAGTGCAAAGATCAGGTGCTTTGAACTACATAGTTACTGCAGTTGTACTTAACAAACCATTCCACTTGTTAGGGCCTTTTATATCATATCTGTAGCATGAGTGATGCACACAAGTTAATGTTACCCAAGTGAACTGAAATTCGCATATGTGAAACTAGATTGAAAACTGAACCCTTGATGTCTGTAGAGGTCACTATCATCTCAAGAATGCTAAAAAAAAAGACTACTAGATTTTACAATGACTCGAATGAAGGCCAGTTATCAAACAGGTAGGAAAAACACATTTGCTACTGAAAGATAGCAAAATGGTTTGTGAAATAATGATGTATCAGTTGACTTGCATAGTTCTATCTTCCACACATCATATTTCAACTGAACTGGTCTTGACTTGTAGGGCTGGCATACCTTATCTGAGCTTGCCTCATATAAACTCTGCAGAGAACTCTAACTATTATTCAGAATAGGTCAGCTTTTGTAAACCATAAGATATGTGTGCAATTTGAGAAAGAGAAGAGTATTTTTTTTAATGTCACTAGGGTTACAGCCTTGAGATAATAAATACCTTTAAATCTAGGGTGTTAGCTATATCTACACGTCTTAATGTAATAGTCATAGCTCAGTTATGCCACTCAATTGCAGAACTAATAATAGCAAACATCATGAGCTTCTCTGTAAGTTATGGATTGACTTTGAAGTTAGAGAGTGGGGAATGATCAGATTTAGGTTTGTGTGCATTAATATGGTCACAGAGTCCTGTGCTGGCATAGCCCCACAAAATATCTGACATGCAGATCTGTCTTGCAGAACATAACATAATTAGTTCATGAGATTGGCCTCTATATCAGAATCAGTTCCATAATCGGATGCACAATGTGCAGTACTTATTCATAATTATGCTTAAACCATATACATATATAAACATGCACCACAATGCATTCACTGATTAAAATATACCACTTTCCCATATATTATATTACACAGATCTATAAAAGCTGCAGTAAATGGCTAGTCTGAAACAACATTCAGTCTGCGCCAATAATACATCGTCTTCCAACTGTCAGGGTACTACAGAGGTAAGCACTCGGAAGAATGTGTTTCTCAAAAATGCCTGATTTGTGGGATATATTTACAACACATGACTAGAATGTAAAAAGTATACCACTCCTAAAGGTGGATCACAAAGGCCTTCCACTTATAAAATATTTTCTATGTATAACTGCTCCATATCATGTATTTACTGTACATTTGTCATTTTACCTTTTCTGTTTAGATGCTATGTGCATTTACAAGATTTTACAATAGGAGTATTTACTCAGTTTTTTCATTGTTAGTCTTAAATTTCTTCACATACATCAGTAGCCTCTTAGGTAGAGGTAAAACAAGCAATAATACCTGACAGGGTGGGCGGTATTGGGCAATACTGGACTGCACAGGGGTGTGATTCATAGGATTCATATGAAGAGACCAGGTACTTTAGCCATTAGGCCATTGTCCTGCACCATTTAGAGACTCACATCATAAAGGTAATTAATTTTATATTTATCCAGAGCTGTCTTAAACTGGTTCATGTTTTCACTAGAGACCACCTGACTGGGCAGAGCATTCCACTGATCCACTGTACGCTGTGAAATCCAAGCCCCTATCTAGTTCTTGTTATATTTCTCTCCTATGAGTTGGTACTGGTGACCCTGGTTTGTAATTAAGCTAGATCTTGCTTTTAATCCCAGATATTCCCACATATCAGGAGTTCTACTGTACATGCCCTTTAAATCAGGTACATATCCCCATGCTATCTCCTACATTGCAAGGAGTACAGACCACGCTCTCTTAGCCTATCCTCATAAGAGAGCCCCCCCAGGCCCCTCACCCTTCCCACTGCCCATCTCTGAACCCCCTCCAGCCTCCTCATGTTCCGCCTCAGTCTAGGTCTCCATACACATGATGAGGTGGCAGAGGGCCTTAAAACCCCTGGAAGGTCTGGTATTGCCCATACTGCCCACCCTGGAGGATATTATTATGCTTAGAAAATGGGCTACTGTATTTTAAATGTTTGAAAAAAAAATAATGTTCATGTTAAAATAATGCTCAAGTATTATATTTGTTTTGTAATAAAATAGTTCCCCCACCTGCATTGCAATGCTGCTTTTTTTACCTATTGACTTTTGTTCTAATTCAGCTTCTGATGTTGTGCATTTTGTAGTTGGTTGTCATGGTTACCCCAACACACACACACACACACACACACACACACACACACACAGACACACATGCACACACAGACACACACACACATAGCTTTGTTTTACAGTTTTTTTTATTTATGTATTAATTTTTGTATGTAGTTGTGTTTGAAGACTTTTTTTATAAAAGTTCTGTGCTGGGGGAACCCTTACCTTGAAGACATGACACCCAGAATTACAGAATGGAGGGTCTGGAAGGGGTGGTAGGTCTTTTTTTTTTTTGTTTTAAAATAATGTCAGGGTTTGCCTTTATTTTTTTCATTTACTGATATTTCAGTGGGTGCTGTGTGTGAGTGGGACATTAGCACTGGAGAAGGGCAGGACATGAGCAGCAGTGCTGATCAGGACATGAGCAGCAGTGCTGCAGTCAGCTGAGAAAGACGGTTTGTGTCCTGAAGTAATTTTTATTTCATTTAAATTGAGAAAAGAGCCTATTTTGACAACTGGCTTTTCAACATTTTGCTCACCCATGACTATGTAGAATGATATGAGGCAACTGAGACTGGGGCTAGTTATTTTCATGTCTCTGTTGTCTCATACTGGAATGGTACATTGGCTATTTCAGCTAATCAGAAACTAGAAAACACTTTGTCCATTTTCTAAGTGGTAAAGTAAACCAACTCAGGTATATATACAGTATATATATATATATATATATATATATATATATATATATATATCTATATATATATATATATATATATATATATACACACACACACACACACACACACACACAAATATATATTTGCAAAAACTTTGTTAATGCATCAGTTAGGGTTAAATTATACCTGAAACAGCAAAATTTCATCTGAATTTTGCCCTTCCATGGGTGAAATTTTACATTTTGAGGGTGGAATTTCACATTTTGAACCAGTGAAAATATTTTGCGATATGCGCGAAATTCACAAAATGTTTCATGTAATAAAATTTCCTAATATTGCACATCTCTAGGATTGACTGCTAACACAGGGATTGGGCACCCCAGTGTCAGCAAAACCACAGTACAGGGGGATAGGACATAGCTGGGGACACTGGGAGTGGGCTACCCAGTGTCCCACACTGTCGGGGGAAGGGGCTACTGCCAACATGGAGATTGGGCCCCCCGATGTGGCACAATATTAAAATAAAGTGCTACGGGGACACCTGGGTTGGGCATCCTTGTGTCAGAATATATTATTAATAAAATAAAAAAGAAGGGGAAGACAATCAGAGGGAGACGGGCACTAGACACCAGGTAATTGATTGTGGACAGTGATCAGGGAGTGAGGGATTAACTTAGACACCAGAGAAAATGCTGTGAAAGGTGCCTCTCGCTAAGCTGGGCACCCAGGATTTCAGGTGCCCAGAAAAGGCATTTCTGTCAGTTACTTTAAAAAACAAAAGTCAGAATTTGGCTAAATGGGTTCTGTTTTGCAAGGTTCTTGTGTTTGTTTTTTAAAATGACAACAGTTTAATGTATTTTACACACTTTTTAGTTGATGGGAGAAAGAAAACAAGATGGCGGTTCACAACCAAGGATTTTTTTCTCACAAAATGGGATTCCAAATCTCATGAAGCAGAAATGTTCTCTTGAGACTCAATCCTTCTTTGTGAGATGAAATCCTCCTTTGCAAAAAAAATACCTCTATCCTAGAAATGGAATGTTCAGCAAAGTCACTTAGGATATAATGGGAACTAAGAAACTTAATAACTTTGTAACCAATTAATATTATTGCACAAACTTTCCACTTCCCATACTTCTACTAAAGTTCGTTATACTCTACAAATATCATGGAGAAATTCCACACTGTTTGGCTGCAAGGTGATGAGGAAAAAAACTGCAAAAATGAGTGTTTTTTTTTACTTTTTTTCGCTATCCAGATCTCAGAATATGCACATCTGATCGAAACAAAACTTGCCACATAAAGAGATCTACCCCTCAAGACAGCACATAGCAAATTCATCAATCTGTTACAAAGTTATTTATGTGAAAAATTTCAGGTTTAACATAGAAACTACTGCTCAACCCTAACTATATATATATATATATATATATATGTATTTTTTTTTTCACTGCACAAAAACTCAGTTAATGCATCAGTTAGGGTTAATAGTACAGTGACAAAAGTTTGCAAATGTGCTGTTAGAATTCAAAACCCTAACTCTGTATTCCCACCACCCCATACACACACATTTATTTATTTATTATTTATTAACATGCAAGCAGGGGAAGGGCCAAGCCAACACAACCAATCAGAGACAACCAGCATCAGGTAAAAGAAGTAATGTACAACTCCCTAAATGTGCTGCAAGACACATCTATCATCATGGGTCATCAACTGTAAGAGTTCGGCCTCCATCATAGTGCCTTGGGGGTTGACATGTATGCTGGACAACCATGGGTGATGCCCTACAGTAAGCATTTTTGTGTTGCAAACAGCAATAACAAGATTTAAGCAGATGCCTATATTTCAATAGTGAATAAGTGATGAAACACATAGTATGCTATTCACAGATAGTTTCTTGGAACTGAGAGTTAGTAAAAGCCTACCAACAGTCACTGGATGTTTGCATTTATTTTTCTGATAGAGTGAATCAGTCCTAATGACAAATAGCAGTAGTAATAAAAGTAATTATTTGTAGTATAGTTTACAAGTAACATGTGAAAGCAACAGTTGTAACATCCAAAGCTAACAATAACATGCTGCTAATGAGTATTTCCAGGTAATGCAGCAGTATAACAACATGTGATGGTGCTAGTTTCATACCCGAAGGTATTTTGAAAGTACTATATGTCATCTGTATCTGTCCTGCTAAAACGTGCCCAAGTGGTAGCAGCGATACCTGCAGCAATCCAATTGTTGAATAGTGACACATAAAAGTCAATATTTTGAAAATATGTCCAGACTAAGTCTCATTGTATGAAGAAGATATGCCAGCAATAATGTGTCACCATACTGTGCTAGCAGGATTGAGTTGATGATACTATATTTTGTTTTTCATTACATAGTGTTATGTGAAATAAGTACAGTGTAGTGATTATTGTGGTTGCAGATGTGATGGAGTAGTATAGTGTCTTACAATCTTGCATGTGTCTTGCATGTGTGTGTGGGGGGGGGAGGTAGGGGTGGGGGGAATATGGAGTTAGGGTTTTGAACCCTAACAGCACATTTTCAAACTTTTGTTGCTGTAGTATTAACCCTAACTGATGCATTAACTGAGTTTTTTGCAATGAATTTCCCTTCTTTTTCAGAAAGTGTAATGTAAGTGGCATGTGTTAGTGGGAGTGCAGGCCATCCGGGCCCTGTGCTCCCTTCACATTGTCCATTTGTTGCATAATGCTATGTGTATGTGGGAGTGTGGGCTCTCCGGGCCCTGTATTCCCACTTATACATAGCTATGGAGCCATACAGCAGCTCTATAGGGCAAGGAACCCTTGTAACACTAATTTGCTAATATAGCAGCTAGAAAAAAAATTCCAGTGCTGGTATAATCATGACAGTGAGTACTTCATGCAATATTAATCAACCAAATCTGAATCTCACATTGTTTCTGAGATACGGGCACAAAATGCACTGAAAAGGCACCCTTGGAACCCTTGGAACATATTTTTGCCAATATCTCTGTAACCATAGCAAGTAGGAAAAAAATTCTACTGCCACTGTCACCTATGAGTTCCAAACTTGTTTCAGCAGGTTAGTTCACCAGGAGCAAAAACTCTATATCTCGCTTCATTTTCGAGATATGGACCTTGAAAGGCGTAATGGACACCGCAATGTTATCTTATGGGAAATTTCTCAAATTTGGAACCCTGTAACTTTGGGTCCCTTGAATGTTTTGGCACTAAACCATGAAAAGGCACATCTGTGATACCAGGACTTGTCACCCTGCAAATTTCAGCCCAAAAGACAAAACTGTTTTGTTGCAGGAGGATGGCAAAGATTTGTAGTTTTTTTTAAATACTTTCGCAAATCACAAAAGTTTTGCAAAAAGTAGCACAAAACTCTTGCATTTGAAAAAGTATTTTCAGCCATTTCTTTTGTGATTTGTGAAAGTATTTTTTCCCCAATGTTTGAAATGGCATTTCTGCCGGGTTTATCCCCCCCAAAAAATAGGGCTGGCATCCTCAGGATCCGACTAGGTAAATCCAACAGTCAGTGTTTACCTAGAGGATCACAAATTTAAAAGCCAGACATTTTTCTCTCTCACTAACTGAAAACAATTTGGTCAAAGCACGAAAGTAAAAGGACCATTTGAGAAAGTAAAATTGCATTTGCGAAAGTTTCGTGATGCACATATATTTTTTCCCATTTGACTATAATGGGAAATTTGTTTTAATAACTTTTGAACAGTTTAATATTTTGACACCAAATCTTCAAAAGACACATTGGTGACCTAGACTGCATCTTCCCTGAAGATATCTGACTGAACAGACAAATTGAACAGGCTGAGGGTTTGATCAAAGAAAAACACAAAAAGTCTGTTTTTTTTGCATTTTTTGGTGTTCTGTAGCTCTGCAACTGTACATCCAACTGTAATGCAACTTGCCAGATCCAGAGCTCTATGGTACCAGACCTTGCATACACAAGTTCAAGTAAATCTGTCATACAGTGGCAAATTTATTAAGGTGCAAATTGTGAGGTTTAACATTAAAGTGCATACTCAACCCTAACTATACTGGCACTAGTGCGTCAGTAGAATATATATGTGTATATATATATATATATATATTTATATACTGTATCTACATGGGCATGGATAGAAAAGCCATTACATAAAATTGTGATATTTGCACTACTGTGTACATAAATTTAATTTATGTACCTAGTACACACATTATCAGCATTTATGTACATAGTAGACATGTCACTATGCATCTAAGGACATAGTAGACATGTCACTGTGTAACCCCTCCCACTGCTCACCTGCCTGCCTAACTGGCACAACTTCTAGCATTTCAGTCTTCAATATCAACACACTGAAGCTTTCACTCACTAACCCCATAACATCCAGTCACTAGCCTTTAGAGCAGAACAACCTCCATGTAAAAGCATCCTTTTTTGTCAGTTCCTTTTTATAGCTGCATAGCAGAGCTATGCATGACATCTTGCTATTAAACAAAAAGAGAAGAGAGCTCCGGAAGCACATCACCAGATTCTGAATGAGCACAAAATGTTTTTGGAGGTGAAGCACAATCACTCCACAACTTGAAGCACTCTGCTGTCTCCTTTCAGTACTGCCCCCAGCTACATTATTTTCTTGCTGCCAATCTCTCCATTTAGAACAGTGGTGTTTCTCCCCCACACTATTTTCCTGCTCTGTGCTCACTTCCGGTTCACTTCTAGGTTTCCTACCCTTATATATGTATTAAGGTTTCCCTGGTGTCTTGAGACAATCTCCTCCCTCCAGTTGCTTTCACCACTCTCTAGTACTGTTTCCTTGGTGTCTAGTGGCACCCTCCACCCTCCAATCACCATCCCGATAAAGTTATATTGTTTTCCTGGTGTCTAGTGGCACCCCAACCCTCCGATCATCATCCCCATATTGTTGTATTATTTCCATGGTATCTAGTTGCACCCTTCACCCACCTATCGTTATCCATGTATTGTTTTTATTGTTTCCATGGTGTCTAGTGGCACCCCTACCCTCCAAATCCTGTCCCTGTATTATTCTATTGTTTTCCTGGTGTCTACTGGCACCCCCACCCTCTGATTGCTGTCCCCATTAGGTAATGTTTCCCTGGTGTCTAGTGGCCCTCCACCCTCTGATCACCTTTTCAGTATTGTTTTTATTGTTTCTCTGGTGACTAGTATACCCCTACCCTCCAATTGCTATCCATGTATAATTGTTATTGTTTTCCTGGTGTCTAGTGGCACCGAACTTTCTGATCACCATCCCTGTATTATGACAGTGTGACCTGTAAAATAGAAAACCAACCCTCAATGATTTTTTTTTTACCATGTAAAAAATGAAAAAAGGTTTCTTGTTGCTCTGACCCCGACAAACCCTGACCTCCCACTCGGCAGTCATCACCCCTCACCGCCTCACTCACCTGAAAAGGTCCCAGAGCAAAAATCCACTCTTTGATTGAAGACATGTCTTGCTGCTGGAACCACCGACTGCAATACGAGAAACTAAGGTAAGTGTGGTTCAAAGTATTTCAGAGGGGCTTTCAACTTTGATGCATAACTTTGTCAGTTTTGCACATTTGGGCTCCAAAATTTCAACATGGCCTTTTTTGTGATGACACCTCATGACCGATGCACTCCAATTATGCAATTCCAGCCCAAAAGGTGATTTTATACTCACATTGTGAAATCACCTTTCTGGTGGTATTTGAACATTTTCACCACCCTTGTTCATCGGTTGGGGTCATAAGAAGGCAATGTTGAAAATGTGGGGTCAAAATATGTAAAAATGACAATGTTATGAGTGCATATTGAAATTTTTTTACACTCACTCATAACTTCAGTAATTTTCAATATTTTGACCCCAATTTTCAACATAGCCATTTGTACACACCACCTCATGAACATGACAGCTGTAAGTTTTCAAATTCTGGCCAAAATGTGTTTTCACACCTGTGGCATAAAATGACATTTTGTTGGTGTGGAATCACGTCTCAGCAGGGATTTGAAATCTTTCACCTATTGGGTTCATGAGGTGGGGTGGAGCAGACTCTCACTTTTTTCAGCTGCATCACTATCATCATTATGCAGCCATATTGTCTTTGACCAGAATTTGTTTAAAAGCCTGAAGTTCAAATCACAAGCTTCTTGAAGGCGCCTGTCACCCCACCCCCCAGCTTGAACACATGTTCACTTATCAGTGTCGCTCACCACCTGCTCTCTTCACATCCCTGGAGCAGTTCTAAACTGCAAACATCTTCCCCCCAAAAAATACTTTCTTTTGACTCTTTTTTCTTTTACTTGTACCGTACACTGTTCATTTCTTTCTCCCATCCACCCACCTGCTTCATCTCTCTAAAATAACCAAATGCTGCCATGTTCCATCTCAAATTCATCACCAAAAACAATAATTCCATTGATATTGCTGTTAAGAATATTTTATTTTCACAATTTTGCCTTCACACCACTATTCTTTCATTCAGCAGACCACTTGCTCCAGTCCCTTTCAAAGTGCTGTTTTCCCCCCTGACAGTCCTGCTTGTTCCAGCCACAATGGGTAATGGCAATTTAGCTTTTTTCTTTATTTATATCATAACTTGGAACTGTGATTCTCAAGAGCAATTGCCTCTCACTGGGTTCTATACTGCCAATGAAGGGAAGTTCACAGTGTCTCCTTGGACCCATCACACACTCACTCACTAAACTGAGCTTCCATTTTATTTTAAAATTTGTGAGCAGACTGCTCCTCCACCAATCCACACAAACATAGTCCTGACAGTGCTGGTGTCGTGATGTGACGTCCATGACAAGTGGCATAACAATGGCACTCCTCGGAGGTGTAGGAGCACTGCTTCACCACAGAAACCCACAAAACTTTTAAACTGTAAAAAAAAAACAACCAAGCATATTTTATATATATATATATCTATACAACCGCAAGTTCCCTGCCTGTTGTATAAATGAAATACAATTTCACTCATGCTGTTTGACCTTGCGGACATCAATCATGGCTTATGCCAGTTGTGAGGTTACCCAAGGTCAAACAGCATGAGTGAAAATAAATCATGTATTACACAGGTCCCTTTTGTGTATCCCTATTGGTGCGGTAATGCCACTGTAGTTAAAGTTGAGTAGGCACTTTAATGTTAAACCCCAATTTTTGCACTTTAATAACTTCATAACTGTTCAACTGATTTGCATGAAATTTTGCATGCATAGTCTCGTGGGGGTAGATCTCTGAATGTGCCATGTTCCATTCCAGTTGGATGCAGATTCTGAGTTCTGGATAGTGCAAAAAGTGAATTTTTCAGAATTTATTTTCCCTTTGGTTTTGCTGGATTTTCCATCTGACACATGTAGCATCCAGACAGTTTGGAATTTTGGTCTGACATTTTGTAGGTAGAAAGGGGCTGGCCCACAGATGTGCCTTTTGCTTGTTTGGTGAAAAAATATGAATACATCCCAAACTATTTAATTTAGAAATTTTGAAAAATTGCTTCTCAGCATGCTCAGTAAGCACTTCAAAATAGCTGTATGAAACAAAAAAAGAATCCTTTTCTATATCATCATCATTTTGCATGAGGGGAAAATCCTTTCTTATTTGCCACCATCTTGTTTTCTGTTTTTATGTAAAAAAAAAAGAAAATCAAACCCACAAAAATTATATCCTGCAGAGACACCAACACATTTATCTTGCTCACTGGGGGACAGATATTCAGAGCTCAGCACCGGGTGCAAAGCCGTTGCGCTGGACTAGAGCTGACCTTGTGCCCGACTGCAATATTGAAAGGCACCTTTAGTGCTGGCACTAGGTGCTAGCGCTGATGCTAAACCAAAATGAAAGCAGGGGGTGGGACAGAAGGGAGGGTCCCTGAATGCCAGCACACTGGCATATTCAAAAGCAGAGTGCCAAGCTACAGGCATTAGCGTGACCTGTCGCCTGGCGCTAGTTACCGCCGATGAAAAGCTGCTCTTAAGGCAGTGCTAATAGCGGAGATACCCTCCTAGCACCTATCCTGACCCCCGTTCCCCATAGCAAACATCATTACCCTGTTGGTCTAGTGGTGCCACCACCCCCCAGCACATTTCCCGACCCCGATCCCCATAAGAGCACATATCCCTGGTAGTCTAGCGGCCCCCCCAGCACGTTTCCTGACCCCAATCCCTGTAATTCCACATGGATCCCTGGTAGTCTAGTAGCCCCAGCAGTGCCATCTCGCACATCCCACCCAGCAGCCATGAATGGAGCAGGCTACGGCTCAGCCCTCCTCACCACCACGGCTGCGCGGCGGGAATGAACAAGCTGCTGTTCAGTGCAGCAGTTCATTCTCAATCGGTAACCACCATGGTGGTGAAAGAAGGCGGTGACAGCTCTGACGGCTGCTGCGGATGAAGATGACGTGCTGCTGAAACCGCGACAATATTACAGGCGAAATACTGAAACATAACTCGAGATATGGAATTATGGGGATTGGGGTTGGGAAACATACTGGGGGGCACCACTAGACTACCAGGGATATATATGAAAGTACAGGGATCGGGGTCAGGAAACGTGCTGGGGGGGCACCACTAGACTACCAGGGTGTGCAACAGGGAGTGGGACCATGATGACAGGGCAGACAGCCTGGTCCAGCCAGTCTGCCCAGGTCCTTACTGTATGGATATGCTGCACAATCTAGTAGTCTACAGCATATGTCCATCCACCCCCACCGGGCATGCCTTATGCTTGTCCCATGCATTCATGGGTCCTCCCACTGTGTTCCACCAACACCTGCCATAGGGTTCCTATGTTGTTGGGGGGGGCATCTACAAGGACACATATGGCCAGTGGACATGTGTGTGACAATCTCCCCCTCTCTCTCCCTCTCTCTAAATATATATATATCTACATATCTATCTATATCTGTATAGATATATATATATGCCTGTGTGTGTGTATATCAGTTGTATATCTAGCTATGTGACAAATAGTTATCACTCCCTCTGTGTCTCTCTCTCTCTTCCTATATTCATACCTTGTGTTGTACAGCTTGCAGTGCTGCATGGGCAGGATGTCTGCTCTGGTTGTGCCTGCCAGCACACAGTTCCTGCTGCTTCCAGCCTGTACTTCCCTGCCGACCAACAGGGGACGCTGTGGGCATGCCTTGGCCTGCTGCATCCAGCTTGTACTACCATTCCGATTAATAGGTTGCGCTGTGTGCTCCATGCAGGAGCAGCGGGCAAACTGCGTGGTACTGACTGCTAAGCAGCAGATAATGAGATGCAAATGTACCTGTTTGCCCACAGATTACCTAAGTAGGCTCATTTGCATGGGAGCTTTGAATATGGCTCCCATTTGGCCTGGGCTATTCATCTTGCACTGGGCTAATGTGTTAGCACTGTGTACTCAGGGTAGCATGGGCAAACCTCACGTCAGCATAGCACAGTTCTGCAGTGTGTGGCTTACATTGTTGTTTGCAGTGGATGTGAGACATCTCTGTGCAGTCGCACACAATGCTCTCCACCTGCAACACTAGCTTTCTTCAGTGTCTAATGGGCTGCAGTGGCACTGTGAACTTCTCTGTTGCTATATTCAGTGCTGTCTTATTCCTGGGCTATTTTTGCCCTGCACTCCTGGCCCTGTTTGCCCGACTTCCTTTGTTTGCTATATTCAGCAGGTTTTACGCTGGGCTATTCCTTTTGAATATAGCTTGCTTTTTGCTCCAGGCTATGTTTGCCTGCTGGACAGTGCTACTTTAGCCCTGGAGCACAGTTTTGAATATCTGGCCCTGGGACACTGTTGGGTGGATTCTGCAGTTAACTGTTGGAGGAATGACTCTAAAGTGTGATTTCTTCAAGATTTTCAATCTTTTTTCATGACTTGCTACTGCTTTTTTTTTGCTAAACTTTTAGGTTTTTAAAGCCAGAAAAGTGGCATGCTGGAGAGAGACCAAGAGATCCATGTTGGTCATCGGGATTCTGTTAGGTGGATTAGGTGGTAAATTATTGAAGGAATGCCTGCAAAATGTTTTTTTTTTTTAAGTTTTTACATTCTTTTTTTATCTCTCACTTCTTTTTTTGTATGAATGGTGGAAACTCATTTTTAATTTGTCAGTATCTTATCCTCTGTTTTTTGCTAACGTCTGACACCTGTAGGGCCAAAACGGTTTGGAATTTTGGTCTGCAAATTTCAGTGTAGAAAGAAGCTGGTCCACAGATGTGCCTTTTGCTTGTTTGTTGTTTCAGAAGTTAGCAAACCACAAAGAACAAGGATTTTCAGCAGTTATTACAAAAAGCAGAAGAGAGTCACAAAAAAGGATGAAAAAACAACAATGAAAAGCCATTACTGGGGCATTGCCCTGTATTCATGCATGTTCCCTAGTGTCTAGTGGCACCACCCATCCTCTGGTTGCCTTCTCTGTATTTTTAACAGAGTTCCCTGATGTCTAGTGGTGACCTCCACCCTCTGATTGCCATCTTCATATTTTCTAACATTTTCCCTGTTGTCTAGTGGCTCCCCACACCTTCTGATTGCTGTCCCCATAATTGTAATGCTGTAACATAGAAAAACATCCCTTGATGTCTTTTTGTCCTGCTGATACAAACACCCACACCCCAACCTCCCACTGAGCATCCACCACCCCACACCCTCCACACCATCCACACATCCTTAATCACCTGAACAGGTTCTGGGGTGAAGATTCACTCTCCAATGGAAGACACATCTTGCTGCTGGAACCACTGTCTATATTACGAGAAAGTAAGGTAAGTGCAGTTCAATGTATTTCAGCGGGGTTATCAACTTTGTGGCATAACTTTGCCTTTTTTCATATTTTGACACCAGATTTTCAACATGGCCTTTTTGAGATCTCGCAAACAATATGGGTGGAATTACACAAATCTGACCAGAAAGGTAGCAGTTGCTTGGCAAAATCACCTTTTGGGATTGATTTGAAAATGTTTACTAACCTTATTCATGAAGTGGAGTCATAAGAAGGCTGTGGTGAAAATTTTGGGAACAAATATGTAAAAATGGCAACATCATGCACTTATGTTGAAATTTTGTTATGCAGGCTCATAACTTTGGCAATGTTAAATATTTTGACTCCAAATTGTCAACATAACCATCTTTTTACACCACCTCATGAATGTAACAGCTGTGATTTTTCAAGCCCTGGCCAAACTGTGTTTTCACACCTGTGGAGTGCAATGGCATTGAGGTGGTGTGGAATCACATTATGGTAGGGATTTCAAAAATTTCATTGTGGATTCCTGAACTGGGGTAATAAAAAGGCCATGCTGACAGTTTTGTTTCTTTTTTACTACAAATGGAAGTGCAGGACTCAGAAGGCCATCCACTCCCACAGACAAATGAGGATACAATTATACTATCTCAAAAATCAAGGAGCCATATTTGGTTTTTCACAGGGACATGGTGTCCCTTCACACAAATCCTAAGTTTCTCCCGAAGGTGGTGTCAGAGTTTACTCTCAACCAAGACATTCACCTGCCTGTCTACTATCCTGAATACTCCACCAAAGGGGAGGCCTTGTTACATACCCTAGATGTACATAGAATCCTCAGGTATTACGTTGATTGTACATGGCCCATAAGAAAGGCAGACCAGTTGTTTGTGTCCTTTGCTCAATGAATGTTGGGAGCACTGGTCACCAAACAGACCATGTCAAAGTGGCTGGTCAATTGCATTGTTTTCTACCATGAGAAATATGAAAAAACCCTGCAGGTCCAGTGAGAGGACATTTGACCCGAGAGATGGTGACGTCCTTCTCATCGCTCAAAAATGTATCAGCAACAGATCTTTGTGCCACAACCACCTGGAGTTCGATGCACACCTTTGTCCGACACTATAGTTTGGACATTGCTTTCAGAAGGAGGGCAGGTTTCAGCCTGGCAGTCCTCCAGGGGTTACTCTCATAGAAGCCCGAGGCATCACTATTTCCACCGCCCTTCTGACCTGGTGATATCCCAGTACTGTTTGGGACTCAGTCCTAACAGTTATTACCTGCTGCAAGAGCTGTATCTCGAAGTGAGATAGTACAGTTACATAAGAACTTACCAAAACAGTAGATCTTCGAGAAGAGCTCTTACAGCAAGTATGCTTTCCCTCCCTCCTTCCCCCAGTGCTTCTTTCTGAATGTCCCTATCAGGATTTGTCCCATCCTTCATGCTAAGTTGGGTCTCTGGTGGACAAACTGGGGTGGCGCTGGGGGACTGCCTCCTTTATACAGTGGCTTACGCTGTGGGCAGAGCCAGCATTTGGGGTGGTCCCCCATCTTGGACTGCTAGCAGGGGGGGTTTCCATGGGGTCCTGGTGCCTGGTGGCATAGTCCTAATGGTTATTACCTGCTGCAACAGCTCTTCTCAAAGATCTACTGTTACAGTAAGTTCTTACGTAACTGTACTTTCTTGTCATAAGTGTAGAAAACATAGAGAATTACAGCAGACATGTTTGAAAAAATAGTTCTTGTCGTAAGTGCAGTAGCAGTATAAACATGTTAAGAACATAGCTCTGTGTTACATAGGTGGAAGGACTGAATGCTGTAATGTTTGGGAAACTAAGAGGTAAGAGAAAATTAAGACCTACAATAGATTACTGGGGAGGCTGATAGGGAGCAGTTAGAAGAGACTTGAGGTGGGTCAGAATTACTGTCAAAGATCGAAGGGAGGTGGGGAAGGACAGACTGAGGGGGACCTGGGGCTGAGGGGCTCATGGGGGGATGAGGGAGGAGTAAACGAGGCAGAGAGTGGAAGGGGTAAAAAGAAGACCTGGCTAGGGCTGGCAGTATAGCCTAGAGGTTACAGGAATGAGCTGTGAATGAGCTTGGTACATCCGGCAGACCTGGGTTTGATTCCCACAACCACCACTTGCATACTGTGTGACTTTGAGCAAGTCACTTACCCACCCAGTGCTCCCAGGTCACCCCTGAAAACAGGCACTTGTGCCTAGTGGGCCTTACCCGGTTACCAAAAAGAATAAAAAAAACTTCTTTGCATAAAACTTTATTAATACACTAGTTAGGGTTAAAGTGACAAATGTTGGGAAATGTGGCATTAGGGTTTCCAACCCTAACATACCCCACCCTGCAGGCAGCAACAGGAAAAAACATTACAGTTTCAACTCTCTTGCCTCTTTGCAAATCAGGCATGGGGTTGTCAGCCCTAGCACTCACCCCATTCTCGTATACAGTACTGTACTCATCTCAGCTTATTTACTGATAGAATGTGGTGAGTGTTAGGGCTGACAACACCAAGGCACACCCCATGTCTGATTTGTGAAGAGGCAAGAGAGGTGAAACCATAATGCTTATTCCTGTTGGTTCCTGCAGGGTGGTGGTGGGATGTTAGGGCTGGAAACACTAACACCTAGAGGTGTGCGAAAAAAACTTTCTCTGGCGGAATTCCTACGAAAGTCGGAATTTTGCTTCTGCAAAAGTGTGGAAATTAAATTAGCCATTTTTGCAGAAATTCCAACATAGAACAGCAGAATAAATGTATAAATTGCTGATTATTTTAATAAACTGTGGAGAAAAAAGTCAGCAGAACTGATAACTGAACTGCGGAATAATTACATGTATTGCGGAATAATTCATTAAACTACGGAAACAACATTCCTCGAACTGTTATTCCACAGTTATTGTATATTATTCCACAGTTCAGCCAAAAAATTCTGCAGAACTGGGTGAAAATCCATCAAACACATTTGGAAGATTTCAATCTCACCAGTGGCAGAAGTTCAGAAAATTCAGCAAAATTTCCGATGTTTTTTGGAAGTTCCGTAAAAGCAACATTTGCAACTTTCGCCCACCTCTACTAACACCACATTTCCCTAATTTTGTTGCTTTAACCCTTACTAATGCATTAACAAAGTTTGTTTTGCAAAGAATATATATGTGTGTGTGTGTGTGTGTGTGTGTATGTATATATGTGTGTGTGTGTGTATCTGTCTCTGTCTGTCTGTCTATCTATCTGTCTATCTATCCTCACATATATATTTATATTTGGCACTAATGAAAATATCACTAATATTTTTCCAGAGTGCATTTTGACCTTATGACATCATGAGTGGCAAAGTAAAGTGATGTCAAAAGGTTAAACTGTATGAGGGAATACATTTGTGATATTTTCATTAGAGCCATGGCCAAGGCCACTGTTTTTCAGTTTTTACCAGAAAATCTGGTAAAATTCCAGAATTAGGGCTGCCTGAAAACCGGTAAAAACAAAGATTTCATGGAATCTGTCATTTTCTATCAGATCAGTAAATCTATAAAAAAGTGTGTTTTTCTTTTAATTGCTTCCTGTACTATTTTCAGTTTGCTTCATTTAATGCTCTGTATATTAAGCCTTCTTTAATTCTGATTATTTATGCACATACTAAAAAATGATAAAAGAATCCCGGTAAAATCCGAAAATTAGAATAACAATCACTGGTGAAATTCCAGAATCTTAAGTCTTGAAAACGGAATTTAATTGTTTGAATCACCATAAATCAGTGGCCTTGGCCATGGCATATTTGACTTATGCCATGCATTTTCTTATACAATAGTGTCCAACAATCCAGAAACATGACTGATCAACTCGCATCTTTACCTGTAGGTAACTCTCACCATAACCTATGAGTAAAGTGCCAGCAGACCAATTTGCATTAAAAAAAAAAATCAGTGTACTCAGTACCTCTCAAAAAGTTTCAATTCAGCCACAATCTTTCTGCTCATTTAATAACCTGAATCCATTATGTTCTACAGTAAAAAATAATGAAATACAAAAAAAAAATTATTAAAACCTGAAAATGATCCCACCATACAGTACATCTGTTAGGCTACTTCATTTGACATAAATGCAATGTACCTCCAAAGTGGAATGTGGGCCAAACTCAGACCATGGCTTTCTCTACACTACCTCCTGACTACAGATGACCCCAGAAACAGAAACATTGAAACATAGAGGTTGTCGGGAGAGAAGGACCTCTTGGCCCACCTAGTCTGCCCTATTTGCCCTTCCTACTGTGCCACCCCACAGACCCTACTTGATCTCTGGTCTTTCCCCCCTTGCCTTATTTCTAAGGTCCCTTCTGCTTATCTCATGCATGCTTGAATCCTGTTACTGTCTTAGCTCTCCCACCTCTGCTGGGAGACTGTTCCAGGCATCCACCGTCCTTTCCATGAAGAAGTATTTCCTCACTTCTCCTGAGTCCCCCTCCCAGCTTCATAGCATGACCCCTTGTCTTCGAGCATCTTTTTCTATGTGAAATGCTACCTTAATGTACCTTATTAATATCTGTGAGGTATTTGAATGTTTCTATCATGTCTGCCCTTTCCCTCTTTTCCTCTAGAGAGTACATATTTAATTTCTTGAGTCTTTCCTCATATGGCTTTGGTTGCAGGCCATGCACTATTTCGGTTGTCCTCTTCTGTACTGTCTCCACTCTATCTATGAAAGGTGAGGCCTCACCATCAATATATACAGGGATAACACTACCTCTCTCTTTCTGCTGGTGATACCCCTCCATATGCACCTGAGCATCCTACTAGCTTTCTCCACTGCCTTATCACACTGCTTTGCTGCCTTCAGGTAATCAGACATGATTACCCCCAGGTCCCTTTCCTGTTTTGTGGTTGCCAATACCTCCATGCCCAATTGGTATATTGTTCACCCTCCACTTCTCTAACTGCTGCACCAACCTGACCCAATGACAACCCCTAACCAGCACTCTGCATGTGTCACAGTGGCAACAACCCAAGTGACTCCTCCAACTTATTGTACAATTTTCATCAAAATGGCAGGCAAGCTACTCACTACTCACACTGCACTCTGCAAAGTTGGAGGATGCCAGCTGCTCATACCTGACAACAGACTTGCTCTTTAATGATCACACACAGTTAAGGAATGCATCTCATCTTTGTCTCTTTCTCTCTTTCTCTTAAAAAATAAAAATATAATAGCAAATGTCATCCAGGCATATGTGTATGACTGATTTATGGGGCACTTGGGGAGGTGGGGAATGCCATCACCTACACTATACTACCTGGCAACAGGGTACTATTTAAGATACAGAGAAAGAATATTACACAAAAAAATTGAAAAAAGCACTTTTTTTTCCAAAGAAAATCTTTTTGATTTATTTTATTTTTATTTATTTAATGATATCTTGGAGAACACCTGTGAGTGGTTGCTCATTTGTAGGTTCCGTGTCAGTTACAAGAAGAAAGTGAACAGGCACATAGAATTACATACAAGGCATTACATTACAAGCAAGTACAAAATTGCATTGGTGCAAAACAATACATTACAAGCTAGGTAGACAATAAATTGGTGTGGATTACAAGATTGGGATAGCATTTAGCTTAAGGTATAACATTTAGACATTGCTTTGGCATTGGTGAAAAGGTGCCTGCATCAGAGAGTTAAACCTACTTGTGGGTGGAGAAACAGAGTGAAGAACAGGCACAGCTGCAGGATAGTGAAGTGTATGCCTGCGTACAGGGTTAAGAACAGATTTAAGGAAGTGTGGAGACAGTGGGGCTCAGAGAACAGCAGATGGGGGGGCATGAAGGCGGGGACAGAGAGAGGAATGGGTGCCCAGAGGGGAGGGGTAGATGGGTGGTGGGACAATGAAGTGCTGTAGAGTTAGGTGCCCCTAGTATTAGGTGGAACACTAAGTGCTACAGCTTTATGGTGGTCCAAATGTAGGAGAGTTGTTTTGGTCATCATCATGAATGGCCAACTGAGTCACAATTGTCATTTGTGGCAAGGTGCTGCCTGAGCTTTCACTTGAAAGCACCAATTGTTGTAGTATCAGAGATGTCTGAAGGAAGGGTGTTGGTCCAGTGTGGTGCATGATAGTTGAATGCACATTGACCCTGTGCAGTGTGGCATCTAGGTTCACTGAAAATTTGGCTGTGGGTGCTTCTGGCCAGCCTGGCATTTACATGGCATATGAGCAGATTCTGGACTCCTGGTGGCATCAGATTTAGTGTGTTTTCTTTTTTTGGCCAGTAGACAGGTATGGTACTTAACTCTGCTTTTTAGCTGGAGTCACCCTGTCTGTGATATGTGATAATTTGTTCTTAATCCTTTCATAGCTAACAGTTGTATAAGCACAATAATCCACTACGTGGTGCGGGTTATGGTGGGATTTACCCACTTCTGGTGTGGTTTAGTCACTTGTGTGGATAAATCCCATCATAACTCCTGCTCTGTCATGGATCATTGTTTAATTATACATTGGCAAGAAATCAATTCTGTGTCCTGTTCATGCAGTGGACACTTTCTATAGTGATAATATTCCAGCACAACCTCACAATGAAGATTTTTTATCATATGAATAGTATAATTAGTATACTCCGCCTTCACTGTATGTCCATTGTCACTATGGACTGAGAGTGAGAATATCATGAGAATCTCATTCTAGGTCCATGGTGGCAAAAAGTGTAATTGATATTTGTCACTTTTTGTACTTACTGGTATGTCATAAATATATTACATATATTATAGGGTTGTGGTAGTGCCCCTATAGTTAGGGCTGAGTAGGCTGTTTAATGAACCCTAATATGGTCACCTTAATAACTTTGATGGCATTTGACAAAATAGCCCAAAAGATGTGAAAAATTCTGTGATTGCACCTTGTTCAGTTTTTTGAAATACTGAACACAAAAAAATGCAAAAAAGGGTGTTTGGTTTTCCTGCACTTAGCATGTTTTTTTGTTCTTTCACGCACACTTTAAAGGTAGAAGTTGCCTGTATCTAGGTAGTGCCTCTTGAAGGTTTTGTGAAAAAATATTGTATGATTCCAGAGTTACAAGAATTTTTATGGATAACCATGAAATTCAACCAATAAAAAACACTGATCAAGAGTTCTGTCTGTCTGTCCATCTATCTATCTATCTATTATTGAAATAAATAGTGGACCACTGTACCTACCCTCAATACTGCTTCTTTCTCCCCCTCTCCAGGTTTTCCTCCCCTTTCCCATTTAATTTTAGCTTTAATAAGTGGGCCAAGGTTCCCACCCTCAATACTGCTTCTCTTCACTCCACTCCCTTTTTGGTTGCCTGCCCCATCCAATTATATATATGGTGGCACTGGGCTCTCCACCCCCGGTGCTCCCGAACAGTAGTCCAACACTGGGATGCCCAATACTCAGTGTTGGAAAGTCCCCTGAAATAAAGAAAACCATCCCTCATTGATTTTTATTAAAACCTGTAAGAAAGAAAATGGTCCCTTGCCAATCTGAATCCCCATGCACCATGCACCCCACCCACCCACCACCCATCCAACCTCCCTCAGCACCTCACACTTGATACACTTTACATACACCCAAAATCACCTGAACCTGTTACACAACACATTTACCTACATTCTCAGTATGAGAACAGTGGGACTTTCTTGAACTGCGAAGCTGCAGCTGGAGTTGTGCTGCTGGCTTCAGTTGAAGCAGTGAGCTGACAATACCCTGCTCTCTCTTTGTCTCTGTCTCTTTTATCTATCTGTCTGTCTGTCTGGCTGAATGTTTGACTATCTATCTATCTATCTATCTATCTATCTATCTATCTATCTATCTATCTATCTCTATCTATCTTTAGCTATTTGGAGTTATTTGTGGTCAAAGTATTAAAAAACAAAATTATGAGTGTACGTTGACATTTTTCTACGCTCATAACTTCAGTAACTTTCAATATTTTGATCCCAAATTTTAAACATAGCCATTTGTTCACACCACCTCATGAACATCATAGCTGTCTTTTTTCAAATCTTGGCCAAAATGTGTTTTTGCACCTGTGGCATGGAATGATGTTTCCTTGGGAACTTGAAAAATTTCACCAATCGGGTTCATGAGGTGGGCTCAAAGTAAGGCTACACTGACAATTTGGTGTACAAATATGGTAAAATGACCAAGTTATGAGTGAACATTGCAATACATTAATGTTCACTCATAGCTTCTCTAATTTTCAATATTTTGACTCTGAACTTTCAACATAGCCATTTTAAAATCCTGGATGAGATTTGTTTTTGCAGTTCTGGTGCAAAATGAGAGTTTGGTTAATATACTATTAATGCCAGAGGTCTTTTTTTATATACCCCTGATGCTGACCAGCACTCTTCAACCCCTACACCCCACCTAACCCCATCACCCACCATTCCTGAGATTTACTGCTGTCCTGTGTTCCCTGTGGATACCCCCCACAGGAAGAACTACCTGATGGCCATCCCTTACCTCCAAGAGAAGTTTATCTTCGGACAAGGGGAGAGAGAGAGAGAGAGAGCCTCAGTCAGCAGTGCAGGACCTGAGGCAGGGTGGAAGGCAGCATACTGCATGGTCAGGGATTTTCTCACTTTTCTAATCCCCTCCCCGAGTGTTGCATCATGTTGTGTCTGACGCCTTGACATCAGAATGCCAATACTTTCCACCCTGAACTCTGGCTCTGTGCCACAGCCATCTGTGGTTACCCAGGTGGCAGTAGAGTAGCAGAGACCAGAATGCCTCCCTCCCATGAGGAGGCAAGCATCCACAGGATACTCAATCATCCTCCACTAGCCCAACCTTAGCTGGCCCAGGCTTATTCCTAGACCTAGGGATCCAGTTCCTGAATGACCATGAAATCACCTTCCTGACTGGATTTGAAAAATTTCACCATCCTGGTTTATGAGGTATGGTAAAAAATGCCATGTTGAAAATTTGGAGTAAAAATCTTTTAAAACAGCCTTATTATAAAAATATTTTTTTTCTATACAACGTTCTTCTTTCATGAGCAGGTTTTCTTCTTTCTTATTGTCTAATGAGAGAAGATGATGAAAGAAGAAATCTCACAAAAGAAGATGATTAAGGAAGAATCTCAGCTCAAAAAAGAAGAAATTATTTTGTGAGCTTCTTCTGATTTGAAAGACGATCACAAACAAGAAATCTCATGAAAGATGAAATCTCTAGAAAGAAAATAATGAAAGAAGAATCTCACCTCATGAAAAAAGAAATTCTTCTTTTGTGAGCTTTTTTTTTGATGCCAAAGAAGATCACAAAACAAGAAACATCACAACAGAAGATCACAAAAATAAATTTCTTCTTCTGTGAGATTCAATTCTTCTTTGGTGAGCCGAGATTCTTCTTTTGTGAGACTCAGGAAAGAAGAATTTTGGCTCTAAAAAAAGAATTGGGATCCCTCACTAAGCCTTCCATGTAGTATTTTAGGGTGTCCCAAAACTCTATTTTGGGGGTGTTTTTTGAAAAACAAACTCCAGAACTGAGCTTAACAGGTCCTGTTTAGTTTCTGGTGTTTGTTTTTCTCCATGGCATCATTTTATGGGTTTTCAAAAACATTCTTTTGATCAAATGAAAAACAAGATGGCAGCTATATGAAAGAAGAATGTTTTTCTCATGAAAGAAGAATTTTGGCTCACAAAAGAAGATTCTTCTTTTGTGAGCAGAAATTCTTCTTTGCATTTGATATATAAATGAAAGACCCTACTGAACATGCTCAGAACCAAATTTCAAATCATTATAACTCAGGAATCAATTAATATTTTTTCTCCAACCCAAACAAGGTCCTTTCTAGGGCAAGCCTCTTTTAGTCTGAAAATTTCAGAACAAAATTACAGACCATCTGGGCTGTAGGATAGAGCAAGAAAAGGACAAAAACTCTGAGTTTTCCACCTTTTGCACAATCTGGATCTCAGAATCTGGACATCCAAGCATCACAAAACTTGTCAAATCTAAAGGTCTTACCCCACAGACTGGGCATGCAAACTTGCACACAACTCTTCTGTTGAATGGGGGCAAACTTATTAAGGTGCAAAGCTAGGGGTTTTACAGTAAACACCCTACTCAACCCTAACTATAGAGGCACTACAGCACCCTTATAATATATATAGTATATATATATATATTCATTGTAAAATACTACATTAATGCAGATATTATGCTTGAAAAATGCAAAGCACAGAAAGTAATAAAAAAATAGAAAACATTAGGGGTTTGAGTCTCTGGAGTCTTGGTGAGTTGGTGGTGGTGTTCCTTGGGGTTGTCAACCCTTATGCACCCCCTTCTCCTGGGTCCATCAGCCTGTTGTCTAAAGCACAGGGTACAGCTCCCAGTCAGTGCCTCATAGGTATATATTCTTTGGTTGTAGAGAAGTATGGCTCACCAAATGTGGTCAACAGAGTCACAGCTTTCTTCACACAGGGCACTGTTGACCCTGCCTGAAACAAGAGATCATGCATAACCTTGTTTGAGGGGATGGACATCAGTGTTGACAACCCCAAGGAACACCATACCACTAATTTGCCAAGACTCTTAAGACTCAGAACCCTAATGTGTTTCATTTCCTTACTTTATGTGATCTGCATTTTTTAACCCTAATGTCTGCAATAACATCTTTTTTTCTATAAATTTCCATTCTTTTTGTGAAAATGAAATTGTATTCTCATTAGCAATGGAAAAAAAAGAATAGTGGAGATATTCCAAGCCCTGCATCACCATATACCTAACAAGTGAAATCCAACATTATGTTAATACTTGGAGTTGCATCTCTTACAACTTATCATCCTAGTGGCGATAACAAGGATGAGATCTCTTACCTTGGCCCTGGGGATCCTAGCATGATGGATCTCAAGGGAACATCCAGTAGTGCCTGTTATAATAGGTAGCACCTTTCCACACTAATATACACTTTCAATAAATTTCTAATAATTCTCAAGCCATTTTTTTGTGTATTGCTCTTTTTCTGTTTTGTATTGAATCTACCACAACTGCAGTACTGCTTTGATGTCAGCTGCAGTGGATTCTGGGATTTGCAGTTATAGAAGATGTCAGCCTAGAAGTAAGCAAAATTAGTCTGACACAATCTACTTTACACAGTAAACAGTAGGTAAACCAAAATGTTTTTACACACAAAGTGCACATTGGTACCAACCACACTCTAGTCTGAGGCCCGTTGTGTTGATTGTTACCCTTTGATTTTGGTTGATTTACTGTTTTTGCACCTCAGAAACTATGCCCCTGTTGAACCTATCACTACAAAATTCCTGACACCAACTTCACAACTTCCACATTTCTGAGAAATTGATTGAATGAGTTTAGAGTTATTAAGGTGCAAAAATGGGATTTAAATATTAACATGCTAACTAAACTCTTAATACGCAAGAACTACCATCTATATACTGTATATATTGTATTTATTCTTTGCAAAAAATGACATTAAAGCAGACATTAGGGTTGTTAAAATGTAAAGTGTAGAAAGACAGGAAATGAAAAAACATTAGGGATTTGGGTCTCTGAGTATTGGAGAATCAGTGGTGGGATATTACTTGGATTGTCAATGCCCTAATGCTCACCCTCCATCCCATAGCCTCCTGTCCGAAGCACAAGATACCACTTCAGCCTAGTGGCTCATAGTGATACAGTATGGCCAACATAATCTGTCAGAGCTTTCTTCAAGGGCCCTGTGTGAGGATGTGACATTTGACCTTGTTTGATCAAGGGTAGGGGTGGACATTAGGGTTGACAACCCCAAGTAAGACATGGAAAAATATTTTTCTATTTCATCAACAGCTAAACATGTGGCTCAAGGGCTGGTGCCAGGAAAAAGGACACAGATTTGTTGGGAACTGGCAACAGTTCTGGGAGCGAAAGTTCTTTAAATTTGATGGACTGCATCTGACTAAGGAGGGAGTCAGTGCATTTGGGTAGAAGTTTGATGTCTTTGCAGAATATTTAAACTAGCAAATGGGGAGAGGGGTGCAGCACCCCATACGTCGAATGGGAAGAACATCCCTTCCCCCTCAGCTAGTGGTCAGACAGGGATTCAGCATGTTTGCAGTTCATTTGCATCACCAGGTAAGAAAAAAGGTCTGTCTCCCCATGTGATGCACAGGGGAAATGTCAAACCTCACCCAACAACTAACACACCAAAATCTGGCCAATGGAAAATCATGTACACAAATGCTCACAGCCTGGGAAATAAGATCCCAGACCTGCAGGCAATAATGTCAGAGGCTAAACTGGACATAGTAGCAATTAGTAAGACATGGTTAACCAGTAACCACACTTGGGAGACTTCAGTACCTGGCTATGTACTGTTCAGAAGAGACTGAGGTGCAAAAAGGGGGTGTGGAGTGGCCCTGTATGTCAATGGAAATATCAAAGCTACAGAAATTCAGAAAATACAAAATCACACATGCCCCCACAATGCAAAGCATCATGGGCTGCATATGCAAATCACCACAGAATGTTATGCTGGTCCAACTTTAAGCAGAATTGCATGGTGCCGAAAGGCCTCTCACACAGCTTGCAAAGGGTGCTAACAGAAGACATAGACACGTGTTTCGTCCTACCAGGACTCATCAGTATGCCTCGTCTGTTTGACACCCCAGTGAAATGGACCAGCTACCCCTAAGGCAGTGTGCCTGGGATATATCGTGGTGAACCCATTAAAATAAAAAACCATTTAAAAGACAAAGAACCTCTGTGCGTAAACACTGAGGCAAGGGTTACCCCAAAGGGCATTTGGCTGGGAAGCCAAGTTTCAAGAAAATACAAAATCACACATGCCCCACAATGCAAAGCATCATGGGCTGCATATGCAAATCACACGAATGTTATGCTGGTCCAACTTTAAGCAGAATTGCATGGTGCGAAGGCCTCTCACACAGTTGCAAAGGGTGCTAACAGAAGACAAGGACACGTGTTTAAGTCCTACCAGGACTCATCAGTATGCCTCATCTGTTTGACACCCCAGTGAAATGGACCAGCTACCCCTAAGGCAGTGTGCCTGGGATATATCGTGGTGAACCCATTAAAATAAAAACCATTTAAAAGACAAAGAACCTCTGTGCGTAAACACTGAGGCAAGGAGTTACCCAAAGGGCATTTGGCTGGGAAGCCAAGTTTCAAGAAAATACAAAATCACACATGCCCCACAATGAAAGCATCATGGGCTGCATGCAAATCACCACAGAATGTTATGCTGGTCCAACTTTAAGCAGAATTGCATGGTGCCGAAGGCCTCTCACACAGTTCGGAAAAGGGTGCCAACAGAAGACAAGAGGCCTTCTCAGCACCATGCACTCTATTAAAGTTGGACCAGCATAACATTCTGTGGTGATTTGCATATGCAGCCCATGATTGCATTGTGGGGTACAAGATTTTGTATTTTCTTGAAACTTGGCTTCCCAGCCAAATGCCCTTTAACTCCCTTGCCCTCAGAAATCTGTGAATACACATAAGGGAGACAGAAGAACTGTGGATCACCATGGAAACAGGAAATGGGACAGCCATAAGAACTGGGGTTGTCTACAGGCCTCTAGACCAGGGGGAGGACATATACACATTACTGTTAGAAGATATACAAAACATGACAGCTAAATGGGAGGTTCTAATAATGGGAGACTTCAACATGCCAGATACAGATTGGGCAAGACCAGCAGGAACATCTGCCAGAACTAGACACATGGTGGATTCCCTGCAGGGGGAAGGCCTCAAACAACTGGTACAACAACCCACAAGAGACAGGGCTATCCTAGATCTAGTACTGACTAACAGGAAAGGGATCACAGATCTCCAGGTAGAAGGTCACCTGGGGGATAATGACCATCACATGGTATGGTTCAATTTGGCTACTACATCTAAATCATCCAATTCCAAGGCAAACATATGGGACTTCAGAGGAGCTTACTTTAATAAGATGGCCAACAGAGTTAAGCTATCCCTAGCAAAAAGGAACACAGGTGAGGGGGTACAGGCAAAGTGGGCAAGCATTAAGGATGCAGTACTTGAAGCAACATCCCATTGTTTTAGACAGAAAAGGAAGTGCAAAAGAAGGAAACCACTTTGGTTCTCAAATACAGTAGAAAGGTCAGGGTCAAAGGCTGGCCTTCAGGAAATATAAAGGGAACACAGTGGGATGAAGATGGGAGGCATACCAAACTGCCCTAAGGGCAAGGAAGGCAGGCAAAAGTCCCAAACTGAGGAAACACTAATGCGAACAGTAAAAGAAAGTGACAAGACTTTCTATAGATACATTAGTGAAAGAAAGTCCAGAGTGAGTATTGCTAGCTCAAAGGAGAAAAGGGGCATGTGAGGTAGGACCCTGTAAAGCATCTATCCTAAATAGATACTTTGCTCAGTATTTACTGGAGAGAAGGTGAGGCAGGCCCACAGCTCAGCACCATGGACACGGTGGGGAGGGAGGTGAGCACTACTCCTTCACAAAAGAAAGGGTCCTACAAGAGCTCGCTAAGCTCCAGGGTGGACAAGGCAATGGGACCTGATGGCACACATCCCAGGGTACTTAGGAGCTAAGGGTGGAACTAGCAGAGCCATTAGCAGAACTGTTTAGTGAGTCTCTGAGCACAAGAGAGGTCCCAAAAGACTGGAGAAGGGCTCATGTGATCCCACTCCACAAGAGTGGTAGCAGGGAGGAGCAGGGAACTATAGACCAGTCAGTCTTACCTCAGTAGTGGGCAAGATTATGGAGGCACTCCTTAAGGAAAGGATAGTGCAACACCTGGAATCCATAGGGGCACAGGATCCAAGACAGCATGGATTTACCAAAGGAAGGTCCTGTCAAACTAATCTCATAGATTTCTTTGACTGGGTAACCAGAGTGGTGGACCAAGGGGGAGCAGTTGATGTCGCCTACCTTGATTTCGGCAAAGCTTTCGACACTGTTCCACATAGAAGATTGATAAATAAGCTGGGTGGCTCGGGGTGGGTCAGAAGTTGGTCAACTGGGTGGCAAACTGGTTGACGGGCAGAAAACAGAGAGTGGTGGTAAATGGTATACAGACAGAAGAGATGCAAGTCACAAGTGGGGTACCTCAGGGATCAGTCCTGGGGCCAGTCCTCTTCAATGTCTTCATTAGTGACATTGCAGATGGACTAGAGGGTAAGGCTTGTCTGTTTGCAGATGACACCAAGATCTGCAACAGAGTAGATGATCCAGCTAGGGTGGGCAGAATGAGAAGAGATCTGGATAAACTGGCAAAATGGTCAGAAAAGTGGCAACTGGGATTTAATGCAAAGAAGTGCAAGATCATGCACATAGGGAAGAGAAACCCTGAAGCCACCTATAGGCTGGGAGGGGAGTTGCTGGCAGTCACAAAGGAAGAAAGAGACTTGGGCATCATCATCACTGATGACCTGAAATCATTCAAGCTGACTTCTAAAGCAGTAGATAAGGTTAGGGGATGTTAGGGTGTATTAGTAGGGGTATCACAAGTCATAAGAGGGAGGTAATAATCCCTCTTTACATGACACTGGTTAGGCCCCATCTGGAGTACTGCATGCAGTAGTGGAGGCCACACCTTCACAAGGACATTAACCAAACTGAGGCAGTCCAGAGAAGGGCAACCAAAATTGTGCAGGGACTGCATCAGAAAACATATGAGGACAGATTAACTGAGCTCAATATGTATACCCTAGAGCAAAGGAGGGAGAGAGGTGATATGATTGAACCATTCAAACAACTTAAGGGCTTTAACAAGGTGAAAGAGTCTAACATGTTTCAATATAAGAAAAATAGCAGGACAAGAGGACACAGCACGAGATTAGAGGGAGGCCAATTAACAGGTAATGTGAGGAAGTTCTTTTTCACAGACAGGGTCATGGATTCATGGAACGGCCTACCTCAGGAAGTGGTGGATATGAATACAGTGCAGGGCTTCAAACAGGCATGGGATAGGCATAAGGGAGCAATACAGATTAGTATGAATAGCTAGGCCATTGACAGAGCAAAGGACAATGGCACATTCATTAGGTAGAAAAAGAAATGGGCAGACTGGATGGTCTTTGTGGTCCTTATCTGCCATCAACTTCTATGTTTCTATGTTTCTTATACAGCACTTACTTTGATTCTTCAGTTTGCGGTTCAGCTTTGAAGAGTGCAACTGTGTACCGGTCCACAGAAGATGACAGACGCTGACCTCTGATGGCATGTATTGGGCAAGGGGTGGTGGGGCGGTGGATTGCTCACTAGGAGGGCTGGGATGGGGAAGTAGGGATGGGGAAATGACGAAGGACCATTTTCTTATTTTACAGGATTTATTTTTAAATAAAAAGACGTCGGGGACTTTTTTTTTTTTTTGCAGGTTTAATTTTAATAAATAAACATTTCAGGACACTGTAGGTGGGCTCCCCAGTGTTCCAGAGTGAAAGTACTGGTGGTGGTGTGGTGGGAGGGGTATGATATAACTGGGGACAGTGGGAGTAGGCTCTCAATGTCCTGCTTAGGGGGCAACTGCAGACATGGGTTGTGGCATTGTCACAATATGGACAGTTTTCTGTTGGGGACACTGGGAGTGGGCTCCCCAGTGTCCCACACTGTCAGGGGTCACTTAGTGCTGACATGGGGATTGGGCACCCCAATGTCAGTAGAGAAATGTATTTTATTATCAAAATGACTATTTTTGGCTCACAAAGTAGGATCTTACTTTGCATCTCATCATACGAAGTAAGAGTCTACTTCGTATTACATGGATACGAAGGAAGAATTTGTAGATTAAATAAAAGCCCATTTTAAGGGCATTTTGGAGCAGTAACGTGCAAAATGCACCTAAGGGGTCCAAATAAGCAAGCTACATGTGTTGGTTCCTCCCCAGGTCATCATTTTGGAGGGGGTCCAAATTTGAATATTTCAGGCACACCGAAAACAAGATCCTAGACATACAAAAGAGGAAGTGTCTCATACAATGCAGGATTCCTCTTTCATTTCATACAGCTATATTTTAGTGCTTACTGAGCATGCTCAGAAATGATTTTTTTCAAATGTTTAAATTGCAATAACTTAAAAACGGCTTATTATTTTTGTCACCAGACTAGCAAAATGCACATCTGTGAGGCAGTCCCTTTTTGCCCTGAAAATTTCAGACCAAAAAACCAAACCATCTGGGCTGTAGGCAAGTTCAAAGAAAAATCCAGCAAAGTCAATGAGCGAAAACATACTTTTTCACCTCTCCATAACTCATAAGCCACAGATCCCACTGGAATGTAGCTTACCACATAAAGAGAGCTACACCACAGGATAGTGCATACTAAATTTTGTTTAAATCTATTGAATGGGTGCAATTTTATTAAAGTGCAAAATTTTGAGTTTAAAATTGAAGTGTCTACTCAATCCTAACTATGGGGTGTGACTGCACCCCAATAAGATCTATCTATCTATCTATCTATCTATCTATCTATCTATCTATCTATCTATCTATCTGTCTGTCTGTCTGTCTGTCTGTCTGTCTGTCTGTCTGTCTATCTATCTAGTATATATTCTTTGCAGAAAATGGTGTTAATGCACCAGTTAGGGTTCAGGTTAACACCACAAAAGTAGGGCAATGTGGCATTAGGGTTTTCAACCCCAACCCATCCCCACCTGCCAAGTAGCAACAGGAAAACAAAATTAGTGTTTTGGGTCTCCAGCATTTTGGTGAATCAGTGATTGGGTCTTCCTTGTGGTTGTCACCCCTCATGCTCACTCCTCCTCCCCCCCCCGGCAATAGCCTCCTGTTCAAAGCACAAGGTACAATTGCAAGCCAGTGCCTCATAGCGATACACTCTTCAAAGGTAGAGAAGTGTACCTTGTCACATGTTGCCAACTTAATCTGTTGTAGCTTTCTTCATGCAGGGTCCTGGGGGCCCTGCATGAAGAAAGGAGATCACTTTTGACACCTTCAATGCTGCCTGTGACTCCTAAGCCCCCTACAAAAAAAAAGAAAGTTAAAGGGCTGTGTAATCCTCGGCTCTCTGGGGAGCTCTTAGTACTGATGAAATCTAGGGACATCCTCTGGGCTTGGGACACTGGTAGGAAAGTAGATATACAAAACTACAAACGTGCTTGAAATGACTGCACTAATGTAATACGTCTGATGAAAAGTAACTACTACAAATGTGCTCTCACTAACACCTGGGGTAAGCGGAAGTCCTTCTGGAATAACCTTAAAGAAGTTGCAGGGAAATTGCCCAAAACGTCACCTACCATGTTGGAAGTGGATGGAACTATAACCCTAGACCCAGTCACCATAGCAAACATATTTAACAATGCTTTCTTGGATCTCAGTAGTGTGCTCCCACATGACTTCTTTGATGCCGACCTCTCTGCGACACCCCCTCTCACCACCCCGCCCCCCTCCTTGACTCAACCTCCTTTTTACTTCAAAGCAGTCAAGAGACAAGTTGTGCGCAAATACGTCTGCAAAGCAATTGCAGGATCAAGAACCAGAGGGGACGCACTCAACCTTAAGCTACTGTCCCTTACGCTAGATGAAATGCTATCTCCACTAACTTGTATTTTCATCCTCTCTCTCCCCCTCGGCTAGTTCCCCAACAGTTAGAAATCTGACAATGTTACACCAGTCAACAAAAGTGAGGATAAGGCCCATCATGGGAACTATAGGCCTATATCCATACTACCCATCCCTCTCAAAGGCCATTAAGCAATTAGTCTCTGACCAACTGACAGAATACCTGGCTAAGCACAACATCCTTTTTAAGCAGCAGCATGGTTTCAGAAAAGGCCACAGCACTACATACGCCCTCCTAGAATTCACAGGAGCAATCAACAACTCTCTAGACAATAATCAACTAACCGGATCAGTCTTCATTGACCTGACTAAGGCTTTTGACACCGTCCATCACCAACTACTCATCTCCAAGCTTCAGAATGCTGGGCTTTCCACTGATGCTTCTTCCTGGTTTAAGAACTACCTGGAAAACCACTCACAAAGGGTGAAAATTGCTCACACCCTCTCCGATGCTAGACCTGCCCATTCAGGAGTCCAGCAGGAATCCATCCTCGGGCCACTCCTGTTCAGCCTTTTTCTGAACAATCTTCCACAATCCTGTCCTGAACAAATCCTGCTTTATGCAGATGATGCAGTCATCCATGCCACTCATCATGACCCCCTCCTACTTCAAGAAAAACTCCAGTTGGTTTTCACTCCATTGAAAAATGGTTTAATAGACAAAAGCTGGTACTCAACTGTAAGAAAAAAAAGTTGATGCTTATCTGCGACTTCCACAACAAGCATAGGTCTCAGCCCATCACAATTGCAAACTGCCATGGTGCTGTCCTGGACCAAGTACACTCCTTTAAATATCTTGGTATCACACTCAACAGTCACCTATCCTATGGCATCCACACTGACATTGTTTCCAAAGCTGTTAACAAATGCATTGGTCTTCTCTACAGGCACAGGCAATGACTTACTGCAGATGCATTAATGATAGCTCTGCTGAGCTCTGTGGTCTCACGAATCGATTATGGTCTGGTTGTCTATGGCTCTGCTACTGACACAGCCCTTGGCACCTATCCTTGGCCCTAAACAAAGCCTGCCATCTCATTACAGGATCCCACCATCTCACCCTCAGATGTGCACTCTACGCCCAAATGGGTTGGCTCCAACTATCCAACCATATTAAGTATCATACCTGCTTAATGGCCAAGAAGATTACGATAGGCCTTGCACCCCCAGGAATCCAAGCCCTCATACATGCTGCATGCATCCCATGCCCCACCAGGGCCTCTGGAAATCAAATTCTGTACATCCCCCAGTGCCACACCTCTCAGGGGCAAAGGTCCTTTGCTCACCATGCACCCTTCTGGTTTAATGGACTCAACAAAGACATCACCTCTTTGCAAAGGCTTGGCCAGTTTAAAACCTACCTTGCCTCTACCTCTCTGCCTCCAGCTCCTGTGACTGTTACTCCTAATCTGCTATCTTCTCTAGCTCTTACCTCTCCTTCTCCCGCACCCTTCCCTCCCCTCCCTCCCTTCCCTCCCTCCCTGACTTTAGCACTTCTCAAAACCTGACAATGCCCTCAGTTGCTTCCCTGTTTCCATTGTCCACTCAATCTCTCAACTTTTCCTGTTAACTCTGCCCTGCCCTGGTACTTTCCTTCCCTCAATTTGTCTGTATTTCAACTACCTGAGACTGTTTTAGAATCCCATGCTCTGCATTGTTTATTCAAATTTCTGTCCTGTACCTACCTCCCCACAAATGTATGTATTCAACTGCTTGAATTGCCTATTTCAATTTTTGTTCATGTTTGTACTGTTTCCCCGGTTGATGTGGAACCTTTGTAAAAGAGCCTTGGCTCAAAGGTACTTGTAATCCTCGAATAAATAAATAAGTAAAAATAAATAAACATTGCTTGCTGAGGGAACAGGGTGAATATTAGTGTGGACAACCCCAAGGAAGATCCCACTACTGAGTCACCAAGAATCTGGAGATCAAAAACCCTAATGCATTTTCATCTTGCTGCTTGTGGTGGGGGTGGGGAATTAGGGTTGGAAATCCTAATGAAACATTTCCCTAATTTTGTGGTGTTAACTTGAACCCTAACTGTTGCATTAACAATGTTTTTGCAAAGAATTTCTTTTCTTTTTGAGATAGTGGAATTGTATCCTCATTCACACAAGTCCTGAAGGGACATGCATGAACAGATGCAGAGGTGCAAGGCCCTTTGGGCCCTGTGCCAAATGAAGACCCTGCCCAGCTACAGAAGTGCACGGCCCTTGTAGGCCCTACACTTCCAAGCAGATACAGATGTCAAGAATTCACAGAGCTGTCTGGTGGGCTGCAGAAATGCAGGGCCCTCTAGACCCTACACTTCCATGTTGCCACAGATACAGATACAGATACAGATACAGATACAGATACAGATGCACAGAGCAAAGCATCCATATATTAGACAATGCACATGGTCCTGTGTCACCCATGGGTGCAGAGTTGCAGGGCCCTATGCCAAAAGAAGAGTTGACTTCACTATATGGTACCCAGGCTTATGAGGGCAACCCTGCAACTTTCATTCCCTGGTTGGGGGAGTGTTACATAACAGAGCCATCCCTCCACCATCACCCCATGTTGCTGGTTCACTCAGCTGACCTCCCAACTCAGCTCACCAGCACAGCATTACAAAGAAAACCCATGGGGTAAAGACTGGCTCTACACACAAGTGTCTTAATAATGCTAAATTTATTTGTTATTTTGACCCCATATTTTCAAGTCATTTTTTGACTCCCCTTATAAACATGACATGTGGCATTTATAGTATATTCTCTGCACCCTGTCATTTCCCACCACAAGTATGAAAATATGTCTCATCCAGGATTTAAAAATGACATGGTGTGGAAAAATTGCTATGCTGAAACTTTGAAGAGAAATAATTGAAAATGAATGAAGTTATGAGTGAATGTTTAAATATTGCAATGTTCACACATAACCTGGGCATCTTTCCATGTTTGTATACCATATTTTCAGCATATACATCTTATTATCCCATGTCATGATCCCGGTAGGTGATCATTTTTGAATCCCCACCAAAATGTAATTCCACACCACAGGTGCGAAAATAGATTTTTCCCAAGATTTGAAAAATGATAACTGTCACATTCATGAGGTGGTATGAAAAAAATAGATATGTTGAACATTTGGGGTCAAAATATTGAAAATTACCAAAGTCATGAGTGAGCATACAAACATTTTAACATATGCTCATAACTTTGTCATTTTTACATGTTTTGACCACAAATGTTAAACATGGTGTACTTATAATAATAATAATCATAATTTTATTTGATATAACACCTTTCAGAATATCAAAGTGCTTCACAAATACAAACACACTCAGTTAAACAATAAATAAGCATAAAATCAAAAAAAATCAGGAAATGCTTTTTCTCATAGAAAGGTCTTCATTGCCTGCTTAAAACTCCCCACAGTCCTGCACTCCTGTAGCTGATGAGATAAAGAATTCCAGAGGGATGGGGCAATGAACATGAAAGTCCATGCCTCAGATGACTTCAATCTAACCCTCAGAATCTTCAGCAACCCCTTCAACAGCCAAGCGGAGTTGTCACATAGGGGTGTAAGGAATCAGAAGTTGTTTCAAGTAGTCCAGACCAAGTCCATGTAGGGCCTTGTAGGTTAACAAACCTACCTTAAAGGTGATCCACCACTGAACTGGCAGCCAGTGTAGATCGTGCAGCACTGGGGTTATATGAGATCTCCTTGAAGCCCCAGTCAATAAACGTGCAGCTGCATTCTGTACTAGCTGCAAGTGGCGGATATCAACTCCGGGAAGCCCTAGGTACAGGGAGTTACAGTAGTCAAGGCGTGAGATCACAAAGGTATGGACCAAGACAGGCAAGTCACTGGATGGAACCAGGTGATTGATCGTGGCAATGTTCCTGAGGTGGTAAAAGGCTAACTTGATGACTGCAGACACCTGATGGTGAAGGGTCAGACCATCGTCAAGTATCACTCTCAGGTCATGCACCCATTCAGAGGTAAGGATCTTCTTGCCCCCCAGAAATAAACCAGATCACAAATCAGACCCCAACCCCTCTATCCTGCAACCAGGGTCCACCACCAAAACCTCAGTCTTTCCCGCATTCAACTTTAACCTGCTGGAACTCATCCAATCTTGGATTTCCATGAGGCAGCTGTTAAATACTGAGAGAGCACACACCTGGTCAGGAGCGAAAGACAGGTAGAGCTGGGTATCATCAGCATAGCAGTGAAACCTTAGCCCATACCATCTTACAATGTCTATGAGGTGCAGCATATACACTGCAAACAACATGGGGGACAGCACTGAGCCCTGAGGTACCCCACAAGGCAGAAAGAAAGACTCAGAAGAAAATATTCCTGAGACAACTCTCTGAGTTTGACCAGTGAGGAAAGATGAAAACCATCTGAGGGCTGTACCCGTCAGTCCACAGATGAACCTCAGGCACTCGAGCAGAACCCCATGGTCGACAGTGTCAAAAGCTGAAGAGAGATCAAGGAGTACCAAGATAGAACGGTTCCTCTGATCTCTCACCATCAAGAGATCATTGAGCACCTGAACCAGAGCCATCTCAGTACTATGCCTCTTACAGAAACCCGACTGGAGAGGTTCATATAAATTATGGATGGTTAGATGGTTCTCCAGTTGAATTGCCACCACTTTCTCGATAACCTTTCCCACAAAAGGAAGGTTCGAGTTAGGCCTGCAGTTCACCAGAGACTCTGGGTCCAAAGAAGCTTTCTTCAGAAGAGGTGCCACCACTGCCTCCTTCAGGGAGCTAGGAAACTCACCCGATTCCAGGGAGCACTGGACAATCTGAACTAAGACCTGGCCAATAACATCATCACAACCCAAAATTAGGGAAGTAGGGCCAGGGTCTAAACTACAGCATGTGGGGTGCATCCCCTGGACAGTCCTCATAATGTCAATGAAATCTAGCAGGTCAAAGGTACTCCAGGAAATACCGGGCATAGTGACCGAGCACTGACCAACCATATCTCCCATAGAATGAGATGGACTAAACTCCTGCCTGATGTTGGCCACCTTATTCACGAAGAATTGAGCAATCTCATCACAGTCAGTTTGTGATAAAACTCAATGGAGCTGCAGACAGGCTGGGTTGCACAACCTGTCCACAGTTCGGAAGAGTTGAGCCGGTCAGTTCTCAGCAACAGTGATATCCCTGGACAGGAATTCTGCCTTCCTACGGGAGATTGCTGATTGAAAGAGTTGATAATGCTCTAACAAAATAAGATGGTCGGTATCCAAGGTGGATTTACATCAGCGGCATTCCAACCTGCGTCCCAACTTCCGCATCTCCCTCAGTGAACCATCAAACCATGGGGTCCGAGGGTGAAGCAGAAGGGGATGAACACAGACCAGAGCAATCCAATCAAGAGCTGAAGTAATAGCCTTATTATAGGCCACCACTAAGTGCTCTGGATCGGTGCTGGTCTCACCGAACACCAAGAGGTCAATCACCACCACCAGGTCTTCAGGGACCACATCCCGCAAAGGGCAGTAACTAACCATCTCCACAGGGGCAGACCTACTCAGGGGAGTAGAGAAATTGAACCTCACGGTGTAGTGATCAGACCAACTGACCGGTTCCACCCCCAAATCAGAGGCCTCGATCCCCAGGAGGAAGACCAAATCAAGAGAGTGTCCACCATTGTGGGTAGCTGAGGAAACAACCTGTGTGAAGCCCAATGATGTCATCAACTGGAGAAGTGTTGTCCAAAAAGCGAGGATTCATCATTAACCAGGCATTGAAGTCACCCAGAACCATCAGTCTGGGTGACTCCAATGCCATGTCGGCAGCAAAGTCTGCTACTTCCTGCAGGAACAGCATCTCATCCCCTGGTGGACAGTAAATGAGAGCTATCCTGCACCCCACACCAGTTACCACAGTGCACTCAAATGATTCAGCCTCCTCAACTGTTACACAAGTGAGGCCCAATTCCATCTTAAAACAGACCACTACCCCCTGCCCCTGCGATCCATCCTTGGGCAATGTATCACCGAGTACTCAGGAGGAACAGCTGCCTCCAGAATTGGGGCAGCATTACCATCTAACCAGGTCTCGGTGATGCAAGTCAGATCCGCTGTTCCAACAAAATCCGCATTCGATGCAGTTTTGTTCTTAATGGATCTAGCATTGCATAACAACGCCCGGGTTGGACAATGCTCGTGGGCATGACCTCAGCTCCTAAACAAGGGTGGTGAAAATTTTTAAATCCTACCTGGAAGGAGATTTCACAAAGCAACCACAAAATCATCTTTCAGGCCAGATATGTGTAATTCCATCAACACTGGTCAGGAGGTGAGGTCCCAAACCCCATTGAAATACATTAAACTGGATTTACTGCACCTTATTTTCTCATATCACAGTTGCTGGTTCCAACAGCAAGATATGACTTTGACCAGAGAGTGGATCTACATCTAACACCCAGCCTGTCTGCTCCAGAGTCCCCCCAAGGCTCTATATTAGGCCCACTTATCATTAGCCTCTACTTAGACATGCTCCCCAATATCTGCACAGGAAAAATCCTTCTCTATGCAGATGATGCTGTCCTTCTTACCTCACAACCCCACCCCACCACCCTACAGAACATCCTCCAGCACTCCTTCACCAAGACTGAGCAATTGTTCATTGACCACAAATTGGTCATTAACCTGAAAAAAGCAAAATCTATGCTCTTTGCACACCATCAGAATAAGACCAGAGAAACCTCCCTCCAGATCCTCCCCAGCACCCATGTCCCCCTTGAACAAGTGACTATGTACAAATACCTGGGCATCACCTTTGACCCTGCTCTCACCTTCCACCACCATTTTGCTGCCCTCTTGTCCACCACAAACATACAGATTGGCCTCCTCTACTGCCACAGGGACTGCCTGCCCCCTTGACGCACTTCGTATTGCAGTCACCTCATCAATTCTGTCCCTGGTAGACTATGGCTTCCCAATTTATGTGGCTGCTGACAAAACTGCCCTCAACAAAGTGCAACTGTCAATTAACAAGGCCTGCAGGTTCCTGTTAGGTGCCAACAGGCACACCCATAACTGCAGTCTCTACTCATTTGCCAACATCCTCAATTTCAAAGAGAGGCTCCTCTACCAATCCTGCCTGGTGAAGAAAATCCTCCTGGGTCTCTCCCCCTCCTGGGGTGGCCTCCTCCATCAGTGTCACCTGCCCTGTACTATCTACCTGCAGTGCCTGCAAACTCATCCTCACAGTACCCAGAGTCAAGACCTCGCTCGCACAGCGGTCCTTCCACTATTGGACCCCACTATGGTACTACTCCCTCCTGGCTACTATTACCAGCCTCGCTAGAATAAGCCCTTTCAAAATTGCCCTCAGAAGTCATCTCTTTGCCTTACACTGCTGCAACTGTTGACAGACCAAGGCCCCCCTACTCTTTCTCCAGCCTCCCACAGCCCCCCTGACAATGTCCCTTGGACAGCTAACTGTCACCCCCTGCAGAGTGTCTATTTCAGCACTTCCACTCTATATCCCCCCAGCAAAAATCCCACTTTTTTACCAAGTACCCTACCTGTCTGCCCCTCTATTGCTTCCCTTCTGGACTGTACCTCAGTCATGCTATATGGCAATCTGCCATATCCTTTCTATGCATTGTGTGCTCATGTACATATGAAACCATATGAAGCTATGTTATTATATTCCTCTGTAATTGCCTACTCATGTACCTATGTAACTGTATGAAGCTATGGTATTATATTTCTCTGTAACTATATAGTGTCCTGTCTGTATGCAACCTGTACTTTGTCTGATGAGGAGCCTTTGGAAATGAGTCCTTGACTCAAAGAATTGTAATTCCAATTTGTACAAATAAATAAATACAATTGTTGGACATGCTTAAATGTGTGAGGGTGTGTAGAGATGGTGAGTGCTGAGTGTGAGGTTGGGGTGGGGTGGAGTGTGGGTGGGGGGATAGATCAGTGAGGGACCAGTTTCTTTTCTGCAGGTTAAAAAAAGTGATATTTTCCTTTGTTTTCAGGGGACTTGACACTGGGGATTTGGCACCCCAGTGTCAGGCTACTGTTTGGCAGCACTGAGAATGGACACCCCCTGTGCCACCACATACATAATGTGAACATGTGTGGGCAACCTGGAGGATGGGGGGTCAAGAGAAACTGTGCTGGGGGTGGTAATCCCAGACAGCTTATTTTATATATAAAATACATCAACAATGGGAAGGGGGGACAGGTGATTGGAGGGGAGGGTGGAGAAAGAAGCTGTACCAGTGGTGGGCTTAAGAAATATTTGAATAAGATATATAGATAGATAGATAGATAGATAGATAGATAGATAGATAGATAGAGAGATAGATAGATAGATAAATAGACAGACAGATAGACAGACAGACAGATAGACAGAGAGAGAGAGATAGACCAACAGACTGAGGGATGCACAGACAGAGATACAGAGAGAGAGAGAGAGAGAGAGAGACAGAGGCAGAAAGAACAGAGGATCATCAGCTTACTGCTTCAGCTAAAGCCAGCAGTACAACTGAAGCTGCTGCTTCAGCACTCAAGAAAGTCCTGCTGTTGTCATACAGAAAATGTGGGTGAATGACTCATCTGTCTAAGCTGGGCACCCTGGATTTTAAGGTGCACAGGAATGGTATTTTCTTAAATAATAAAAAACAGAATCTAGCTAAATGGATTCTATTTAGCTAGGTTCAGGTTTAAAATTACACAATTTTTATGTATTTTCCATATCTTTATTTAGGGAAAAAACAAAATAGCAGCTCTCATGAGGCACACAAAAAATTTGTGCTATGAGCAGGAAGTGGTGAGAAAACAAAAATGATCTTCCAACATGGAATTTTTCATGCTTTGTTAGAACATTATCCAACAAAAACATATTGAACATGCTCAGAAGAGGAAAAAATAAAACTGGAAATCCTTATAACTCTGGAACCATTTAGTATTTTTTCACAAAGCCTTCCAAAGCCACTACCTTGGCATGCATCTACCCTGAATGTTTCTGAGAAAAATTCCATTCTGTGTAGGCTGTGTGTGAGAGCAAAAGCAAAAACCCATGTTACATATAAGAAAAAAATTAGACATCTACAGGAAAATGACATATGGGGATCCCAGAAACCACCCAAGCTGCCATTACAAAACTTTCCACATATTTAGTCCTTTCCTACTAGACACTACATGCAAAATTTCAGCTAATTCTGTAGAACACTGCCAAAGCTATTAAGTTTCAAATTTAGGGGTTTGACATAGAACCCGTTGGGCAGTCCTAACTATACTGGTGCTACCACACCCGTATAATAATCCTTTATTTAGGTTGAGTAGGGTGTTTAATATTAAACCCCTCACTTTGGGGGGGTCAAGGTCTCTTGATTTGGTAAGGTTTGTGATGGTCAAATGTCCAGATTCTGAGAACTGGATAGTGCAAAAAGTAGACAAATTGGGATTTGTTTGCTGTTTTTTGGTCTCACCTACAGCCTAGAAGGTTAGGAATTTTGTTCTGACATGTTCAGGATAGAAAGGGCATACCGTAGAAGGAAGTCTTTTTTGGTTTGGTGAAACAATATTAATCTATTCCAGAGCTATAAGGATTCGAAATTTCAGTTCTGAACATGCTCAGAGGGTCTTTCATGAGCTTTCATGAGAAAAAATGATTCTTTTACATGGCAGACATCTTATATTTATTTAAAAAAATGAAAACGCATAAAAATGATGCCCTGGAGGAAAACCAATACCAGAATCTAGCTAAAACAGAACCTGGTTAACTAGATTCTGATGTTTGTTTTTTGAGAAAAAGATCCAGAGCTATGGTTTTGGGATGTCCCTAAAATCCTAGGTGGAATGTTTAACAAGGGCTAATGATTCTTCTTTCATACATAGATACATACATAGAAAGTGACAGCAGAAGGTGACCATAAGATCCCTCTAGTCTGCCCATGTCCCTACCCTCCTCCCTTAGCTACTACTACTCACTGTTATGATGCATTTGTAATTATCCCAAGCATTCTTAAAAGCCCCAACTGTTTTTGCCTCCACCACTCCAAGCAGTAAAGAATGAAAGAACAATCTCGGCTCATGAAAGAAGAAGGGACTTTGTTTTTTTCTTTCAGTTCTTTAATGAGATTATGTGCTGGCTTCTGAAAATCCTCTCCAAAACATCAGATTTACTTATGAAACAGCTGTAGTATAAACAGAGAGGCTAACTGCCACAGGAAGCTGACCATAAATAAATTTGAGGTCTTACTGGTCGATGCTGACAGATCTGCAGCGGAGATGTCTGACTGCACTCAGTTGTAAGAATTCTTGGTACTGCACGTTGCTACTAAAGCAGCCCAAAAAACGCAAGGGAAAAGGTTTGCCATACTTGCCAAATGAAACAATTTTGAACCATATTTAGACTCACTTTCTGAAGTCTGCACTGACATTACCTGGGTCACAGAGAAAGAACAGCAAGCCACCAAGCAATCCAACGGCAAGGCAGCAGTGGAATCTGCCCCATTACAACTCACAGAGATGCAAGCTACCATCATGGAGCATCAGGAGGATGCTGAGAACAAGGTCTGACAGAAGAATATTTGCATCTACAGGATCCCTGAGCACTAGTAGGTGCATGACATGAGAAAATTCATTGATGCTTGGCTTCACACAGTTTAACTATAGATGCAGTCTGTATACATTAGATGTAGAATGGGCCCATAGAACCCTTGATCCTAAACCACATTCCTCAACTGCTTGGCCACGATCAATCATGGTCTGATTTAATAAATGCCACACAAAAGAAATGGTTTTGCAAAAAGCATGGCAGCAAAAAGAGATGTTCTACAGTACCACCAGAGTGTACATAGAAAATGATTTTGCTCTGGACACAGTGAGAAATACAGGAATTATATCCCTACTTTGCAAATCTTGAGGCAGCATAAATTAAACTTTCATTCACCCAACATGGCAAAAGAGTCCAATACCTAGATGGGCAGAAAATCTCTCACACTGGTATTAGGGTGCTTACAGACTTGGCTGACATTGGGATTGCCTTGTCAGCTTGACAATCCTAATCACTTTAACCCAGAGAAGATCACTTGAACCCCAGAAGACTCCCTTCAGACGTGCAATGTAGACAACATGCACCAGAGACTCTGGTCATTATTATGAGTCAATTTTGGGCTATAAAGGACATAGACAACAATTCCTGAGACTGATCTTCTGCCCTAGATCTATCAGTGACTGACAGGTGGGTGTCCTGGGGTATGTTGGAGGGGGTCAGGAATGGGCGGGGCAGCACATTCAAAATTTTTGCAGGGGCTGCCTGGGCTCTTCCATCTGCCACCATTCCCAACTTACTAACTTAGGATCTGGCCTATCATTTTAAGTGTTTGGGGGCACTGACCAGCAGACAGCTGCCTATATGACTGAAGCAGAGCCCTTGGCCCCTAGACCTGAAGAGAGGTTTATATAGATGGATCACTAAATACTTCCTGGCAGCACTCAGAGGCAGGGTATATCCCTAATGATTTGGGGGATTGGCAGCATATGAGGGGGGCAAAGACTCCCTGTACATCAAGGAATCATTAATGTTTGACCTAACAAGTATTGCACTGGTCTGTTCCTGGGGCTCTCCTCCCTTCTCATCCCTGGGACTGCAGAGAGATCTACCTACTATTCTCCATGACTGCCATTTTCTATTCTCCTCACACAGTTCCTATGCAGTTCACCACACAGTCCCACAAGTTGTTTTCAGAGTACGATGAGGATAATTAGAGCTGAGTAACCTGCAGTTCCTGGATTTATCATTGTGTTACAATGTTCAGATTGCATTAACTGTTTTGAAGCTGCCTTTTAGAAAAAAGGGGAAAGTGGGGGTTGGGGTGGCTTAATATATTCTGTATTGTTGGGCTTGTGGCTTATGCATTTTGCCATCACATTTACCATGACCACCTAACTCCTTTAGGCCTCAATACTGGAGAGAGTTACAATATTCAGCTGATACTTTCATATCATGATGACTTCAGTGTGCATTTTTAAAACAAAATTGGTTCTTAATGAAGCAACCAGGGGGAGGCCATGACTGGGGTCACACAGACACTAATGGTGACACCTTATACTCTTCCACCTTTGCACAGTATTGCTTTTCCCCAATTTATTTATTCATTCCTACTCCTCTTGTTTTTGGACACATTTTGCCCAAAGGTAGCCTGAAGACAGATGGCTTTCAGAGATCTCTAGGTGATGCCCTGTGGGCACCAGCATCAGGGGCAGCAGGTTAGCCCTGTCTGCCTTGGAAGCCACCTTGTACAAAGGTCTGCCCCATAACTTTGGCAGGAAGCCCCTGGGATATTCCTCTGGGGGCATTTCTATTCCCCACCTAGTTTAGGGCCCAGTTGCCTGATGAGTACCCTGCAGGTTTTAGACATTCTGCTGTTTAATATCACTGTTATGTGTCTACTAGTAACAGATGTTTGGGTGCAGCCTATTGTTGTTGCAGAGTGATGAGTATTTTCTGATGCATACAATCAGAAGCAGAGCAAAGATGGAGTTTCCATTCCAGTGCTGACTGTGAATCTTGGGTGGGGGGGTGGCACCTGTTACCATTCCAATCTAGTTTGTCTATTAAGTGAGCAGATATGCTTTCTTTTAATATCCTCTCTCAAAATATAAATGGTTTGTCCAGCTCTGTTAAAATAGCCAAGGTCATCTGCCAATTGAAAAGGCAAAGAAACCTGAGTTAATACTCCTACATGAGATGTATTTACACAGTGCAGAACACCAAAATCTGTTTAAGTTGGGATTTCTCAGATAGTGGAGTCCTTTTATAAAAATCACAGATGGCAGGGGAGGGTTTTTTTTTCTCCCTAGGAATTTATCATTCCAAATTCGATCATCTTACACCAACAAAGAAGGTCATTTAGCCCTGGCGGTGGGTAGGCTAAATGGACAGTCATTGACCACAGATAGCCTATGTATTCCCATGGGCTGCAATGCCTCTACAGTTCAAAGGCTCACAGATGTCATCCTACAAAAACAAAGATGGTCATTTTTACTTGGAGAGGATTTTAATTTTCAAATGAACCCTCAGTAGATTCTAACAACCCCCCCCCCCCCATCCTCCTCAGGGCAAAAAAAAACTAAGACACCTGATTAGAGAAATTGGATTGACAAGTGTTTGCAGCTTTTTTAATCCCCAGGATAGATGGTATACATTTGATTTCAATTCCCATTACAGTACTGTAGAACGGACTATTTTTTATTTCAACAGAAAACAAAAGAATGGGTACAGTGGACTAGGACTGACCCAATCTTACTGTCTGACCACACCTCTGTCTCTATAGCGCTAACTGCCCCAAGGCAACCTCACTGAACACAGTTATAATTCAACCCCTCCCTACTCTGTAACCCAGAATCCAAAACTCTGGAAGAAGAAGCAATTCCTAGAATATTTAGGCAATGAAAGCCCTAAAACCTCACGGGCTGTTTTCTGGGACACAGCAAAAATGGTGCTAAGGGGTGCAGAAGGGGCCCAGCACTGGGCAATTACTCTTCCTTCACTCCCCCTTCCCCGCTATTTTTTCTACCCAACTAGTCCTCATCTGATTCTGCGCTCTGGCAGGGTTCTTAGCACTCTGGAGTGACCTAGTCTTAGGCAAACTTCTTATTTCCCTCCTCTTCCCTCCTTTCCCTTCATCCTTTCTTTTCTCTGTTCCCAACATGTCCTCACCTAGTTCCACCCCCTGGCAGGGTTCTCAGCATCCTGAAGGGTCCAGCACTGGGAAATAACTCTTCCTTCCCTCCCCTTTCCCCTCCATCCTTTCTACCTAACTCATCCTCGCCTGACTCTGCTCTCTGGCAGGGTTTTCAGCATCCTGAAGAGGCCTAGTCATAGGCAAGTTTTTTCCACCCTTCCTCCTTCTTCCCTTTACCATCCCCTCTATTATCTCTACCCAACTTGTCCTTGCCTACTCCTGCCCCTTATTCTAAGCCCTTGCCTCATTCTGCCACTGGCAGCAATCTCTGCACTCTGAAGATCCAGTTCTAGGTATGACTCATCCATCCCTACCCTATCCCTTACCCCCACCTCCATCCTGAGCCCCCCTACCCCCCTGCACTAAAACAAAGGAATTAGTTCACTTGTGCTAATAACTTGCTTTTTTTGTGTTCTGTCTGAGGTGCTCCCAGATTGCACTAGCCCTGTGTTAACATGCCCCTTGCAAATGATTTTTTTTTTGCTCACTTTGCTCCGGGAATGTTCCACCCATCGTTATCCTCTTCCCCCAGCTGGTTTCTCCTGACTACCTCTCTACCCTCTTTGATGTCCCCTCACTGCACCTCATTAATTCAATAATTGCTAAATGATCTGCCTCTTAACTATGATCCATTCCTGCAAGGAGCTGGCTCCAAGGCTACATTAAATGTCTGCACTATGTTCCTCAGATATGCCACTAGTAAGTAAATGCATATGCCACAGATATGATATATTTAAATGTATGTTATATCACAAATGCGATTGCTTGATTATTTTTTAACAGTATGTCTTGTTACAAATGTAATTGAATGCTCAATTTCTCGGATATGTAACCCCTAGGTGGTGCTATCCCAAGGGCTACTACCCCTGCCTGCATGGCTAGCTGAAGGTTAAGGGGCCTGGGTACTGAAATGGGTGCCTCCACCCAGAGGACAGTGCTATTAGTAACAAGGCTAACCTAGGTACAACCCTCTGGGGCACTGTAACCCCCCCTTTCCCCTCTAGTGGCCTAGATAATATACAACAAACACTTTCACAGTAGCCCCTATTGAGCATAGAAATCCCCACACTGTTTGCACTTACCTCCAGGGCTGGTTCCACAAGTTTGACCCTGGAAACCCCCTGTAAAATAAGATTAGGCACAGCAAATAACAACAGTACAGTGCTTTTGGTACAAACTGGAACCACAGTCAGATTAAATGCAAAAAGAGTTAGATCTGATTTATCCAGGGGAATTGAACAAGGGAGGGGTGTAATCAGGTTGATTGATTTGAAAACTTATCTAGTCAGGCAATTATGCACGCACTTTTAGCCCCTGCACAGTCACATGCTCTGGTACCCAGTTGGAAGTAAGGTGGGCTAGCGTAGAACATTGCCCGGGGTAGGCCGGCATCGCAGCTGGTTGGGGCCCTGTCATGAAAAGAAAAGGCATGAACAACCACACAAAATTTGTAATCCAGAGCCTGAAGGCTCAGTTCGTGAAAGGAAAAACAACAATGCAATCAGATGACAGCACTTGAGATTTAGCTGTTGTTGCAGGGAGCTACCCTGATTGTTACTCACCCTACCCAATGCAAGACATAGGGATGAAATGGAGACTGCAGGTTGACAACCGGTATGCCAGGAGAAGCAGGGCCCACAAGAATCACCAAGGTGTTGTTCCTGTTCAAAATGTTGAGCAGGGAGCTGATCCCTGGGCGAGTCTCTCATCAATGGTGTTCTCTGCACCTGAATTAGCTGGCTGGGCCAGTGTGGCAGGGTCCAGGCTGGGTAAAACCATTCAGAAATCAGTCCGGGAAGGCTGGATGCAGCTTCCAGCAAGCGTGGCACAATTAAACAGTGGGGAACCAAATTGCGATCCACTAACAGCACACAGCACAATTATAGTAAAGCAATCACCATACCACAAAGCAGATAGCAGTCCAGCAGCAATATCAGTGTCTCTGAGTAAAACTGGGAGTTCTATGGTGAATGGATGTCCTGACAGGCCGATCGCATACAGCAAATACATAGATACATAGACAGTGTCGGCAGATAAGGGCCTATGGCCCACCTAGTCTGCCCATTTGAGCTTGTAAGTTCAGTTTGTTTTCCTAGAAGTCTATTTCCCTACCCCTGACCTCTAGAATTCCTTTATGTCTATCCATGCATTCTTAAATCCGTGATTGTTTCAGCCCCACCACTTCCTCTGACAGGGTGTTCCACTTGTCCACCACCGTTCTGTGAAGAAATTCTTTCTCATGTTTCCTCTGAATCGCTCCTCCTCCAACTTCATCCCATGCCCTCTAGTCCTGAAACATCTTTTTCGCTTAAAATAGTGTTTTCCTGCACCCTGTTCCTCCTGTAAGATACTTGTATGTCTCTATCATATCCCTCTCTCCTCCTCTCCTCCAGGGAGTACATGTTCAGTTCCTTCAACCTGTCTTCATAGGTTTGTGATGCAACCCATGCACCATCTTTGTTGCCCTCCTCTGAACCTTCTCTACCCTGTCTATGTCCTTACGTGGGTATGGTCTCCAGAACTGTACACTGTACTCCAGGTGGGGCCTCACTAGTGTCTTGTATAGCGAATTATGACCTCCTTTTCCTGCTGGTGATGCCCCTGCCTATACATCCCAGCATCCTATTTGCTTTACCTGATGCCTTGTCACACTGTTTCCCTACCTTGAGGTCATCAGAGATGACAACCCCAAGATCCCTTTCCTGCTTGGTGCATGCTATATCCTCACCCCCCAACTGATATATTGTGCCAGGGTTTTTGTGCCCCATATGCATTATCTTGCACTTCTTTGCATTGAATTTCAACTGCCAAACCCTTGACCATTCTTCAAGTTTCTGCAGGTCCCTTCTCATTCTGTCTACACCCTCTGGTGTGTCAACTCTGTTACAGAGCTTTGTGTCATCAGTGAACAGTGAAATTCTGCCTTCTGTATCCTGTGCAATGTCACTGATGAAGATGTTGAATAGGACCGGTCCCAGCACTGATCCCTGTGGTACCCCACTGTTCACTCTTCCCTCTGTGGAGTGACAGCCATTTACCACCACCCTCTGTGTCCTGCCACCCAGCCAGTTACCTACCCACCACACTACTGTCCTGCCCACACCCATATTCCCCAGTTTGTGTAATAGTCTTCTATGTGGCACAGTGTCAAAGGCCTTGCTGAAGTCCAGATAGGCCATGTCCACTGCCCTCCCCTGATCCACCTCCCTAGTCACCCAGTCAAAAATTCAATGAGGTTGGTCTGACATGACCTCCCCTGGTGAAACCATGCCTTGGGTCCTGTAGTCCATTGACAACCAGATGTTCCACAATCTCTCCTTCAGTAGTGCTTCCATGATCTTTCCCACTACCGAGGTGAGGCTGACTGGTCTGTAGTTCCCTCTTCCTCTTTGTTCCCACTTTTGTATAAGGGACTACATCTGCTGTCCTCAGTCTTTAGGTACCTCCCCTGTTTCCAGTGATTGGCTGAACAGGATAGCCAGAGGTTCAGCCACCACCTCTCTTAGTTCTTTAAGGACCCTAGGGTGCACCCCATCTGGCCCCATTGCTTTGTCAACTCTTATTACTTCCAGTTCCTTCAGGACCCTTTCTCGTGTAAAGGGACTTGTGTCCATTTCTGCACCATTCTCACCCCTTGTACTCCCTTCAGACCACATTACCCCCTCTTCCTTAGTAAAGACTGAGCAGAAATACCTGTTCAATATGTCAGCTTTACTGTTGTCATCCTCCACGCTGCTCCCATCCTCCCCTTCAGTCTAACTATCCTCCTTTGACCTTCTTTTTCACTTATGTACCTGTAAAGGTTTTGTCCCCTTTAACCACTGATTTTGCAATGTGTTCTTCTGTCTGAGCTTTGGCTTCCTTACTGACTTCCCTGCCGCCCTTTGTTTCTCCTGGTACTTCTCCCATCCCCTTCTGCCTGTGTCTTTTGTATTGCCTGAATACAGTCTTTTGGCTTTCACTTTCTTTGCTACCTCTTTGGAAAACCATAATGGTCTCCTCTTTCTTTCCTCTTGCTAACCTGCTTAATACATAATTCTGTTGTTCTTATAATCCCCATTTTAAATACTGCCCACTGTTCCTCAATCCTGATTCCTGTCCTATTCCCTTAATGCCTCTTTCAAGCATCTCCCATTTTCCCAAAGTCTGCCCCCTAAAATCCAGGATACGTGTTTTGTGTGGTTTGGTTCTGCTCTTTCTGTGATTTCAAACCACAATGACTGGTGGTCACTGTTACCCAGGTGCTCCCCACTGTTACCCCATCACACTGTCCCTGTTTGTGAGCACAAGGTCCAGTATTGCCTTCTGCCGAGTTGGTTCCATGACCAGTTGTTGAGGAAGGCACCCTGAAGGAGTCCAGGATAAATCTGCTCTAGTTGATGCTGCTGCTGGGATGCTCCAGTCCACATCTGGTATATTGAAGTCTCCAACCAGTACTACCTCACCTTGTCAGCCATCCTTTGGATGGCTAGCATCAACTCTATCTGTTTCTTCCTCCTGGGCTGGTGGTCTATAGACCACACCTGTGCGAGATAGCTGGCCCCATTTTCCTTCCAGCTAACCCACAGTATCTCTCCCCATTTTGTTCCTCCTGGATCTGTGTGGCCCTTATGTCATTTTTCACATACAGTGCCACTCCTCCTCCCTTCCTGCCTGCTCTGTCTCTTCTGAATATGTTGTAGCCAGGTATGGCATCTCCCAGTCATGGTTATCATTACACCAGGTTTCAGTGATGGCCACAATGTCCAGGTCTGACTGTACCATGACAGCCTCCAGATCTTCCATCTTGTTGCTAAGGCTCCTGGCATTTGCACACATGGCTTTCCATGATTTGACCTCCCTAGACTGCTTCACTGTTCTACTCCAGCCCCTTCCTTGGTTGTCATTTATCCCTGGTTCTCCTTGCTGCCTGCCCTTCTGCTGAATTTTGCCCCTTTTCTGCTTATCCACCTTTTGGACACTAATCTCCAACTTTTGCACACTGCTTTGCAGAGATAGCCACTCCTCTGGTTCACTGGTTCCATTACTAGCTGTGGGGGGTGAGCAAGTAGGTACCATCCTTGCTGGCCTGCCACCCCCCTTTGCTAGTTTAAATGCTTGTCAATGTAGCATTTAAACTTATCATTGAGTGCTTGGATTCCCCTCCAGGATGGATGCAGGCCGTCAGGCTTGAACAAACCTCCATCCCTCCAGATGGGTCCCCAGTCACCAATGAATCCAAACCCTTCCTCACAGCACCAGTTCTTCAACCATGAGTTAAAGTTCCTGGTGCATGCACTCCTATGCTCTCCCTTGCCTCTCACAGGTAGTACTTCTGAGAAAGTGACAGAAGTAGCTACTTGCTTGAGACCCTCCCAGTTTCCTAAACTCTTCCTGAACTTCCTTTGGCTCCCCATTTGCCAAGTCATTAGTACCTAGGTGGATAATGACATCCAGCTCACCCTCCTGTCTTGCCTTCCCAGTGATCCCCAGTATCTTCCTTCCATCCCTCCATGCCGTGGCACCTGGTGAGCACCTCACCTCCCTGTTCTCCCCTCCTGTGTTCCTAGCTGGATCCCTCTTATGATGGAGTCCCCACCAGGATACGCTTCCTCCTCCTCTGGGGTCCACTGCTTTCCCACTGAGGTCACCTCCTTGCCTAAACTCACATCCTTTCCTTCCACTTCCCTGGGTACCTCTATTTGGTTGTCCTCATTTGCCAGTGTGGCATATGAGTTCTTGAGAGGAATAGGATCTGGGATGTGCCTCTGCCTGACTGCTCTAACCCTCCTGAGCCCACTGTCATTCAAGTGCTCCTCATTCTCGGCATCCTTTGAGGCAGCTGCATTGGACTGGTGGTTCCTGGACAAGGGTGATGGTACTCCTGACCCAGTTTACTTCCGCTCTGAGTCTGGCTACCTCATCCCTCAGTCCGAGAGATGCATGCAGATGGGGCAGCACCTCAGTGTCCAGAAGGTCTGCCTGAATATGGCTGCCCCACAGCCACTACATTGCACCACTCCCACATTATACTGCAATTCCACTACTTATCTGCTACTGAAGCTCTCTTAGTTCTCTTTTTATTTATTTACAGTATTAAAATCCTGTAACTGATCCTCAGATATATATTTTTTAAGGAAAAAACCAATAAATAAATAAATGAGTCAAAACACTTGTCGTGCTGAGGGTGGTCTTCTTCCCCTTATGCCCCTCCTACTTCACACCTCTTACTATACCCTGTGTTTAGCTCCTGTCAATCAGATTTATCAGGGCATATAATTAAGAGTTGGGGGAAGGGGTGGGAGGGGCGAAAATTTGCAGCAATTAAAGACAGCACAGAATTACACCACCACTATTTTTTAAATTTTCAACAGCCCAAAAACAATTATAAGTAAAGACAACACAGAAAGAAAGTATAGTGTCACTACAAGCCTACAATCTAAGTTTAAAAGAAAAATACCAGTTACCAGTTACTCTGAAGCACTGAATTGAATATGTTTCCTTCCTTCACCTTCTGGCTTCTTCTGAGAAGTTGAACTTCTGTTTGCTGCTTTAACTGTGACTAAGCCCCACCTTCAGTTATCACGTAGCTGAGGTCAGAGGCCAGACAATTAACACCCTTCACCCAGCTACAGGACAGTCAGACAAGCCAAGATAAAATTTGCAGCAATTAAAGACAGCACAGAATTACACCACCACTATTTTTTAAATTTTCAACAGCCCAAAAACAATTATAAGTAAAGACAACACAGAAAGAAAGTATAGTGTCACTACAAGCCTACAATCTAAGTTTAAAAGAAAAATACCAGTTACCAGTTACTCTGAAGCACTGAATTGAATATGTTTCCTTCCTTCCTTCACCTTCTGGCTTCTTCTGAGAAGATGAACTTCTGTTTGCTGCTTTAACTGTGACTAAGCCCCACCTTCAGTTATCACGTAGCTGAGGTCAGAGGCCAGACAATTAACACCCTTCACCCAGCTACAGGACAGTCAGACAAGCCAAGATAAAATTTGCAGCAATTAAAGACAGCACAGAATTACACCACCACTATTTTTAAATTTTCAACAGCCCAAAAACAATTATAAGTAAAGACAACACAGAAAGAAAGTATAGTGTCACTACAAGCCTACAATCTAAGTTTAAAAGAAAAATACCAGTTACCAGTTACTCTGAAGCACTGAATTGAATATGTTTGCTTCCTTCACCTTCTGGCTTCTTCTGAGAAGATGAACTTCATCTTCAGTCTTCTTCAGGTTTAAGCCTGGTCAGACTTCAGTGGCTTTTCTCTCACTCAATTCGGATACAGTCCAGAGTATTAAGCCTTTCAAAGGGTTCCCTCTTGAGAGACTGCAGGCAGACAGGCCAGACTCAGCCTTTCCACCAATCTAACACGTGAACTACGCAGGAGCTGCTGCTTGAATCACTCAAGCTGTTTACTCTGCAAACTCTAACTCCAGACTGACTGACTGACTGCAGCAGACAGCTTGGGAATTTCCCTTTGGTCCAAAAGGTTCTGGTTGGTTGATCCATCTGCCTGTCAAAGCAAGGGCTCCCCCTCCAGGTCTGTTTTGGCAACAAAATGTAAAAACTACAATTTCTACAGAAATTTGCTCCCACAAGACCCCTGGGGACAGGCTCCATTTTAGAGTCCCCAAAGGTACTGATTGGTGATGACTGGCAGTCCAAAAACCAAAATGGTGGTGCAATACAGAAAGTTCATGCTGCAAAGAAGACAGGTTAGACAAACTACAATACTATTGCTATTCTAATAGATAAACAGCAATTAAGTACAGCTTCTAACAGAGCTCCCTCTGCTCAAATAGCAGAATGGAATGATTATCATGCAGACCAGGTGAGACTTGAGCATAGAAACTGTCAGCCCCCTCCCAGATTAAATAAGCACCATGTTATAGGCAGCTGTTGGAGAGACAGAGCACAGAGGCATTAAGACACTCTTACACAAACACTTTTAAAGTGCTAAGACACAGGATACCAGCCTGGCAGTGTGCATTTAGGCACACCCAAGGAAGACTTTCAGGGAACACCCATTTGTAGGTGGGATACACCCTTCTCTGTCTGGAAAAACTTGGCATCCACATCAAGTCTACACCATCACAATATTGAAGAATCAATATATACAAGACATATGTGACATTAGCATACTATGGACATACTATTTGATGCATCAGTTAACGTAAACTTATCACATTACTATACAATTCACTATACCATATCTTCATTGACAATGCTTATGCATGTTTCATACACTCTATACTCATTCTATTATGATTAACATACTATGAACAGTTGCCTATGACTTCACTTTATAACTTCTTGTACAGTAAACAATGCAGAAGGGGGCCCTTCCCTATAAACAATGCAGAAGGGGGCCCTTCCCTATCAGCTAACATTGGGCTAGATGGGACAGGGACACCTTGGTCTGAGGGAAGAACAATTAATTTAGAGATGGCAGTCAAGCTCAGTTTGGGCAGTGAGATCTTGGAAATGTAAACACCTTTATGGATTACATTGAGAGGCAAGTCCACAGGCCTCCCAGGGGAATCATAACTAAAATGTAGCACTGGCTTAACAGGTCACCCAGATTTTCTGGGAGGAACAGACACAGGCACTGGGCGGTCAACACTGGCACTGATTTCTTCTCCTGTAGTGAGGGATGCCTCTGCACTGGTTAGAAAGTTCAGATTGGGAACACTATCAGCTCCTGGCTCTGCAGACTCTGTTTCCACAACACATTGCTCATTATTATCTTCTGAAGAGGGCCCAGGTTGCTCATTCTGAGGTGACTCTGGCACAATTAGGCTTTGTGGCACTGAAGGGGTGCTGCCAACACTTTCATATTGTTCTTCAAGTTCTGGTATGTCACCAGGGAGACTCAGACCATCATCCCCTTCTTTGGGCTAGTCAAACAGTTCTACAAGATACAGAGTCTGCAACCTCAGATGTGATACTTTGCACTGCACTTTCAGGGGACACTTGGTCCAGGGAAGAAGCTGGGGGGGGTTAGAAAAGACCCTCATAGTCCCTCTTAATCACAAGATCATCCAAAGTTCCATTACGGAGATGGGTCTTTCTTGGACACAGGACTTCTTAAGATACCTGGGTATTCTAATTGCCAGAAACTCAACTTTAATTCAAAAGTTAAACCTAGATGCCCTGGTGAATACTATTGGTTCAGCTCTAAATAGATGGTCCAAATTGCCCATCTTCTTATGGGGCCGAGTAAATTTAATTAAAATGAATGTTTTTCCTAGGCTTTTCTACCCTCTTTACCTACTTAATATTTGGTTACCCTTGACCTAATTCAGTAAAGTTCATGGTCTGATTGCAAAATTTATCTGGGCCAATAGACAGCCTCGGATCACTTACCATAACCTGGCAGCCCCCAAAGATAAAGGAGGTTTGCGTCTTCCCCATTTAATATTCTATCACTGGTCAAGTCATATTGCCAAATATACTAGATAGATGGTAAACAAGGAAGAGGTTGCTGTTTCTTCTTTTGTTCCTAACTGGCTCAAAATTGAACTTTCTCTCATTCAAGTCGATGGTTTAACTCTGGGTGCGCTGCTCCATATCAAAGTCTGTGCTCTTCCTCTAACTTTAAAATCAACCCCTATTGCAATTACGGTTAGAGTTCACACCCAATTATGTACTTTTCTTAAGTATAACCACACTCAAAATTTAGCACAACCTTTATGGGGCAACCCAAATCTAAAGATAGATAATAAACCGATCACAGTTACTTGGTTACCCCAATTGGCTGATGTGAATCTTTCCTATTTTGTGACAACTGAGAATTCATGGTGTTCCTCTACAGAGATGTTAAAAAATCTCAATATTTCTACTAAGTTTACTTTCAAAGTTTTTCAATTAAGACACCTAGTTTTGAAAGTACTTGGTGTAACACCTCCGCAACAGGGCACTAAATCTTTTCTTAATGAACTGGCCCTTACAGACAACTCACTACATTCTGCATCCAATATTTACAGGAATTTATATAACTGGGCATACCCAGTTTGCTTTGCTCCTGTACATTATTGGACTTCCCTTTTTTACAATCAGGAATTTGACTGGAATGCCTTATGGCACAACTGTCATAAATATATTACCCAGGATAGGCTCCATCTTATCCAGTTACATATATTGCACAACCTACACTACTCCCCTCAAAAACTATTTAAGTATGGTCTTATTGCATCACCCACTTGTTCTCATTGTCAGCAGGTGAAGGGATCTCTGCATCACATTTTTTGGACCTGTCCTAAACCTATAATGCTCTGGACCAACATTCAGCAAAAAGTTGACCCCCTACTAGGCCTGTCCGGACTTTTTACTCCTGAAATTTGTCTTCTAGGTGACTACACTGGAATTTTTAGTATCCATCAGATGATATCACATAGCCCTTATGGCCATGTCAGTTAAAAAAGGTCATTCTCCATCATTGGAAGGACAATATTGATATTTGTTATTCTGAATGGCTCAAGGAACTCCTTGCAAACCTCAGGACAGAAAAAAATGATAGCAAGTCTTAACAATAGACTTGAGAGATACAGAAAGATATGGGAACCTCTGCATACTTTGTTCTCCATTTAATTCATCCTTTGCTCTAGGTGACTAAATTCTTGGCCAACCTAATCAGGAGAAATGACTGTGCTGAATAGGGTGGTGGGGGGTTTATATGATCATGGGGGTGGGAGGGTGGTGGGTGGAAGGAAGGGAGGGAGGAGGGGGAACAGTTCCAGTGCATAGTGCATTTCATGGTTTTATGTATATTGCATATTGTTCTTCTGGATCTGTTCTCATTATTGTTAAAAATTCAATAAACTTTGATTTGAAAAAAAGAAGCTGGGGGGTTAGGCAGTTCTGAAGGCCAAGCTTCACCCCCACAATTCTGCAGAGGATTGCCTTGAAACAACTGACTCAGTTCATATGAAAGATAAAAGGCATTATCACAGTCACTCTCATCAGAGACAGATGAACAGTCATTACTATCACTCTGGGCATGGGTATATATATATATATATATGTGTGTAGTTTGTCTTTTTAGTAGTTTCAAAACTTTGACAGCATTGGTGTTATTAATGCATTTAGAAATACATTTTTTAACTGTCTTTACAGTTAAACATGCAATTTCATGTGAGGGCGCTTTTTGGGGGGAAGGGGGTCAAATGATTTTAATCATTAGCACAGTACTTGGTAAATACAGCCTTTGATGATAACATATTTTTTTTCTTTTAAGTTTGAGAAGTATGTAGTATATATAAGTGCAACCGTGTTGTAAATGGAACTAGGAAATGAATAATGGTTAAGTGCCTAGAATTTTTTTTTTGTATAATTGAGTTTATATGTGGCAAGTAGGTAGGGGATAGTATTTTGAATGTAGCAGTAGGACTCAGCATGTGCACCGCTTTAAAATCAGTTCACAACAGCAGAGCTGTGTAACTGTTCTTATCCAGTGAGCATAAATGCCAACAGTCACACAGTTATTTCAGCTGCACATTTGATTCCATATTACAGTGCTTCACTCTATTACACATTTAGTGTATCACACTTTTTCAAATAATAAAACAAATATTCTCCAAACTAAATAACTCACACATACATATTTTTTATACTTTAATAAAAAGATACTTCACATTTGTAACAAAAAACAAAATAAAAAAATGAAATTCATGTCACAGAGCAAAATCATTCCTAACTCCCAGCCCCTTCTTTATTTATTTAATTATTTATTTATTTTATTTAAAATTTGATGACCGGGAAAGGCACACTGAGCTGAGGCTCATTTACAGGTGTGACCCAGGTACAGAGTGCACAGTGAAAGAGTGAGTACAAAAGGTGGGGAGTACATACAGTATATACAGACATTTATACAGAGTTCTTAATCAGTAGAATGATGGTACCTACATTTATAGTTTAGCAAATACTTGAGAGCTGAGTAGGTGTTCTGTAAGAAAACAGTTACAGTCTTTACTATTTACAGCATTGATGATCTGTGACAATTTCTGTACTTTTTATTGGTGTGTGTAGTTTGATGAAATAACATTTTAAAATGAAAACACTTACTACTCCTAGCTAGACCTGACACACACCAAAAACACAAATAATGAATTAGAGCTATTTAGCAACTGTTTTCTTATGGAAATCCAGCCTTGATAATTTTTTTTTAGCAGTTCTGTAAGGTTTACGTCTCTCTGATGTAAAAGTGCATAGCATAGCAATGAAAGGGTTTCTGTGATTGTTATTTGCATGAGAAGTAGGCGTGACAGTGGCATACAAGAGTGAAGTCTAAATTGTTTTTTGGCCATTCTGGGATCTAAAGTTTAACACTATTGTGTGAAGAGAATGAAGTCTTGTGTTTTTTTTTTTTGCATCTGAATAGATTTAGTGCTTTGAAGTTAAAATATATAAATATATACATAGTGTCATTGGCACCTGTAAAGAAAGAAGATACTACTAAAATAAATGCTGTTCTGATATTTTATTTATTTATTTGTGAGATTTTAAGTGTGGTTTTGCCTAGGTCATATAAACATCAACAGCTACAGTTTAGCAGATACCTGAGAGCTAGCTAACTGGGGTTTCTATAAGACAACAGCTACTAAATAGCTCTAATTCACTATTTTTGTTTTCTATGTGTCAGGTCTAGCTAGCAGGAGTGTTTCAATTTTTAAAACTTTAATTTTATCAACCTATACATAAACATAAAAGCACAGAAATTGCTCAGATCATCACTGCTATAATTAATAAAGACTCCTGTTTTTTTTAAAGAAACCCTACTCAGTTAGATTTCAAGTATTTGATAAACTGTAAATGTAGGTATCAGCATTCTATTAGTAGTTAGTGCTGATTTTGCTCTGTAAAAGGATTTTCATTTTTTGGGGGGTGGGGCTGTGAGATTCAAACCCAGCTGTCCAGATTTGCAGTTAAGAGCCTTAAACCACTGTGCTATACTGCCTCCCTAGTTAGGACAGTCATCTGTTTTATGGTTCATGATGTAGATGTAGTAAGCATACCAATGTACTAACATACAAAAATGCCAGCAGAATAGGCCTAGTGGGCTTTTGTGTCTGCTCGTTTGGTCAGTCCCCACCCTGGGAGCTGACCTTGCTGCCCCCCCACCCTCTCTGGCTTCTCCCTTCCCAGTCCAGGGTATTCCCACTTAATTGGACTTTGCTTCCACAACCTTCCCTTGTACCTGTCCCACCCCTCTTGATCCCTCCACAGTCTCTGCCTCCACCATTCCCTGGCAGCACATTCCATAGTTCTACCACCCTCTCAGTGAAGTAGCACCTCCTCCTTTCTCCCCTGAGTCTCCCCCCAGCTTCCATCCATGCCCTCTAGTTGTCCCCCTTCCTTTGGAGCACCATGACTTCCCCTTCCCTGTTTACCCCTTCATGTACTTGAAGACCTCTATCATGTCCCCCCTGTCCCTTTTCTCTTCCAATGTGTACATATTTAGCTCTTTGAGCTTCTCCCCATAGGTCCTTTCCCCCAAGCCCCTTTTGGTTGCCTTCCTCTGGACCCTCTCCAGGAATTCAATGTCCCTCTTTAAGTGTGGCCTCCATAACTGCAAGCAGTACTCGAGGTGCAGCCTCACCAAGCAGTTATACAGAGGGAGTATCACTTCCCTCCTTCTGGAGTGATCCTCCTAGTGATGCATCCCAGCATTGTGTTGGCCTTGGTCACTGCCCTCCTACAAGTCTCTGAGTTGTTCATCTTGACATCCACCACCTCCCCCAGGTCCCTCTCAGCCATACAGCCATAGCAGCAGTACACTGCTTAGCAGATATAAAATGCCAATAAGCAGGTCATGCAACAGATGTGCTGAGCAGTTACTGAAGCAAGACATGTACAGCTGTCATTTTTTACATCCTGTTTAAAATGTGTTTTTGCACCTGTGGTGCCAAATGGCACAGTCGCTGTGCAAAATCTCCTTTTGGCTAATGAACTGATAGTGTCACTGTTCATGCGGTTGAGTCACAAAAAGCCCATGTTGAAAACTTGGAGTGAAAATAGCAAGATACACCCAGGGCATTAGGGTTTCTGACCATAACACCCAGCACTGTAGGGACTGACAGGCATCAGGGGTGTGACTTGGGGTTGCCAACAGTAATGCTCATGCCATTCCACCCCCATCCCCACCTTGCAGCCAGTGACAGGTATGGAGGTGTGCCTTTGACTCTTCAGCCCCAAAGTTCACTCTATTCTCTTATACTGTACCAATTTCAGCATATTTCCTTATGGAATGGGGTGAGTGTAAAGTTTGAACACCCCAAGGCACACTTCGACTCTTGTCTGTGTCTGCAGGGTAGGGTGAGGTGAAATGGTATGAGCGTTATGGCCAGTGACCCAAAAGCACATCCCAATGCCTGTCCATGACTGCGGGGTGGAGGTGGAGTTGGAGTCACTTCAGTACTTCACTGCCATTCCTATTCTGCCTACCTGTCTGTCTGTCTGTGTGTGTCTCTCTCTCTCTATCTCTATCTATATGTTTATGTAATTATTTATCTTTCTATTAATTGCACGTATCGCTATTTTTACCTATTTCTAAAACAAACCTGCATATCACATTTGCCTGCAGTCTGAGCACATACTTATGAAACTGTGCATATTTGTACTCCACTTCTGCATAGACCTCATACTTTTCTAATATTTCCATTATCACAAGCATAACTACCTTGCCTTTATCAAAAGCGACCCCCTCTGAAAGTTAATATCACATTTTCTCTAACAGTCCATCATCATTACGTCTAACTTCCTGACATCAACACATTGCTTAAATATAACTTACATCACCTCATGGACAAAAACCCTGTTTCTTTCAAAAAAAAAAAAACTGTGTAAATAATCCCAAGGCTGAACATATGCCTGCCATTACTTTTTCATGTATTGCTACTTTCTGTACCATCATGGGGATTTGCATATGTTTCCCTTGATGCTTTGCATTATTGGGATATGTGCAATTGTGTTTTCTTTAAAATTTGGCTGTCTGGCCAGTATCATCCAGGATAACACATACATCAGTGGCATTTGCTCTGGGTTTCTTTTGTAAGCTTCCTATTCCTTCCATTAAAATGTACACCTCCATATACTTTCCTAATAATGTGTATGCCTTCCTTAGAACAGAAACTAAAACAAATCTTACTACTTACAAATCATTATGTTGTTTCTCCATACCTCCTTATCAATTCCACACAACTTCGCTAATTTCATTATGCAGCCATGGTGGATCTGATCAGAATTTGTTGTATTTGCGGTTGGTAGGGGGTAGCCTTGGGCAAGGTTAAGGAGCAGTTGAATCACCTTTGAATAGTCTTTGATGAACCTGTGGTAGTAGCCACAGAACCCCAGGAAATGCTGTAGCTCTTTTAGGTTGTTGGGGCTGGGGCTAGGTGGTCAAAGCTTCAACTTTTCTGTGATCTGTCTGTATCCCTTCTGCAGACACTATGTGTCCCACATATTTCACAGATGTTTGAAAAAAACTGGCACTTGTCTATGGATAACTTGAGGCTGAATTCTTCCAAATGATCGAGGACTTTGAACAGTCTGGTCTCATGTTCCTCTAGCGTGCATCCAAAAACAACGACATCATCCAAGTACGCTAAGCATTCCAGCAAGTTCATGTCTCCCACTGCATGTTCCATCAATCTCTGGAAGGTGGCAGGGGCACCCAAAATCCCCTGTGGCATCCACAGGAATTCGTAGAACCCCAAAGAACAGATGAAGGCTATTTTTTCATGGTCCTCTGGGGCATCGGAATCTGATAATATCCACTGCGGAGATCCAGTACTGAGAACCACTGACCCCCATTCAAGCAATCCAGGACATCCTGTATGCGTGGCATGGTGTATTGATCTGGGATAGTCTGCCGGTTAAGGGTCCGATAGTCCACACACATCCTCACGGACCCATTCTTTTTATGCACCACTATAATGGGGGATGCATACGGGCTTTTGATTCTTGAATAATGTCACCAGAGAGCATTTCCTGTAGGTGCCTCCTAACATCATCTATGTCAGCTGGGGCAAGGCATCAGAACCTCTCTCGAAATGATCGGTCATCATGCAGGCATATGTTATGCTCAGCACCATGGACACACCCCACGTCCCACTCTTAGTAAGAACACTTAGTCTCTCTGAGCAAGTTTCCTGCTAATTCGGGTCTTCCATTTGGCAGACAAAGGGGAATCATCAAAGTCAAATAAGTCCAGAGTCACTTTCTCCTTTTCACCAGAGTACTTGTTACTGGGTAATACTGCAGTGTCTGTGCAGTGTACTGTAGCCAGCGTACATCCCCGGTTCACACAAATATCTCTGTCTGACATATTTCTCACTTGCATCATCACTCAGTGGGCATAGGTATGGGCATGTGCAGGTAGTATACTGGGCTTAACCATCTACCCCTCTGGTAGCTTCCCTTCACTAGGGGCATCTATCATCAACATTTTGTTCTTTACATCTCTCCTTAGGCAGACTTCTCCATGGATCATACACTGGGCATTGGGGGCCAACACCAAACATTCAGCATCCTTTTTCCACATTATCCCCACTGGCACATTTCAGTCCACTTCATCAGGTTTCTGTTGCAAGTCACAAGCCCTTTTGATTAATGCTGGAATTCTTAGGGCCCAACCAGTCCGTTGCCCTTGTTTCTCATGGCAGAGTTCTTCCAGTCTTCCAAACATGTGGATGTTTGTTCCAATTAACAGGGGAACCCCATCATGCAGTCCAGTAGGAGGGCACACCAGGGCTAGTGTCTCCACTTGTTTATCTACACCAGTTACAGTCACAGGAAAAGATAGCCAGAGCCAGACATATCCTACGTAGGAATAAGACTTGCCACTCAGGCCTCACACATGTAGGCCATCCAGAGATTGTAATGGCACATCAGATACATGTTTGTCATACCAGTCCAGGAATACAATGGTCACTTGCGACCCACTATCCAGCACAGCCCAAGCATGGATACCATTGACAGTCACAGTAGTTTCCATTGAGGGGCCTACTATTTTGGACCAGTCTGGAGAGACAGTAGTAGAGGTCTGGACAGATGATTTAGCCACAAGAAAGTTTGAATTAGGATTTCTTGATCCTTCACTGTGGTTGTTGCTAGCTCCCCTCGGCCAAGATCTCGCTTTCCAGAGCCCCCCTTGAAGTCTGTACACAACTTTATCTAAGTCTTTCTGAGACAGGTGTTCTCTCTTCATATATGGCCATCCTTTCCACAGTTGTAGCAAATGATAGACTACGGGGTCATACCTTGGAGAGGACATTGCCTGAGGGACTGAAGCAGTAGCGAGGGATCGGGGTCCGATATCTGTTTGCAGCAGTGAAGGTAATGCAACATGTCTTAACAGTTCCTTTAGGGTGGCAGTCAATTCTTTGATCTCAGCCTGGGGGTCACTTTCGGTAGAAGATGCCTGAGGGTACACTCCCACCCTCATGGCAGTCACGTCCTGAGAGGGACCAGGGTCTTTGTCTGCAGTAGAGGCCTCCGTAAAGGCACCCACTGGCACTTTTCTGATTTCCTTCAGCAGCTTTCTCCACTGCTCAGCCCATGGCAGAATATCCTTAGTGGTCTCCATTTCAGAGAGGTCTTCCTGTGCTGTTGTCACTCGGGCTGTGCCCACCCCATAATCAACAATCTCTTTCTTCATCTTCAACCTCCCTGAGTTATTTTATCAGGTCGCAGTAGTCAGGTGGGTTATCTTTCCTATCATGGAGCTTTAACTGGATAATCTGCAATTTAGAGTGCTTGGCATGCTGTAGTATGTGCCCCAGGCTCACACGGTTCAAGTCACCAGCGGCTACTCCACCCTTTCAATAAGCTGTCTGCAGGGCCCTCTCTAGTTGAGTAGCATACTCAGACAGACTTTCCCCTCTCCACTGTTTGGTACCTTTGAATTGCCACATCAAAGTCTTCCCTGACTCAGTGCTTCCAAAATTGCCTTCCAGGGCAGACAGGTACTTTTGAACAGACGCCTCAGGATTTGTGGACCTCAGAAATCTAATGGCTTCCAGGGCTGGACCCCTCAAACTTTCCATGATCCTTTTTCACTTCATAGCCTCTGCACACTGCCACTCAGGTACCAAGGGGGCAACATAGTTGATACAGATCTCCCAGTCATCCTCCCCCTGTGGGGTGGGGAGGGTACCTGAGAACATCCTCAAATTGCGGTCTTTGTCATGACTAACTGCAGGCACCATGGTAGGTGCAGGCACTGGAGTTGGTACTGGAAGGGGTGGGGAGGCAGGGCAAGGTACACCTCCAGGTGGCAGGAATAACTGTTTAAAGCCCTCTATGGTTTTCCCTTCCTCCAGCAACAGATTAGCAAATTTCTCCTCAAAAGTCTCAGATAATGGTGGGGGCACATCCTCTAAGGGACCATTACTATCTTTAGTTATTACCCTCCAAGCAGTTTGGAACCCTTCAGGGGTAATAGTCATTGGCACCTTAGTGCCGTCCACGGGGTCACTACACTCCACCAAAGCCATGAGGGTTTGGGTCGTTAAATCAGCCTGCCGACCCATCACCACAGCATTTTTCAAACCTTTGACTTTGGAGAGAACCCCTTCTATTGTGTCCTCACTAATACTCAAGGGAATGTCTAGTATAAGCACGGCATGATGGGGGTCAACCTCCTACCCCGTGCACCACCCCACCAACTGGTGTACAATGACTTCTACTAGTGTGGCCATATTCCGGCAACAATGATTCTAATGTCTGACCATTAGGGGTGCTAATCCCAGCATTGGTGTCTCCAAGATGTAACCCCCTAGGTGGCGCTATCCCAAGGGCTACTACCCCTGCCTGCATGGCTAGTTGCAGGTTAAGGGGCCTGGGTACTGAAATGGGTGTGTCCACCCAGAGTACAGGGTTGTTAGTAACAAGGCTAACCTGGGTATGGCCCTCCGGGACACTGTAACCCCCCCTCTTTCCCCTCTAGTGGCCTAGACAATATGCAACAAACACTTTCATGGTAGCCCCTATTCAGCATACAAATCTCCACACTGTTTGCAGTTACCTCCAGGGCTGGTTCCACCAGTTTGACCCTGGAAACCCCCTGTAAAAGAAGGTTAAGCACAGCAAATAACAACAGTACAGTGCTTTTGGGACAAACGGGAACCACAGTCAGATTAGATGCAAAAATAGTTAGATCTGATTTATTCAGGGGAATTGAACAAGGGAGGGCATAATCAGGTTGATTGATTTAAAAACTGATCTAGTCAGGCAGTAATGCATGTACTTTCAGTCCCTGCACAGTCACACACTCTGGGTACCCAGTTGGAAGTAAGGTGGGCTAGCTTGGTATGTTGCCTGGGGTAGGCCGGCATTGCAGCTGGTTGGGGCCCTGTGATGAAAAGAAAAGGCATGCACAACCACACACAATTTGTAATCCAGAGCCTGAAGGCTCAGTTCATGAAAGGAAAAACAACAATGCAATCAGATGACAACACTTGAGATTTAGCCATTGTTACAGGGAGCTACCCTGATTGTTCCTCATGCTGCCCAATGCAAGACACAGGAGGGATGAAATGGAGACTGCAGGTTGACAACTGGTATGCCAGGAGAAGCAGGGCCCACACGAATCACTTAGGTGTCATTCCTGTTTGACAAGTTGAGCAGGGGGCTGATCCCTAGGCAAGTCTCTTGTCAATGGTGTTCTCTGTGCCTGAAGTAGCTGGCTGGGCCAGTGTGGTAGGGTCCAGGCTGGGTAAAACAGTTCAGAAATCAGTCTGGGAAGGCTGGATGCAGCTTCCAGCAAGCGTGGCACACTTAAACAGTGGGGAACCAAATCATGACCCACTAACAGCACACAGAACATTTATAGTAAAGCAATCACCATACCACAAAGCGGATAGCAGTCTGGCAGCAATATCAGTGTCTCTGAGCAAAACCAGGCGTTCTATGGTGAATGGATGTTCTGACAGGCTGATCGCATACAGCTAATCTTCGTTCTTCTTCAGGTTTAAGCCTGGTCAGACTTCAGTGGCTTTTCTCTCACTCAATTCAGATACAGTCCAGAGTATTAAGCCTTTCAATGGATTCCCTTTCGAGGGACTGCAGCCAGACAGGCCAGACTCAGCCTTTCCACCAATCTCCCGAGCAAATTACGCAGGAGCTGCTGCTTGAGTCACTCAAGCTGTTTACTCTGTAAACTCTAACTCCAGACTGACTGACTGCAGCAGGCAGCTTGGGAATTTCTCTTTGATCCAAAAGGTTCTGGTTGGTTGATCCATCTGTCTGTCAAAGCAAGGGCCCCCCTCCAGGTCTGTTTTGGGGACAAAATGCAAAAACTACAATTCCTACAGAAATTTGGTCCCACAAGACCCCTGGGGACAGGCTCCATTTTAGAGTCCCCAAAGGAACTGATTGGTGCTGACTGGCAGTCCAAAAACCAAAATGGTGGTGCAATACAGAAAGTTCATGCTGCAAAGAAGACAAGTTAGACAAACTACAATACTATTGCTATTCTAATAGATAATCAGCAAATAAGTACAGCTTCTAACAGAGCTCCCTTTGTGCAACTAACGATGGCAGAACAGAGTGATTATCTGGCAGCCCGGGCGGAACTTGAGCATAGAAATACTCAGCCCCTTCCCAGATTAAATAAGGACCACATTATAGGCAGCTTTTAAAGAGACAGAGCACAGAGGCATTGAGGCACTTTCACACAAACACTTTTAAAGCACTAAGACACAGGTTACCAGCCTGGCAATGGGCATTTAGGCACACCAAAGGAAGACTTACAGGAACCCCCATTTGTAGGGGGGTTGCACTGGTAAACTGTATGTCTAATTCTTCATCCAGTTGTATGCACCCAGGTCACGCCTGGAGGTGAGCAACTTGTTGTTCAGTGTGCCTTCCTGCTGAACCATTTCAATAAATAAATAAATAAGAAATAATGGCTTTTGCTTACAGGAAAAAGCAAAAAAATAAAGAAGAGAAACTGCAGTCTCTTCAAGATAAATTCCGTTTTTTACAGCTGGATCACATGCAAGGGGATACTACCTCGCTAGACCTACTGTACTTAAAGGCACTAGAAACCAAATTCAGGATATGTTAATCTGTCAGACCAAGATTCTGGTAGAGGAGGGATCCCAGCTAGAGATGCAGCGAATTTAAAATTTGCTGGCGAAGTTGTGATGAAATGGGCGATTTCACCCCATGGAGTAATCCACAAATTTCTCCCATTTTAGCCTGATTTCGCCAATGTGAAATTTCACCTGTGGAAAGCTAAATTTCACCTTGGAAGGTGAAATGTAATCTGCAGAAAAGTGAAATTTCACCTTGGAAGGTGAAATTTCACCTGTAAAAGCCAAATTTCACATTGGAAAGTGAAATTTGGCCTTACAAGGTGAAATGGCACCATTCCATAAGTGAAATTTCATGCCACAATTTTGCACTTTGCTACGTAAAACAGGTGGACTTCACAAATTACTCCGCATGGCGAATTTTTGTCACTTCTCCCACCTCTAGTCCCAGCGCCTAAATCCCTACACTTGCGGCATTCCCTCCCATGCAGCACACATCTGGTGAATGCAAAGGGTCTGCTGCAGACTCCTTGCAGCTGGTGCAAGTGGCCTCCACCCTAATCCCCGATGTGCCCCTATCAGTACAATTGTAAATACCCCTCATTGGCAGTATAGTGCAAACCCGTCCCGATCCCTAATACTGCCATTGGTATTATAATGTAATTATACCCCAATTCCTGGTGGTATAGTGTCCCCCTACCCCAAACCTCGATCATTGTCAAGGTACATGTTAGCTTCTCTGTCCCTGTTAGTCTAGTGGCCCCTCTCCCTGATCCCAAGGACCCCGAATGTACAGTAACAATCGTTACTTGGTGGTTTAGTGGGCAACCCACCCCCACCCTGCAGTTTCTTACCACCCCACTCTCCCCTCATGCCACAAGCAATCAGGTGGCACAGCCACCGCTCACCATGGCTAACTGAATCAGCACTGAGAGGAGCTGCGACTGCATATAGTATGCACTCAGTGAATGACAGCAGCTGTCATTCACTGAGCGCATACTATATACAGTATGTGCTCCTTCAGTGCTTATTTAGAGGCTGGCCATGGTGGTGAGCAGTGGGCTGTGCCAGTCACTGGATCGCTTAGGGTGACTGTGAAAAGGCAGAGATACTAAACAAATATTTTTGCTCAGTATTTACAAATGAAGAGGGGGAGGTACCTAAAACAAACAATAGAAACACTCTGGATACAGAAGTTGATACCAGCCCATTTACAGAAGAAAAGGTTCTGAAAGAACTCTTAAAACTGAAGGTGGACAAAGCAATGGGGCCTGATGGGATTCATCCCAGAATTCTAAAGAACTAAGGGTAGAACTAGTGACACCACTGACTACCCTCTTTAACAAATCATGGGAGGATGGGGTGGTACCTGAGGACTGGAGGAGGGCAGATGTGATTCCCTTCACAAAAGTGGGAGCAGGGCAGAGCGGAAACTACAGACCAGTTAGTTTAACCTCAGTGATAGGAAAATGATGGAATCACTTCTGAAGGAAAGAATTGTTAGTACCTAGAGGCCAGAGGGGCACAGGACCCAAGGCAGCATGGGTTCACAGCAGGAAGGTCATGCCAGATGAATCTAATAGATTTCTTTGACTGGATGACCAAAGTAGTAGATCAGGGAGGGGCTGTGGACATGGCCTACCTAGACTTTAGCAAGACATTTGACCCAGTCCCACACAAAAGATTAATATACAAGTTAGCCAGCCTGGGAGTGGGTCCCAAGATGATAGCCTGGGTCAAGAATTGGTTGGAGAATAGGACACAGAGGGTCATAGAAAATGGAGTCCACTCTGAAGAAAGGGGGGTTACTAGTGGGGTGCCTCAGGGCTCAGTATTAGGACCTGTCCTCTTCAGTGTCTTTGTAAGTGACATTGCAGAGGGACTGGAAGGAAAAGTATGTCTCTTTGCAAATGACAAAAGATCTGCAACATAGCTGATGCACAAGGTGGGGTGGAAAGGATGAGAAGGGACTTGGCAAGGTTAGAGGAATGGTCAAATGTATGGCAGCTTAGATTTAATGCTAAGAAGTGCAAGGTAATGCACCTGGGAAACAAAAACCCAGGGGAAGAGTACACAATTGGGGGGTACTAACAACAACAAAAATGGAAAGGGACCTGGGGGTAGTCATATCAGATGACTTAAAGGTGGGCAAGCAATGTGAGAGGGCAGTAAGGAGGGCTGGGGGGATACTGGGATGCATAGGGAGAGGCATCACCAGTAGAAAACAGGAAGTTGTTATCCCTCTGTACAGACAGCTGGTGAGACCCCATCTGGAGTACTGTGTGCAGTTCTGGAGACCCAGTCTCTGCAAGGACAGAGACAAGAAGGAAGCTGTCCAGAGAAGGGCAACTAAAATGGTGCAGGGTCTGCACCGGAAGACATATGAAGAGAGACTAAAGGAGCTTAATATGTATAGCCTCGAGGAAAGAAGGGAGAGGGGGGACATGATAGAAATGTTCAAGTACCTCAAGGGAATCAACAAAGTCCAAGAGGGTAGCATCTTTCAAAAAAAGAGGTGTGCAAGAACAAGGGGGCACAATTTGAAGATAGAGGGGGAGGCGGCTCAGAGGTAATGTAAGGAAGTATTTTCACAGATAGGGTTGTGGATGCATGGAGCGACCTTCCGGAGGAGGTTGTGGAGTCAAAACAGTGGTTGAATTCAAGCATGCATGGGACAGCCATAAGGCAATTCTAGGGGGTTGGGGTACAAAGAAGTAGGCTGCTGTTTAACTAGGATCTGCAGCTTATCCATTAAGTAGGGAAATGGGCAGACTGGGTGGGCCAAGTGGTCCTTATCTGCCATCAAATTCTATGTTTCTATGTTTATGGGATGGGGGGAGTGGGGTGGTAGGGCACTGCAGGGTGGGAGTGGGTTGCCCACTAGACCACCGGGTGATGATTGTTACCATACGTTCAGGGCCCTTGAGATTAGAGGGCCACTAGACTACCAGGGACAGAGGAGCTAATATGAACCTTAGCAATGATCAGGGTTTGGGGTTGAAGGACACTAGACCACCAGTTATGTGGGATTGGCATGAAACAGCAGATCAGGACCTGAGGGGTGCCTACCAGGGATTTTTGCATAATAAACAGGGGATCAGGGCTTGGGGCAGGCACTAGGCTACCAGGGGATCATTTAGTAATAGAATGGCCAATCTGGGCAAGGGGAGGAAACAGAGTCACATTGCTGAAAAAGTGTCCAACGCACCTATTGGGTGAGTTTCTAAGTCCTCTTGCACTGGTCCTGCCTGGTCTAAGGGTAGTTAGAAATTCGCTCTCTGGGTGTGTTTTGTGAATTTGATGGTAGAACTTTGATTGTCTGCATCTGCCAAATGCTGCCAGCACCTTGCTGCAGCTCATTTTGTGGTACAGGAGTGGCACAAGCATGGTTTGGGGCAGGCAGCCTGCAGGCAATGCAGGCTGCCTTTGTGAATTGCTCCAGGTGCATCTTTTGGCACAAGGGGCACCGTGCACCATTCTCTGTGGTGCACACCCCTTGCGCCCAGCCAGGAGCTTTGAGAACTGGGCCCAAAGTCTTTAAGGCTTCATAAATTCTCCAAGTTCTAATATCATATTTACTCCTCGTTGTATCACCAGGAAGCAGAACTAGACCTCCCAGTGTACAGAAAATACTTTGATCAACTACAACTTCTAAAACTACAGAGGACCAAAACAGAACCTTATTGTCCCACTCACCCTAGCAGAACTTGAACCAGCTTTACTGTGCTTAGTAGCAGCCAGAACAGGACAGCTACCCAATGGAATTTCTAAAAGATTGCAAACAGATGCTTCAGATACTACTCCCTAATGCATACAAAGCCACATAACAGGATAACCCACCCCCCATCCAGACAATTAGCACCTGTTTTGGCCACACTGAAACTAAATACAAATCCAACCAAAGCAGAAATATATAGCCCCATCTCTATTTTAAATCTTGATTACAAATTATGTACCTCCATACTGGCAAAAAGATTGGAAATGATCATTCCAGATAGTATCAACCAAGACCAGACTGGGTTCATTACAAAACAGCAAACACAGGATAATATAAAGAGAATCTCATCCTACTCCGCTTTGTCTCCAGGACTCAGCAGTTAACTTTCCTGCTGAGCTTGGATGAAGAAACAACTTTCGATAGGGTATCATAGAAGTGTTTATATTATACTCTCCATACAGTAGATTTGGGTTTCATATCCATAGTCAGCACATTTTATCAAAACCCATGAGGCATGGTCTGCATGAATGGTTCCTTATATCATAAATTTGGACTATTCAGAGGGATGAGTCACCATGCTGGAATTACACTTTATGAGCTTTGGGAGCTAACGCGGGCCCATAAGGGCCCTACTTTTAAACTGAGGCCCCCCGTACCCATTATAAATCAATGGCAAGGATGCATGAGCTACCAGGGCTCACTTCAGAGCTGGGGGGGGCCAAGCCCTGGCAAGCCCCCCTGTAATTCCACCACTAGGCATAGATGCCTGGTGCCACCCCTCTTATGTGTTCTTACAGTTGAGCCATTATCCCATGCTATAAGGCAACACAAATATATCATGGATATTTCCTATCATGGAGAGAATGACACGCTTGCATTTTATGCAGGCAATTTACTAATATACCCGACTAACCCAATACATTCACTGTCCCCCTTGTGGTCCACCCTCAGTAAGTATGGTACCCTGTTGGGCCACAGACTTAATGCAGACAAAATGGCTGCCTTAAATGTAATATATCACCAACCCCCTAATATTGGAAATCAATACAACTTCAGTTTGGATCAGCCGACAAAGTACCTGGGTGTTCAGATACCCCAAGACCCAACTAATTTTTATCGGTAGAATTACCCCTCCTTACTTGCAATTCTGTATGCAGACCTAAACAGATGAATGGTACTCCCTCTTACCTTCCATTACAGAATAGAAACAATACACATGAACCTCCTCCCCAGAGTGCTATATTTCTTCCAAACTACACCAGTAGCCCCAGCACATTCAATTTGTGATGAATGGATTCATCAGGGCAGGACCCCAGCCATGAACAGCTTTTCATAAACTTCAGCTAGTAAAATCACAAGGTGATTTATCCTTGCTAAACTGAAAAAGTTATTCTGTAATGGTACAACTTCATCATATAGTAGCATGGCCAGATTTGAGCTATTTGGCATGTTGGAAATCACTAAAAGTAAAGGATCTCCAATATTTGATGACCAGAACACTATTTTCTGACCCTACTCCCCCCCCCATTAGAACAAATGGTTGAAAATATCTTCACTCAAAATCTTTTACAACTTTGGAGTGAACTGACACAGGACAGACTCTCATGACAAGTTCTTCTCCCATTAACTGTAATAGCTTATGACACTACCTTTATCCCAGCTTTAGTATACCCACATTTCAAACAGTGGGAGAGACAAGGCCTCATCCGGCTGCATCAGTTATATGAAAGGGGACTACCTCATGCAACTGCTCAATTAAAGCAAAAATATGCCTTAACAAACTCAGACCATTTTAGTGATCTACAGGTCTGACATTTTCTCTCAAAAAATAAGGACAACTCACGAACTACACCGAGTACCACCCTCGAGCAACAATTATTCTCAATTCACAAACTCCAGGAATTGCCCCCCCATTTTATTTAATTGGCTTATAAAGCCATCAGCTTTTTCCCAGACACTGCACTGGAACAGTTGGAATGGAGATGGGAAGCAGAATTTCACTTCAAATCACACATACTCTAACTATAGTTCCTGGAAAGAATTTGCATGGAAGACGGTAGTGCAATTCTTTAGAACTCTTTACATTAAAGCCTGATTCACCATAGAGGGCAAAGCAGACTGTTGGAGGAAATGGGGGAAAATACTGCCACGCAGTCACACATATTTTGGCACTGTACTAAACTGATCCAATTCTGGATGGATGTTGTACAAGATCTCCAAGAGTTCTGCCCACATCTACAAACACTAATGCCCAGAATAGTGTTTTCCTAGATTATCCACAAAAGGTTTTAAATAATCATAAAAAATATTTAATTAGCACAGTATTAGCAACTGCAAAAAAAAAAAAAAGCTATCACAAAGCAGTGGCTGCAGCCACTGCCACAAACAATTAAACTATGGAGGGACATAATAATCATAGTATGTCATATGAAAAAATAATACACAAGGTCTGTAACAAATAGATTTATTCAACAGCAGATGCAAAGGTTGGATGGAGAAATGTAATAACTTTATTCCTTGAATAGAATTGTGTTGGACAGCTATATTATTCTGGTGATATTGAACTTTTCCTCAACTTGTAAATCTTGCCCAAAGGACATCATTAAAAGTAAAGACAGTTAAAGAGTGTTACTAAGTGTACAAAATGATTGTTAAAACAATAATACAGATCCTGTAATTCTGTCTTTCTATACTACATCAATAGTTAACCATTGCCATGTACCTATAAACATTGAATTCCTTGTATAATGACTGTGGACTGTCCTAATACAAGTGATTTTTAAAATGCACTTTTTATACAATGATGATATCAACTTTCCTAATAGAGACTATAAAAAAAAAAGAATGGGAAAATCTTTGGCATGGACACATATGGGGCAGAATTTTATAAGCCTTTCTTAGACCAGTTGCACAGGCCACTACTTCAACATTGAAGATGCTTTGCAAACTGCTTTATGGCCAGACACTAGGAGATATGCAACTTTCTCAGCAATTTTGAAACCCAGACAAGAACTGACTGCCTGTGTCTCATACCATCCCATATCTATCCTCAGTGTAGCCTACAAGCTATTTATTCACCAGCATCTTCACTTATAAGATTGATAATCTTCTACTGGGTTTAATTGACTCTGGTCAATCTGGTTTTATTCATAATAGATGGAAGGCTGATAAAATCAAACACACAGTCTTATGGATTGATCATGTCACTTGACAAAAAATTCCAAGGCACACAAAAGGCATTTTATTGTCTCATGTCTTTTTTTTTTTTTGTAAGAGATGCTATGGAAATTTACCCCCTACCCAGTTCCTAGATCTACTTAAAATGATATACAAGGCCCAAAAAACCTCAGTAAAGGCTAATGATTCTTTATCGTACACACTTTTTTTCTTTCACAAGGGATGCAACAAGGCTGCCACCTGTCACCATATATTTTTGCTCTCTACATCAAGCCCTTAGCAGAATAGCTTCATCAATCATTGGTTTTATGGTAGCGGGTCATCAGCACAAAGTCTCATATCATGTAGATGACCTGCTGTTATTTATCACCACTCCCATATAATCCCTACTTCCATTATTAACCTGTCTTAACCTTATGGAAGAAATAGCAGGATATACAGTAAATGAGGACAAAACTGAGGTACTCTAGATGTGCTTTACTCTGGATCCCCAATTAAGAATCTTCTTCCCCTTCTGATGGGACAGACCTCATTTCTGGTATCTTGGGGCCCAGATAGGGACTAATTTAACACTCTATATACCCTTAACTATCTGGGTCTGGATCAAGACATTCAGGAAGATTAAGAAAAATGGGGCCTTCTCCCCATGTCTCTCATAAATAGGATCCAAGCAATTCAAATGAACACATTTCAGAGATTTCTTTATTCATTCCAGGACATGGCAATATTACCACAAAGCAACCTTGCAGAGATGTAACAAATCCCTCTCTAAGTTTGCATGGGGCAGTCAACATCCCAGAATAACATTTAAAAAACTGCAACTCCCAAGAACAAAAGATGGATTGGCTCTGCTGGACCTTTTTCTCTACACCAAATAAGTGATACCTCAATATGTCCTTTGCTGGATAGGCTCAACACCTCCTCCTTGTTGGGTGGACCTGGAGTTCCACCTCCTTCTATCCCCACCAGTTCAGATCTTGTTTGGAACAGGATAGGAGGCAGATCATTCTGATCTAATCAACACCTCTACAATGGGACTGTTCAAGGCCTGGCACATTGTCATTCCCCTGACTCAATGCCATAAAGGCACTATATGGCTTCGGGTCTCAGCATACAACCAATCTTTTACCTCAGCTTGGCTGAATCACATAGTCTGCACTTGAATTAGTTCAGGTCTGAACTGCACCTTTCAATTTTATGAAGTGGGACTATTTAGAACCTTTGCCCAACTCTACAACTAATTCCATCCAGCATACAGCTGTACCACCAACAGCTTAATCTGGTTCAAGGTCAGTTGGCATTCATCTGTATCCCCCTTCCCCGGGCCGTGCCTGAAAATAGGCAGAATCTGTCTAGTGCACTTACCTGGTCAACAAAAATTAAATAAATAAACTGACCATTAACGGTATTTACAGATGAGACATAATTTGCAGGCCTCTTTAGGCATTCAGGCAGACAGTTCCAGGTTTCCTCCAATAATCTTTTTTATAGGGAACATCATTGACAGTACAGTAATTGGCAACAGCGCTTCATCTCAATGGGTAATGGGGCCATTATCCGGGGCTCAGTGATGACAACAGGAACCACTAAAAACACCTGGGAGGTGGAACTCTCCATTACATCAACACATGGGGAATGGGTACCAATCTGGTACTGACAACACAAAGCAATGGGTTCTGATCAGAGGACAGAATTCAGATGACAGCTATCAGATAATTCCAGACTCCACAAATCACAACTAAATTCATCTAACTAGAGACTCCACATGTTGTAGAGGCTGCCAAATGGAGGTGGCCACCCACACTCACATTTTCTGGTCTTCCCCAATCCTAACAGATTTTTGGACAGCTATAGAACAAGAAATACTCACCATGTTCCCCTTGGTGGGCAACCTTAAGCCAGTGATGGCAATGTTCCTACACTCCACCCTTATTTTAAAAACAAAATGCATAAATATCTTTTAGGTATCATACGTATTACAGCTGATAAGAATACAATAACAAGACACTTGCTGCAGTCAGACCCTCCCAGCAAAACCCAATGGGAAGATACCATATGAGATATTTATAAAATGGAAAAATCTACTGCCCAGTTATGAAACACACTACCCAAACATGAGAATAGAGCATAGTACAATATGGTATGGGTGGACTAAAAACACATTTCCCTCCCCCCCCCAGATATTGCTATAGCTCTAATAAATTAACTGATTTTTGATAACAAAACTACTTAAACTGAATGTATCACCACTTACATGGATAAACAGCTTTGTACCTTGCATATCTGTACAAGATGTAAGAATCAAACCTATCTGTACTGCTGGATGAAAAAATATTTCAATAAACACAAAGCTTTAAAAAAGGAATGGCATGTGGTTGGGGTCGGGAGAGGCAGTCAGGCATGACATGTGGTTGGGATCAGGAGAGGTGTTTGTGTGTTTTTAGATGTGTGTCTGTCTACAGTCAAAGTAGTAGCTGAAGGAGCTCAGCATTGGAGGCAACAGAATGGAGGGCATAGTCTGAGGTGAGAGCTGTAGCCTTGAGGGATATGACAGTTTAATGAACAAGCATTTGTCAATGCCGAATGTTGCTTGCTTCTATGTGCTGTTTAGGTATTTGGAAGTCATTGGAGTGTAAATATTGAAAATTTGCGAACTTACGAGCGTGCGTAGGAACTGCGCAACGCACGGTCATACAACGGTCATTTTTAGGATTTTTTTCACCAAATTTTCAACATAGCCATTTTAAGACCTCTGGTCATGAACAGTGTCACTGTGATTTTGTTAATGTGTCCCATACATTGAGTTTGCACATCGACTGTGCCATTGTGCGCTACATGGGCGGAAACACGTTTTGGGCAGGATGTGAAAAATGACAGCTGTACTGCTCATAAGGAGGTGTGGTAAAATGGCAATGTTGAAAATCTGGAGTGGAAATATTGAAAATTCGCAAACCTACGAGCGTTCGTGGGAACTGTGCAACTCACACTCGTAAAACAATCATTTTTAGGAATTCTTTCACCAAATTTTCAACATTGCCATTTAAAGATCTCTGCTTATGAACAGTGACACTGTGATTTTCTTAATGTGTCCCATACATTGAGTTCGCACAACGACTGCGCCATTGTGCACTACATGGGCGGAAACACATTTTGGGTGAGATGTGAAAAATGACAGCTGTGCTACTCATAAGAAGGTGTGGAAAAATGGCACTGTTGAAAATCTGGAGTGGAAATATTAACAATTCGCAAACCTACGAGCATGAGTAGGAACTGCACAACACACGCTGGTAAAACAGTCATTTCTAGGAATTTTTTCACCAACTTTTCAACATAGCCATTTTAAGACCTCTGCTCATGAACAGTGTCACTGTGATTTTCTTAATTTGTCCCGTACATTGATTTCGCACACCGACTGCGCCATTCTGCGCTACATGGGTGGAAACACATTTTGGGTGAGATGTGAAAAATGACAGCTGTACTACTCATAAGAAGGTGTGTTAAAATGGCAATGTTGAAAATCTGGAGTGAAAATATTGAAATTTTGTGAACTTACGAGCTGCATAGGAACTGTGAAGCGCCTTCGTAAAACAGTCATTTTGGAATTTTGGCACAAATTTTCAACATGGAGTTTGGCCCCTTCTCATGAATGATGTCACTGTCATGGTGGTATTCAGGCCTGAAGGGTGATTTCACAGTCACTGCACAGTCACTGCGCGAAATCACCCTTCCAGACCAGACTGCCGCCATAACAGTGACATCATTCATCGAAGGGTCCTAAAACCCATGTTGAAAATTTGGTTAAATAAAAATGGCTGAGATATGCAATAAGTTGAAACCCCCATCTAGCCCATTATACAGCTTACCGGCATTTCCTCAGTTCATGGTCGGGCTTTGAAGAGTGCAGACGTGTTCCGGTCCACCGAGATCGCCGCTGGAGTCCGGGTAAGTATAGGGGTGAGGGGTGTGTGGGGAGGCTGCGCGCAGTGGTTGGCCGCGGGTTGTGGAGGGGGTCGGGACGCGACCGCTGGACCGTTTTGTCTTACAGGTACAAAAAAAGACGTCGTGGACTCGCTTGCCACGCTGGGGTGGGCTCCCCAGCATGGCACAAGGACTTTGGGGCGTTCAGCTGACGGGGATTGGGCACCCCGTCGGCAAAAGAATGATTGCCACGCTGGGGTGGGCTCCCAGCATGGCACAAACTACTGGGGGGGGGAGGAGACGACGCAGCTCAGCCGACGGGGATTGGGCACCCCGTCAGCTATACAGTGCATGTGGGGGCACGCATGCCTGCGGGTCAGGGGCGGCTGTCGTGAGCAGCTTCTTGCTCGCTGCTCACTCAAGCGTAGCTCCCCCTTTCAACTGTATGCCACTGCATTTTGGAGCGTGTCATAGACAGCTCCAAAATGCATTGGCTTACAGGGGCTACGCCTGCCAGGACACTGCCTGAATTGGAGGAGGAGGTGACACACCTCCGAAATCTCCGATGATGGCACTATGTTTCTTGCATATGCGTGCAAGCAACGTAAAAATTGAGGGACTCTAAATAGGTTAGTTGATTTTATAGTCAGTAGTAGTTAACGTGGTCTCATAGAGTTGTATGTACTTTTGGTATATACTTCTAATTGCTTTATTAGTGTAGGTTTATACTTTTAATTTATAATTTGTTTACAGGTATACAGGGAAATAAATGAGGGCCTTTTGTTTGGGTAAAATTTTCCATCCATGTAATATCTGTCTGTCTATCTATCTATCTATCTATCTATCTATCTATCTATCTATCTATCTATCTATCACACACACACACACACACACTGCACATGCATTTATGTGGCATTAGGGTTTCCAACCCTAAATCCCCACATACCCAAAGCAACAAAAAGAGAAGACAACACAAGCAACTACAGACACCCATCATTAGATAAGACAACAACATACAACTGTTTCATTATGACACAAATGCAGTAGCACTGATCTGCCACCTTTGTGGATTGGTATCTGCAGCTCCATAAGCACAGGCTTCATGGGAGCCTTTGCTTATGCAGCCACACCTGTGTGTATGTTGTACTGCTTGCATGAGTATATGTGACTGCAGAAGCACAGGCTCCATAGGGGTCTTCCCTTCTTTAGACAGAAAGCCCCATGAGGCCTGTGCCGCTGCAGCCAGAGGTACTCATAAATGCTGCATGAGTTACCTCACTTAGATAGCATGATCTGTTGCTGCATGCTTTTCTATAAGCATCTGTGTAACTGAAAAACTGCTACTCCCTTGAACAGATTCTAGATCTGCTGCTGAAATCATGGTACCCACATTGTGACAGTACTTTTGTCTGTATAACTGCAGGCCCCAGAGGGGCCAACTCTTCTGAAGCCAGAAGTCAATATCTATATCCTACACTTGTGACTGAAGAGGCACTTCTGCAGACAGAAATACTGTTGCAATTTTGGTATCATGGATTTGTGGCTGCAGAAGTGCAAGATTGTCAAGAGTGTGCATATGTTAAAGTGTGCATGAGTACCTGAGGCTACGGAAGCGCTGGCCCTGAGCTTCAGTATGCAGAAGAACTCTTGCAATTTGGGTATTATGGATTTGTATCTGTGGCTGCATGGGCCTATGCTTCTGCACACAGAAGCAGTGTTGTGATTTGAGTATCAGGATTTCTATCTTGATAGACCAGTGAGTGTGTATGTCTGCGGTGTGCATGCCACAGATACAAATCCAAGAAGGTAGCACATCAGTGCTACTGCATTTGTGTCATTTGGAAACAGTTGTATGTTGTTTGTCTTACATGGTGATGGATGTCTGTGGTTGTTTGCGTGGTCTTGTCCTTTTGATGTTTTTTTTTTGGGGGGGGAGTTAGGGTTGGAAACACTAATGCCACATTTCCCTACTTTGTGGTGTTAGGTTAAACCCTAACTATGCATTAATGCATTTCGTTGCAAATAATTTCCTTTCTTTTTGAGATAGTGGAATCATATCCTCATTCATGTAGGTCCATTTAAGACCTGCATGAAAAAAAGCAGACGTGCATGGCCCTCTGGGCCTTGGGCCAAAGGATGACTCCATCTGCATATAGTGCAAAAATGGGTGTCAATAATTAATTATGCTCACTGGTGGACTGCAGAAGTGCACATCCATGTGGCTGCAGATACAGATGCACAGGGCAAAGAGTCCATCTGTCAGCCAAAGCACAGGGTCCTCTGGCACCCATGGGTGCAGATGTGCAGGGCCCTATGCAAAGGGAAAAGTTCTCTTGACTACATGGTACTTGGGCCTGTGTGGGCAACATCGCACCTTCCCTTGCCAGACTGAAGGGTGGTGAAATAAGACAGTGCCATTCCCCAAGCCTCAAGCCCATCCAGTTGGCTCACTGCGCTCACTTCTAAACTCATCTCACTGGCATGGGATCAGCAAGCGCTACCTGCCTGGATAAAGGCTGTTACTACGCACAACATATCTTACTTTTTCTAACATTTTGACCCCAAAATATTCAAAATAGTCATTTAAGACTACCCTTATAAACCTGTCATGTGGCATTTATAGAATTCTGACCAGAACATTATTTTGCACCACATGTATGAAAACACATCTGATCCAGGATTTGAAGACAACACCTGTCACATTTATGACATGGTGTGAAAATAATAGCTATGGTGGAAGTTTGGAGTCAAAATATTGAACATTTGTGTCGTTATAATGCACATGGAAATATTTCATCCTTCCCATACCATGGAGCACAGGAGAGCCCAGCAGTCCTACCTACATAATCTGCAGTTCCACTTTCACCCCTCCAATCCCGTGGAGCACAGGAGAGCCCAGCAGCCCTAGCTACGCAGGCTGCAGTTCCACTTTCACCCCTTCAGTCCCATGGAGTACAAGAGAGCCTGTTAACCCTACCTATACAGGCTGCAGTTCCACTTTCACCCCTCCCATCCCACAGAGCACAGGAAAGCCCAGAAGCCCTACCTACGCAGGTTGCAGTTCCACTTTCACCACTTTTGTCCTGTGGAGCAAAGGAGAGCCCAGGAGCCCTACCTACACAGCTACAGTGGACCTAAAATGTCAGTGAAGTGTCACAGATTGTATTTCCACGGCTGATGCTCCCTAGGACAAGTATATTCAATGCTACTTGTACTGATGCTTTAATGAGCCATATGTTGTTTTGGAGCCTAACTCTGTAATTTACTGCTACTTTAATTAGCTGAATACTCTTAGATCCTAGTTCTGTACTTAATTTCTGTGCTGTAGTCCTTTCTGTACCTCTACTCTGGTTTACTGTACAGTTGTGTGCCTGAAAGTGCCCTGTTCAGCCTATGTGTTGATTGAATTTGTACCTGTTCCTTGCCGTGGTACAGCCAGGGGATCCATGCTGAGGGCACTCAGTGGTAGATGTTGTTTGATCCTGCCACTGTCTTGTTGGTGCCGCACTGTGCATGTGTGGACAACCAAGGTCAGGAGCAGCTCCCCTCTTTGTCTCCCTTCCCACCCTAACCCCATTCCTTTGTCTGCTTTGACCTGCTGATCCCCCCCTTGTAAAATACTTGTATTTCTCTCTTTCTCCACAGGCTGCAGTTCCACTTTCACTCTTCACATCCCACGGACCATAGGAGAGCCCAGCAGCCCTACCTACACAGGTACAGTGGACCTGTGTTAGCCTATTGCTGCTTCCACGGTGACTGCCCCCCAACCCCAGGCAGTCTCTACCTTTATAGGTAGCTTAGGTCACATGACTAATCACATGACCCCTCACTCTTGGAACTATCTCCTCGGTTTCTCTGTTGTAGGTTATACTTCATGGCCATTAGGAGTCGCTGCTGTGCCTGATAGAAACTAATGATCTTGCCAGCCGGTCAGTTGGGGAGACCAAGGAACACCTGACCAGGCTGGGTGACAAACTATCATCCATTTCATCCGACATCTCTTTCTCTGAGATTCTGCCAGTCTGGGAGAGGGGGGCAGATGGATGGAAGGTCAGAGAAGGGGAGCTAGGGGAGCTAAACATGTGGCTCAAGGGCTGGTGCCAGGAAAAAAGGACACAGATTTGTAGGGAACTGGCAACAGTTCTGGGAATGAACATTTTTTTAAATTTGATAGACTGCATCTGACTAAGGAGGGAATCAGTGCATTGGGGCAGAAGTTTGATGTCTTTGCAGAATATTTAAACTAGCAAATGGGGAGAGGGGTGCAGCACCCCATACGTCAAATGGGAAGAATAGCCCTCCCCCCCTCAGCTAGTGGTCAAACAGGGATTCAGCATATTTACAGTTCATTTGCATCACCAGGTAAGAAAAAAGGTCCATCTCCCCATACGACGCACAGGAGAAATGTCAAACCTCACCCAACTAACACACTGAAATCTGGCCAATGGAAAATCAGGTACACAAATGCTCACAGCCTGGGAAATAAGATCCCAGACCAGCAGGCAATAATGTCAGAGGCTAAACTGGACATAGCAGCAATTAGTGAGATGTGGTTTACCAGTAACCACACTTGGGAGACTTCAGTATCTGGCTATGTACTGTTCAGAAGAGACCGAAGTGCAAAAAGGGGGGGAGGGTGAAGTGGCCCTGTATGTCAATGAAAATATCAAAGCTACAGAAATTCAGAATACACATAAGGAGCCAGAAGAACTGTGGGTCATCCTGGAAACAGGAAATGGGACAACCACAAGAACTGGGGTTGTCTACATGCCCCCAGACCAGGGGGAGGACATAGACACATTACTGTTAGAAGATATACAAAACATGACAGCTAAAGGGGAGGTTCTGATAATGGGAGACTTCAACATGCCAAATACAGATTGGTCAATACCAGCAGGAACATCTGCCAGAACTAAACACATGGTGGATTCCCTGCAGGGGGAGGGCCTCAAACAACTGGTACAACAACCCACAAGAGACAGGGCTATCCTAGATCTAGTACTGACTAACAGGGAAGGGATCACAGATCTCCAGGTAGAAGGTCACCTGGGGGCCAGTGACCATCACATGGTATGGTTCAATTTGGCCACTACATCAAAATCATCCGATTCCAAGGAAAAAATATGGGACTTGAGAGGAGCTGACTTTGATTAGATGGCCAACAGAGTTAAGTTAGCCCTGGCAAAAAGAAACACAGGGAAGGGGGTACAGGCAAAGTGTGCAAGCATTAAAGATGCAACACTTGAAGCAACATCCCATTGTATTAGACAGAAAAGGAAGTGCAAAAGAAGAAGGAAACCACTTCAGTTCTCAAATACAGTAGCAAAAAAGGTCAGAGCCAAAAGGCTGGCCTTCAGGAAATATAAGGGAACACAGCGGGATGAAGATAGGGAGGCATACCAAACTGCCCTAAGGGAAGCAGGGAAGGTAGTAAGGCAGGCAAAGTCCCAAACTGAGGAAACACTAGCACAAACAGTAAAAGAAGGTGACAAGGCTTTCTATAGATACAAGGAGAAAGTCCAGAGGTGGTATTGCTAAGCTCAAAGGAGAAAAGGGGGCATGTGAGGAGGAGGACCCTGTAAAAGCATCTATCCTAAATAGATACTTTTGCTCAGTATTTACTGAAGAGAAGGTAGGCAGGACCCACAGCTTAGCACCATGGACACAGGGGGGAGGGAGATGAGGACTACTCCCTTCACAAAGAAAGGGTCCTACAAGAGCTTGCTAAGCTCAGGGTGGACAAGGCAATCGGACCTGATGGCATTCATCCCAGGGTACTTAAGGAGCTAAGGGTGGAACTAGCAGAGCCATTAGCAGAACTGTTTAGTGAGTCTCTGAGCACAGAAGAGGTCCCAGAAGACTGGAGAAGGGCTCATGTGATCCCACTCCACAAGAGTGGTAGCAGGGAGGAGGCAGGGAACTACAGACCAGTCAGTCTTACCTCAGTAGTAGGCAAGAGATTATGGAGGCACTCCTTAGGAAAGGATAGTGCAACACCTGGAATCCATGGGGCACAGGATCCAAGACAGCATGGGTTTACACAAGGAAGGTCCTGTCAAACTAATCTCATAGATTTTGACTGGGCAACCAGAGTGGTGGACCAAGGGGAGCAGTTGATGTAGCCTACCTTGACTTCAGCAAAGCTTTCAACACTGTTCCACATAGAAGATTGATAAATAAGCTGGGTAGGCTTGGAGTGGGTCAGAAGTTGGTCAACTGGCTGGCAAACTGGTTGACGGGCAGAAAACAGAGAGTGGTGGTAAATGGTATACAGTCAGAAGAGATGCAAGTCACAAGTGGGGTACCTCAGGGATCAGTCCTGGGGCCAGTCCTCTTCAATATCTTCATTAGTGACATTGCAGTTGGACTGGAGGGTAAGGCTTGTCTGTTTGCAGATGACACCAAGATCTGCAACAGAGTAGATGATCCAGATGGGGTGGGCAGAATGAGAAGAGATCTGGATAAACTAGCAAAATGGTCAGAAGAGTGGCAACTGGGATTTAATGCAAAGAAGTGCAAGATCATGAACATAGGGAAGAGAAAACCTGAAGCCACCTATAGGCTGGGAGGGGAGTTGCTGGCAGTCACAAAGGAAGAAAGAGACTTGGGCATCATCATCACTGATGACCTGAAATCATCCAAGCAGACCTCTAAAGCAGTAGGTAAGGCGAGGGGGCTGTTAGGGTGTATTAGTAGGGGTATTACAAGTCGTAAGAGGGAGGTAATAATCCCTCTTTACAAGACACTGGTTAGGCCCCATCTGGAGTACTGCATGCAGTACTGGAGGCCACACCTTCACAAGGACATTAACCAAATTGAGGCAGTCCAGAGAAGGGCAACCAAAATGGTGCAGGGGCTGCATCAAAAGATATATGAGGACAGATTAATGGAGCTCAATATGTATACCCTAGAGCAAAGGAGGGAGAGAGAGGTGATATGATCAAAACATTCAAACACCTTAAGGGCATTAACAAGGTGAAAGAGTCTAACATGTTTAAATATAAGAAAAATAGCAGGACAAGAGGACACAGCATGAAACTAGAGGGAGGCCAATTAAGGGGGAATGTGAGGAAATTCTTTTTTCACAGAAAGGGTGGTGGATGCATGGAACGGCCTACCTCAGGAAGTGGTGGCTATGGATACAGTGCAGGGCTTCAAACAGGCATGGGATAAGCATAAGGGAGCAATACAGATGAGTATGAATAGATAGGCCACTGACAGAGCAATGGTCGATGGCACATTTATAAGGTAGAAAAAGAAACGGGCAGACTGGAAGGGTCTTGCGGTCCTTATCTGCCGTCAACTTCTATGTTTCTATGTTTACACCTCTAACATAATTGCCCGTTCAGTACAAGTATTGGGCTCCTGAACCATGCTAGTCCTCTCAAATCAGCTCCAACTCTAAGGAATTACTCACTTCTCCTATCCTGCATATGACCTGAGATTCAAACCCCAGTCCCTACACACTGCAGTCGGTGACTCTAGCCACTAGGCTAACCCAGCAGTAACAATTTATCACAGCTTGTTCTGACCCATTAACATCACTTGCATTCTATAGCTAGCCCAGTGGCACTGAGGGTTGAGGCACTGGACTCCACACCTTGTGCGACGCCGGCGACCCAGGTTCAGGAACGAGCCTGGGCCATCAGGGGTCATGGGGGAGAGAGAGGATCAAGCATCTGGAGGACAGCCCTCCTCTCTCAGGGAGGGATCTGGGGACAGCCCAGAACCACAGCGGCCTCTGGTGGAAGTCAGAGGCACTGCCAAGCTCTAGGGCTCAGAAAGGGGATGGGCTGAGCCGCAGCAGATGTTTTTAGGATGTCATTGCATGTCTGGGTTCAGAAGGGAGTGTGAAAGTAGGTGGAACCAATGTCAAAAATAAAACCTCCTCCCATGATAGGCGAAGGTGCCTCCTACCCTTCAGTCATCCACACTCCCAAAGTCGGGCTTCCCTCTCCAATGCCCCCCCCCAGTCCGGAGATCAGCACTGAAGATAGAGCACCCTGGGCGGATAGGGCAGCCCTTCCCTGGAGGGTTCAGACCCAGGGGATGTGTCGGGCTGGGGGTTGTTGAGAGAGGCCACAACGGGAGGTAGAGACAATGGAGTAGGTCTGAGAGGTCACTGGAGAGAGTTCACGGGGCTCAAGGAGGTGATAAAAAGAGTTACAAAAAAAAACCATCACTTGCTTTCCTCTGACTGAATTCCTACAAGGGACGCAGCCACCCCCCCACCCATCATTTCTAGTGTGTTCTAGTGTGTCCCTGAAGAAATAAATAGCCCACCTTTTGCCCTCCCTGCAGACACATAGAAGTGGTTGCTCCCGACACACCTTTTCTCTCCCTGTCATTGGCGTGTCCCACCTCACACCTCAAGCACCACTCTACAACCATGAGGTCCCTTAAAGTCATAGCATCTCTAGTCCTGCTAATAGCTGCAATAACTCCTCTAAGCCCAGATAAATGCCAGTCCAGTAGAAATTACCCCACATCCTCAAAACTACATTTTCTCTAGGTCCTGCCACCCTGAGTAGCACAACTGATAACTACCTCAGACCCACTAACCTACCCAGTTGCTCGGTGCAATCTCCTACCTCTCATACCCTTTCCCTACTACCTTGTCTTACCATGCCACTATATTATAAAGAGAGTAGATGGATTAGTAGGCACAAACCACAAACTACTCTTCAGTTACTTAAACACTTTCAGTTGAGGAATACCCTGCTACTTCTCCTCCTATTAGGCAACATCCACCATAACCCTCGCCCTGTGCAACAGATGCACTGCCACAGAAACAACCCCAGAGCATTAAAATTGGCATCCATCAATATTTGTAGGCTGATGTCCAAATGCGATTATCTCCAAGTCTGGGTAACCCAACACAGACCAGTTGTGCTATCTAGTGGAGACCTGGCTTACACCAAAGAGCCCAGATACAGCTATTTCCCTTGTTGGCTATACCCTCTTTAGACAAGACAGGCTAGGCAAAAGAGGTGGTGGGTGTGCAACTTACCTTAAGGATATCCTACAAAGGCATGCCCTTCCACAACTGGACACTGGGAAAAATGTACAGGCCCTTGTCATCAGGATACTGTTAAGACCCCACAGTAAATCACTTACTGTAATCTCAGTCTGCATCCCCCCACCATGAGATCAGGCCAGAGGATTCAATATGGTCATTGAATACCTGACCAACCTACACCATAACACTGAAGTGGTGCTACTAGGGGATAGGTTTAAATGCTTCATTGGCAAGCTTTTAAACTTGCCAAGGGGGTAGGCACTGATATGAAGCAGGAAATTCCAAGCCTTCCCCCACAAAACAGGGCAGTTAGAGAAGTAAACACCAAGGTACAGCGGTCGATAGGGAGCAGGACAGGGGTAAATGGAGAAAAAGGCAAAGGCAGTAAGGGCAGGGATGGGGCCAAAAAGGGTGAGGCCATCATAAAATGGAGGACAATGAATACCAATGCCCATAGCCTGGATAATAAGCTTCTTGAGGTAGTGGTCTTGATGGAAGAGGGACACCTGGATATTGTGGCAGTCTCAGAAACATGATACACAGAGAACCATAACTGGGATGTCAATATAGCAGGGAACACAATCTACACGAGGGACAGGAGGATAAAAGAGGAGTAGGAGTAGCTCTCTACATAAATGAAGGGATCAAAGCAATGGAACTAAAGTGTAAACAGGGAGGAGAGGAGGCAATGTGGGTCACCTTGTAGACAGGTAGTGGCACCACAATCTGCAAAGGGGTTGTATACGGACCCCCATCTCAGTGGGAGGAAATGGACATGGAAATTATAGAAGGCATCCTCAGAATGGCAGAAAAAGGGGAGATATTGTTCATGGGGAACGTGAATATGCCAGATGTTAACTGGAGTACATTTACTGCAGCCATATCCAAGAGTAGGGTCACTCTCAATGTCTTACAGGGGGCATACCTCAGACAGCTAGTGTCAAAACCTACTTGGGGGGAGCAATCTTGGACCTGGTACTCTCAAACGGGGATGGGGAGAGGATCACAGTTTCAACAGTGGGTAGCCATCTGGGAACAAGCGACCACCACATAGTGTTGTTCACGCTAAACACAACCGTCGAATCAAGCCATACAAAAACAAGGATACTGGACTTTAGAATGGATAACTTTGGCAAAATTGGGGGAGCGCCTAAGGAATGTACTAGCAAATGGTCAGGAAGAAGGGGTGGAAGAATAATGAGGAAAAATCAAAACTGCTATCATAGAGATAACAAGCCTTTGTGTGAAGCAAATAAAGAAAACAAAATGAAGTGAGAAAACACTGTGGTTCTGAAAAGAGGTAGCAAGGAAGGTTAGGGAGAAAAAGATAGCATTCAGGAAGTATAAGGAATCACAGAAGGAGCAGGACATAGAACTGTAATAGTTAAAGCAAAGGGAAGCAGGAAAGACAGTCAGGATAGGAAAAGCCCAAACTGAGGAAAAGATAGCCAGCTCAGTTAAGAAGGGGGATAAAACCTTATATAGGTACATTAGGGAGTGAAGAAAGACCAAGAGAGGGATAGTGAGGCTTAATAAAGGGGAAGGGAGGGTAGGTGGGCAAAGAGCGACAGTGAAAAGGCAGAGATATTGAACTAATACTTTTGCTCAGCATTCACAAAAGAAGAAGAGGGGGAGGTACCTGAACCAAACAACAGAAGCACTCTGGGCAGGGGGGTCGATACAAGGCCATTCTCAGAAGAAGGGATCCTGAAAGAATTCTTAAAACTCAAGGTGGACAAAGCAATGGGATCTGATGGGATTCATCCCAAAATTCTTAAAGAACTAAGGGGAGACCTAGTGACACCACTGAATACCCTTTTTTTTTACTACACTGTTTTTGCACCTCTTTTCTGTCTTGCCAACTTCAGCCTGACTGACCCACCCCCCAGCTCCGATACCCAGAATTGCCACTGCTTACCTTATGCCCAGCCTGGGAGTGGTGCCTGCAGGGGGTCAGGTGTCATCCTGCTGTCAGAATGTTTTCCTCTTCATTTTTACCCTGGGGCCCCAGGAGTAGTCGCATGTGTGTGGAGGCCAAGCAGCGCATTACAGCCCAGTAATGACCCATTCTGCCCACCCACTGTCTCCATGCCTATGCACCCTCTAGCCTGTACTGTCTCCTGGCCTCACCAGGAGGCAGACAATAGCCGAGGGATGCCACCTTCCCTTCCTGGAGAGGAGAGCTGCCTTTCTGGCAGCTCCATCCAGCTCCGCCATCCCCCCCTCGCCGACTGCCAACAACCTGTGTTCATTCCCAAACCTGGGTCATCAGCATGGTGCGAATTAAGGCATCCAGCACCTTAGCCCTCAGCACCACCGGGCTGGCCTGACTACCCTTTTTAACAACTCATGGGAGGATGGTGTGGTACCAGAGGACTGGAGGAAGGCAGATGTGATCCCCCTTCACAAAAGTGGGAGCAAGGCAGAGGCAGGAAACTACAGACCCTTTAGTTTGACCTCAGTGGTAGGGAAAATGATGGAATCACTTCTGAAAGAAAGAATTGTAGAGTACCTAGAGGTCAGCAGGACACAAAACACAAGGCAGCATGGATTCACAGTGGGAAGGTCATGTCAGATGACTCTAATAGATTTCTTTGACTGGATGATCAAAGTAGTAGACCAGGGAGGGTCTGTGGATATGGCCTACTTAGAATTTAGCAAGGCATTTGACACAGTACCACACAAAAGATTAATAAACAAGTTAGCCAGCCTTGGAGTGGGTCCCAGGGTGATAGCATGGGTAACAAATTAGCTGGACAACAGGATGCAGAGGGTAACAGTAAATGGAGCACACTCTGGAGAAAGGGGGGTTACTAGTGGGGTACTGCAGGGTTCAGTACTGGGACCAACACTCTTTAATGTCTTTATAGGTGACATTGCAGAGGGACTGAAAAGAAAAGTATACTTCTCTGCAGATGACACAAAGATCTGCAACAGGGTTGATACACAAGGAGGGGTGGAAAGGATGAGAAGGGACTTGGAAAGGTTGGAGCAATGGTCAACAGTATGGCAGCTTAGTTTCAATGCAAAGAAGTGCAAAGTAATGCACCTGGAAAACAAAAACCCAGAGGAAGAGTACATAATTGGGGGGGTACTAACAACAACAAAAATGGAAAGGGACCTGGGGATAGTCATATCAGATGACTTTATGGTAGGCAAGCAATGTGAGAAGGCAGTAAGGAGGGCTGGGGGGGTTCTAGGATGCAGAGAGAGAGGCATCACCAGTAGAAAGCAGGAAGCTCTTATCCCTTTTCACAGACAGTTGGTGAGACCCCATCTGGAGTATGGCATGCAGTTCTAGAGACTCCATCTCTGCAAGGATGTAGACAAGATGGAGGCAGTCCAGAGTGGGGCAACCAAAATGGTTCAGGGTCTGCACCACAAGCCATAGGAAGAGAGACTAAAAGAGTTTAATATGTATACCCACAAGGAAAGAATGGATAGGGGGGACATGATAGAAACTTTCAAGTACCTCAAGGGAATCAGCAAAGTCCAAGATGGTGGCATATTTCAGAAAAAGAGATACGCAAGAAAAAGGGGAACAATTTGAAGATAGAGGGGAGATGGGTCGGGGCAACATGAGAAAGTATTTTTTCATGGAGAGGATGGGGGATGCATAGAACAGCCTTCCTGAGGAGGCCATGAGGTCAGAAACAATGGGACAATTCACAAATGCCTGGGACTGACAGAAGGCAATTATTGTGGGGGGAAGGAGGAAGTAGGCTGCTGGTTAACTAGGATCTGCAGCTTATCCAATAGGTAAGGAAATGGGAAGACTAGGTGGGCCAAGTGGTCCCTATCTGTTGTCAAAGTCTATGTTTCTGTGTTTCTATGTTTAATGTAAAATGGCTGTCCCCAGAGGCAGATCCCTACAAGAAGGCTATCTCCACCATCATCGTAGCCCAAATGGTTGAATCCCCACCAGGATCAATTACTGGACTATTTGCATTCACTGGGCCAGATATTCAAACTGCGCCAGACTGTGGCGCAAGCCTGGGCACAGTGCAACTTGGCTGCGCAGGGGCGTGGACTGGAAGATATTCAAAGGAGCTGCGCCATGGCTCAGCGACATTGAATATTGCAACCTAGCCACCCGCAGGGTGCATAGCACAGTGGCACTGAGCCAGCGCAAGTGGCCAGAGTGGAGCAGGGGGATGTGCTAGCACAAGTTCCATAGCACTAGGTGCAACAACCACGATATTCAAAAGTGCACATGCAAATGGGGCCATAATGTATGCAAGGTGCAAATGGGGCCATTTGCATGTCACTATGGCCCCATTTGCATGCAGGTGCACCAATCCCTGGCGACTTGCACCTGGCGCCCTGCCAGGCAGTAGCCATCGGGGACCGACGCCCCCTGCAGCGGTGGCAATGTGCCCCACAGCCCGATCACAGGCATTTGAAAAATCAAAAAGAATCCAACATCCCTGGTGGTCCAGTGGACCGCTGTCAGCCCGATCGCGGGCTTAAGTAAAATAAATAGGTATCCAATATCCCTGGTGGTCCAGTGGACCGCTGTCTGCCTGACTATGGGATTAAGTAAGAAACAAATGAATCCTATATCCCTGGTGGTCCAGTGGACCGCTGTCAGCCCAATCACAGGCAATGGTAAAATAAAGAGGTATCCAATATCCCTGGTGGTCCAGTGGACCGCTGTCTGCCTGATCGTGGGATTAAGTAAAAAAAAATAAGAATCCTATATCCCTGGGAGTCCAGTGGACCGCTGTCTGCCCGATCGAGGGCAATGGTAAAATAAAGAGGTATCCAATATCTCTGGTGGTCCAGTGGACCACTGTCTGCCCGATTGTGGGCTTAAGTAAAAAAAAATTAGAATCCTATATCTCTGGTGGTCCAGTGGACCGCTGTCTGCCCGATAGCGGGCTTAAGTAAAAAAAAATAAGAATCCTATATCCCTGGTGGTCAGTGGACGCTGTCTGTCAATCACAGGCTTAAGTAATAAAAATAAGAATCCTATATACCTGGTGGTCAGTGGACCCCCACCCACCACTGATCCCCACCGCCCAGATCCCACCCGTCAGCGGCGGGTGTAGCCACTCCATTCACATATCTGGAATGTGGCAATGCAGGTATGGGCTGCATGCCCATTGGCTCATGCTGTGGACCAATGGGCGTACAGCCCTACCTATGGTGTCAGTTGGCAAGCGGGTGCGACAGGCGGGTGGAGTGTTGCCACCCGCCGCTGACCGGGGAGGCGGGCGGTGGGGATCAGGGGCAGGTGGGGAGGGGGTCCACTGGACCACCAGGATATAGATTCTTTATTTTTTTACTTAAGCAAGAAATTGGGTAGACAGCGGTCCACTGGACCACCAGGGATATAGGATTCTTATTGTTTTCACTTAAACCCTGCGATCGGGCAGACAGCAGTCCACTGGACCACCGGGGATATAGGATTCTTATTTTATTTCACTTAAGCCCGCAATCGGGCTGACAGCGGTCCAGTGGACCACCAGGGATATTGGTCGTTATTATTTTTAATTGATACCCGCGATCGGACATGGGGGGGCGCCACCATGGAGGTGCAGCCAGAGCTCAAGTGGCCACCCACAGATGGCAGCTGCAGTGTTGAACTCTGCAACATGGCAGTTCACCTGTGGGTGGCCAGCCATTGCTTCTTTTTTTTTTTGGATCAACTTTGTGCGGTGCAAGTAGGGGTTGCGCATGCATGGCTCAGCACATCCCGGGCTGAATATCGGGATGTGCAGAGTATGCATGAGCACGCCCCCCCCCACCTGCACCTCCATACATTACTGATGCACTCCAGCGCATCGGGATTTGTGCCAGGTGCAATTCCCTTTTGAATATCGCACCGGGCGCATCAGTGGGTTGCGCATGGTGCAACACTATTGCGCCATGCGCAACCCTTTTGAATATCTGGGCCACTAAGTCCAAACCTTTTGCTCCTGTTTATACTTTATACTCACTTTTTATGTTATTAATAATTTTATTATTAGATTCCTAAATTAATTATAGGAATAGAACTATAGAGATCTAATCTCTGCCACTTTGATTATAATAATAAAAGGAGGACATTTCACCTTTTAATTTATATTCCTTTTTTCTTTTCCTTTTACAGTAGTGATGATGGTTGAGTGCAGATTTCTGCATAAGCATCAGTTTGAATGTTTTGCTCCTGGATCCACCTGTCCTGTTATGGCACCTAAACCACTTTCCAAAAGTTCTTTGGAAGGTTTGGTTCAGCTTGGCTGCTGTTCTTCTTTGTCCCAAACTAGTTAATTTCAGAAGTTGTATTACAGGGAATGCATAACCAGGTGCTTATAAACATGGCAAAATCATTATTATTATTACATTTTTTATAATGTTTCCATTCAGGCAAATTCCAGTTAATAGTGTTGGGCAGGCAACAGCCATCAGTGTTTTTTATGATGTAGTGATTCCCTAACCTGTCTACGGAAGAGTTCTTTTTAGAACCTTTAATTTTGGATATTTTACTTTTGATTATTACATCAGTATATTGATATGGATTTAAAAACAGTTTTTTGTTTATTATTTCCTTTAAAAATCACTATAGGAGTTTGGAAAAAATGTGATTATACTAATGTGAAAAAGTAACTTGATGTTTACCCTATTGTATAAAAATGTTGTTCTGTAACTAATTTTGAAACTATATGGCTGTATAACAATATTTTGCACTTAACTATACCTGATTGACAACACTAGCTCCCACTTCTAGTTTTTGACAATTTGAAATGTGAACAATTCTTTCTAAACTTTATAGAAGGGAACATTGTGATGTCATTTATGGCAAAGCACTATGGAAGTGAGGATGTTGTCTTTGTAATTAAGCAACAATGGTCATCTGACTGGTCTTGGGGTATATAAGTAAGGAGTATTGTGCACAATGTTACTCCCTGTGGATGCTCCAGTGAGCGAAGTGCTGGAGTAGTGCTCCTCTATGTAGGCCTGTTGATTTCTATTTTGCTATATCAATTTTGCAGACTTGGAATGTTTCTTGTGCAATAAATTCTACTGACTGAGTTAAGCATTTCTCTGGACTTCATTTGGGAAACATTTCTTGGACTTAGAGAGTTCAAATAATACTGTTTTGTATTACTGTTTGGGGCTGGTCACCCCTTATTTGTACCGTCTTCCTACCAGTGCATAATGCCATTTTGTTTAATTTTTTTTAATTTAGTTTTTGTTGACCGGGTATGTGCACTAGACAAATCCTGCCTATTTCCAGGCACAACCCAGGGAGGAGGATACAGATGAATGCCAACTGACCTTGAACCAGATTAAGCTGTTGGTGGAATTTTTAATGAATGAGGGAAATTTGGCCAGGACACCAGGGAAATTCCCCTACTCTTGCAGTAGGGGGCCCCTCTGAGATGTCTGGTGTGGCCTCAGTATGTCTCAACCTTTGGAGAGTGAGGATGTGCTGTCTGGATCTTCTTTTGTTTTGACACCAGTTGGAGATGTTGAAGTTATTTCCACTGATTTGCTTCTTCCTACTGCCATTTCAGTGGCAATAGTGGCTGAAGATAAGCCCTTCATGGAAACGAGTGGACAGTATCTTCCTGACGACACTTGCGGTGAAGAGGAAAAGAAAAGGAAACAATCTGCTGGTAGTCTGGCTGTTCAAGCCGGAATAGCAAAGTGCAGTTTGCTGGATTCTACTGATGGCTTCAGAAGCAAAGTTACCAGAGGTTCCTAACACGGAGCTTGATTCATTTCCCTTTCCCTTTACCGCGCATGACTCGTCTTGTTCCCTGGAATCAGTGCTAGAAAGAGCTGGGTGGATCAAGCACAAGTCTCATTGGATTCTGGACCCTCTAATTCCTTTACCTTCTGGTATGCCTGTTTTACCTAGCAAAGCCCCTATGGCTAACATGCCTACCACACGTTCGGGGTTTCCTGAGGTAGAGATGATTCCACCAGTCGCTGTTTCTGTGGCTCTTTTGGGTGTGGTAGACATCCAAGACAACACTGCATCAGATGCTGACTTAGGCTCAGCAGACCCAACTAAGGGGATTTTGCCTGCTCCACCACATGAGGGTAAGTGGTTGGGTGAAAACATCACCGAGGATGGTTCTAGTCATTCGGCTGAATTCCCCGGTACGTCCTCATCTTTTTCGAAGGGGAGCTTTGTTTCTGGCTCTGGTCAAAGGGGTTTGGCAAACAATAATGGTAAACAGTTGGTGAGTTATGCATCCATTTTTAAAAACAGAGATGCCTGCAAGGAAAAGATTTGTGGCTCTTATCTACTACAAAGGAGGATTAGATCTACCACCTGATTGGTATTATGTGGGCAAACATCTACTTATTGACTCTTTAAAGCTTACCCCTTCAGATGTATATGCTTTTATTCATTCATCTGGTAAACACAATTTTGATGTTTCATTTTGTTCGGCTGGACTGTTGGATACATTTTGGGCGGCTTATTATACAGTTAAAATGTCATCCGGTTTGGAATCCATTTGTGGTTATTCCAATTACTAGGCCTATGGCTAATGTTATTACTGTCTTATTTAGGAATGAAGGGTCAATGTTTTGGACATCCTTTATTGGTTGGAGAAAAGGTGCACTGTACATGGTGTACCACAGGCATTAATTGATGACAATGGGTTTTGGACTGGGGGTTGGAAGTTTTCAGTTCAATTAAATATGACTGATGCAGGGATTCAACATCTTCCCAATTGTTTCTGCATAGGGAGAGACCGTGGTATTTTGTTTTACCCCGGGCAACCTCGCTCCTGTTACCGTTGTGGGTCCCTATCCCATTTCAATTCGGATTGTGACCAGCTTAAATGTTCAGCGTGTGGAACCTTGGGGCACACTGCACTGTCCCCTGTACGGCCCCTTCCACTTGTAATTTGTGTGGGAACACCTCACATGTTTTTGCTGCTTGCTCTTGGGCTGCTCACAATTCTGCAGATTATATGGAACATGACTTTTATTTTAATAGATCTGCAAAAGCCAAATCCAGAGGTTTTGATACTGATGAGTCTTCCTTTTCTAAATCTCCACCTAATAAGCCACTTGGTCCTACTTCGCAAGAGCCTGCACCTCAGGTAATTGTTGTGGACCCCCCCCTTCTCTTCCCCCCTCCTCCTCCATCACCTCCACCTATTTCTCCTCCTGCACAACAGTCAAACCCGCCTTCCTCTACATCTGTCATACCTGATGGTCTGAAGGATACATCTCTAGATTTCCAACTTGTTCATACCAGACTGCGACCTACTAAACCAGTGGAAGACAGTCCAGTGCCAGCTGTACTGGTGGAAAATCGTTATGAGCCTCTGCAGAGTTGGGGTGACATTATGGAAGGGGATGACCTCGATGGGTCTCTTCCTGCTTCCCAAACTGATTTGGTGATAGTACAACAAGACACCTCAGGGGTGGGGTCAAAGAAAAGGAATACTAGATCCTGGAAAAATAAATGATTGTTTGGTTTCTTTTTGCTTTCTTGTGGCAGTTTTCTATGTCTTCAGCCTTTCCTTCTCTATCCTTGGTGAGTCTTAATGTGAATAGCATGTGATCTGACTGTAAGAGGAAGGCGATCTTTTTGACTTTACAGAACTTGGCATATGATGTTTATTTTTTGCAAGATGTACGTCTTTACACCACCTCTGACATAGAAAAAGCTTCCAAAGAATGGTTCACGGGAGCCTCTTTCTGGTCTCTAGGTCAAGATATGTGTTCTGGCATTGGGTTTTGTTTTTCTTTTCAAGGTTTTTTTATTCAGAAGGTAGTGGATCTGGTACCAGGGAGAGTACTGATCCTGGATTTGGTTTGGCAGGATTTAAATTATGGATTTATATACATCTATGCTCCTCAGCAAAAAGCCACTAGGGTACAATTATTTAAAAAAATAAGGCCTTATTTATTCATCACCAGGATAGTATTGTGGGGAGGTGACTTTAACACTAACCTGGATTTAAAATCCACTGGGAAGGTATATTGTGATGCCAATGAATTGAAGACTATACTACAGGAGAGTGATTTTTTAGATGTTTTTGCTTCTGACCCCAAATTCAATTTTTCTAAAGAACGTTTGCTGTCCAGAATAGATTATTGGTTGTGTTCCAAAAATATTGGTAAATTTGAAGGGCAGGTGTTACCCATAGAGACCTCGGACCCTAATCTATTGGGGTTGCACATTAATCTGAATTATGTTACATCAAATGGGCCAGGGGTTTGGAGAGCTAATACCCAGTTATTGTCAGACTCAATTTTTTGTAAAGAGTTTAGGGATATGGTTTTGGACAGAGGAACTGTGGTTTCTCTTTATACTTCTTTAATTGACTGGTGGGTAGATTCCAAAGCCTGTATTAGAGATTTTTTTAGAATCCATTCTTGATATTTGGCTGATTGCCACCACCAGCAATCTAGGGTGCTGCAGAATACTTTATATACTTTATTTTTCGCACAGTGTGCTTCACAGACAGACTGTGGGGCACAGATATAACACGTAAAAAGCCAGTTAACGCACTTACAATATGATCGGCAAAAATCTTTGGAATTTGAACAAAAATTTGGGACTAAAGGGAAGAAAAGACAAGTGAATCCATTTGAGGATTGTAGAACAAGATGTCAGTCTAAGCAACTTCACACTCTTAAAACTGTGCATGGTCATTTGGTAAGTAAAACATCTGAGGTTATTCAATGTGTCGAAAGTTTTATTAGAGAACAATTTGAATCTCCCTTTACAGAAACTAAGGCTATGGCTATGTTATTACAGGCTGCGGATCTACCAACCTTGTCAAAAGAACAGCAGGATGCTCTTTTGAAACCTTTTGTAGCTGAGGAAGTTGCTACAGTTTTGTCTGATATGAAAGAAATGGTTGCACCAGGTTCTGATGGCCTGCCTCCTGTTATTTATAAAAAATTATGGGAATTCATGCCTAATACATTATTGGCAGTTTTTAATGCCTTTTTGTCTGAAGACCGTCTCACAGCACAGATGTACGAGGGTTTAATGATTTTTTTATTTAAAAAAGGGGATAGGGCAGACTTAAATAATTGGAGACCCATTACTTTGTTGAACAGTGATTTTAAAATGTTCGCAAAGTTGTTAGGGAATCAGATCAAGAAACTATTGGCCTTTCTAGTTTACCGCACTCAATATTGCTCTGTACCTGGCCAATCAATTCAGGATGCCTTAATCCTGGTGTGGGAATTATTCTCTCTGGGAAGTTCCAAACAGTTAAAAGGATATCTCTTTCATTTTGATCAGCATAAGGCTTTTGTTTATATTTCACAAGAATTCCAATGGTAGACACTCCAGGCCTATGGCTTTCCTGAACCTTTTGTTAACTGGCTCTGTATGTGTTACTCACTGGCCTATGTGAAACCCTATCTTAATGGATGGCTGGGGGACTCTTGTTACATCTGTAGAGGGGTCCGACAGGGATGTCCATTAAGTCCAATTTTGTTTATCTTAATATTAGACCCCATCATCTGTATCCTTCAAAAATCTCCAAATCTCCCCGGTGTATCAAGAATAGGTATGTGTGATATTAAAACAATTTGTTATGTGGATGATCTGTGTGTGGTAGTCCTTACGGAATTTGTGGGCCGACTCTTATGTTCTGTTCTGCCCATGGTTTTGCACTGTATTGGTTCCCGGCTTAATTTTTTGAAAAGTGTTCATTTTGATTTAAAGGGGTTCCAGGCAGGAGACTCCCAAATAGGAGGTATTAAGGTAGTAGATTCCCCCCACAAAATTTTTGGTTTATTTTTTGGGTCGCAAGATATGGCAAATTTACAATTGGGAACTTTACATTAATGACAGTAGGGAAAAGGTACATAGGTGGAATAAATAGTCCATGGGGAAGAAGAAGAGAATTTTTTTAATTAAGACTTTCTTATTGCCTCTTTTTTTATATGTTGGTCATATTTTTCCTGTACCTAAACAATTTTTTGTACCTCTTATGGGTATTTTTTTTCTGTTTTGGGGGAAGCTGGCTCAACCCTATTAAAAGAAATATTTTATATTTAGATTATAAATATGGGGAAATTCATATGATTCACCCAATTGTTTTTTTCTTTTCCCTCTTCGTGGACTCTAATCTTAAACCTCTTTGTTACCAGGCGGATACTTTATGGTCATTGTTGGTCACAGATCATCTTAATGATATTTTACAGGAATGGAGATCTGCTTGTTTTATTCATAAGAACAGAAGGAAATATGTGTTGACCTCTGATTGGGCTCTGATTTTTGATTTATTAAAATCTTGGAAAGTGACACCGGATATGGTAATCTCATTCTCAAGAAAACGCCTTTATCAGGTTATATTAGACACTTATTTTTCAGATCAGGCATTTCCTGACTTTACAAACTTAGACAGGACTAGGATTGGAGACCGATTACTTAACAAAAGAATTCTGGTGACCATGTGGGATATTTCTTGGCTTGAAGTCCATGGCAAGATTAATATAAGGGGTAATCATAAGCATAAGATGCTTTAAGACAGATATTGTTTTTGAGACTCACGTTCTATGGTAATTGAATCTACGTTGCATTTATATTTTGAATGCCCCTATATCATACAGTTTTGGTTTCTTTGGAAGCGTAAACATTGGCAATATGTTTGGAAATTATGGGATCCGAGGTCTCTGTTTTTGGGGCTTTTTCTCAAGGAGTGGGCTAGATATGACTCTGGTACAATGAATTTGATAGCTGTAATTATTTTATATTGGGTTTGGCAGGTTCGGTGTTATTTTTTATTTCAACAGAAATGTTTCCCTCCTACTGAACTATATGAGATAATCAAAAAGAATATTGACCATGTTAAGGAGAGGGAAAGGAAACTTCTCAAAAGAAGCATGTGAGAAAGATATTGGAGCTTCTCTGGATAACTTTCACATCATTTGCTTGTCAATCGCTGAGGTTCTCCTGTTTTTTTTGGTATGAGTGATTTATGCTCCTATTGTACCTTTGTTATGACACTTTTTTTCTTATTTTTCAGATATTTCTTTAGTTGGATAACATTTGTTTGCAGTTATGTTTTTTTTTTGTGTGTGTTTTCTTGAGTGTTTTTAAATATCTGTTTTTTGGTTGTGTGTTTTTATGTGGATATACATTGTGTGTCTTATTTATTATGGTTTTAAAAAAATTCCCCTACTCTTGTGGTAGGGGGTGCTGTGTCCACTCAGTAGCAAGATGGCTGACAATTGTGAGGAGATGGAGGAGGCAGGAGACGTGGGAGCTCTGGGCTCCAAGTCTGAGAAAGTTTTATTCAGTAGTTCAATGGAAATACCTGAAGTGGAGAAGGAGGTACATATTCCAAAGGATATGGTGATGGATGATGTTATGGAGCCCAGTGGGCAAGTAAAAACTGTACCTGTAGTGTCTGCAACAGTTCCAGCTGCTGTGGAATCAGCTTCAGAATTACCTGCTGCAGACTGGAGGCTAGATGGCTATTGTTGTTGCAGAAATTACAAAGGGCCTCAGAAAATGTATCACAGATGTCAGTTGACATGGAAAGCAGTGAGGAAACTGTGAACAAATGGAACAAGAGATTTTGGAAGGACTACCAGGAGCAGATGTATCCTGGTCACCAGAGAGAGCCCTGAGGGCAGCAGGATGGATTTTTAGCACAAGATGGAAAACACTGGTTGCCTGGGGTTCCCCCTACTGCAAAGGAAATTAAACAGCTGACAGGCAAAGAAATCACCAGAATGTTGGATGCAAATATACAGGCCACACAAACTGGAAGCAAACAAGGTGTGGCAACTTCAGAACAGTAGCACAGCTCAGCTGCAGACAAGTATGACATGGACTTAACACAAAACCCGGAGCAGAAATCCACTACACCAAGTACTGTGACACATAAACAAAATACTGCTAATTTACCACACAGCAATGTTATGAATGATAAAAATAGTGACTGTGGAGGGCAGCAGGAAGAAGAGGTTGCAGATACAATGCAAGATAACCCAGGGGAAGGTACAAGCACTAACAATGTCAATGATTGTCAGTCGGTACCCCAGAAAACCTGAGCAGAAGCCATGGAGGCTGAGAGTGGAAAACAGGGGGAACCCAGTGCTTCAGCAAGTTCAGAGCAGTAACACACTGCAGACCCCCCCCCAGGTCAAACACATCAAGGCCTCAGAACCCAAGGTTTAGAATGGCTGATTTATTTGCTAACCTGGGAAAACCTAGGACACAATGAAATGCTGTGCGAATAAAATATAAAGGTGGACTGGATGTACAACCTGATAGGATGTATGTGGCAAGAAAACTATTAAAGGAGTCCATGCAATTTTTGGCTTCAGACATCTTTGCACTAATTCACATTTCTGGGGATACAATATTTGATGTTAGTTTCAATTCACCCATGCAACTGGAAAAATGTTGGGCAAAATATGCATCTATCAAGCAGTCTTCATTATGGGCTTCATTCATAGCCATCCCCTTAACAAGATCTTCTGTTAAAGTTTTCACAGTCTAATTCAGGAATGAAAATGTTCACATATCTGACATTTTACACTGAGTCAAACAAAGAGCTGACGTTGTGGACCGACCAGTACCTATTTTGGACAGTGAATGTATCTGGAAGGGTGGATGGAAAATAAAGATAAAACTTTGCATGACTGATGATGGGCCGGTGCACCTTCCTAGCTGTTTTTAATTAGGACTGGAAAGGGGTTTCTGCTTTTACCCAGGTCAGCCAAAGACCTGTCACTGGTGTGGTTCCTTCTCCCACCTCAGCAATGCTTTTGAGGTACAAGTCTGTAACATTTGCCTACAAACTGGGCATGCAAGCACTCATTGTCACAACCCTCCAAAGTGCAATCTATGCGATGAACTGGGTCACCTTTTCCTTCAGTGCCCCTGGTCAGTCCATAACAAGGGGACCTTTTGGAATCAAGATGATATTGTTCATGCAGCCCAGGAGAAGCAAACACACAACCCTACAGAACAGCCTCCGATGTTAAATGAAGTATTTCCAGCTCCACCAGTGGCACCTCAGGAAGACACAGAGGACACCTTGACAGACCACTCTACCAGCACACTGGAACCAATCCAGAGAGTGTAAAAAACAAGAGAAAACCTGTTTGGAGAAACTGGACAAAGGAGCAACAGCACCAAAAAAACTGCAAAACTCTGATATGCCACCCCACCCCCACCTACTGATGAGTTTCTAATGGTACGAAGTAAGCGCCGGTCATCCAGAAATATTCCCAAATCCAAACTGCCAAAAATGTACATGATATCCACTTCTAATCTATACTCAGCCTTAAATGATCCCTCAGCTGATGAGGAGGGAGACTCAGAATCATCAGTCGCATCATCCAAAACAGAAACATCAGATGTAGAAGGGGGATCCATTGGAAAAACTGAAAGTAAGAAAGAAAACCAGAAAGAAACCATGAGGAGACTTACATAAGCTGGAATCCATTTTCTTGTGGCCAAGATGGTGGGAGACACTTTAAATGTTATATCACTAAATGTGAATAGCATTAAAAACTACAAAAGGAAGTGCATTACATTCCAAGCCTTACATGACTCCCAGGCACAGATCTGCATGTTACAGGACACTATATTATGATCAGAGGCAGACATCCATCAAGTGCAGAAATCTTGGCCATGGGGCCCAACAGTGTGGTTCCTGGGGGATGAGTTATGCTCAGGGGTGAGGGTCCTGTTTAAAGGTGAAGTGACTGTTCGGAAAATTATAGATTTAGAACCAGGCAGGGCACTTTTGTTGGATGTGCAGATCTTGAATCAGGATATTAGGATTGGGGTAATATATGCGCCACAGACAAAAAAGTTCAGGATTGAGTTATTTAATCTGTTACACCCATATTTGCACACAAACCGTAAACTTATTATTGGTGGTGATTTTAACTGCCCCTTGGATTTACAGGACAAAACAGGGGTGACATCCAAGCTGTTTTGTGACACTAATGCCCTTAAACAAATATCACATATCAAACGAAATCTGGGGTTATTGGTGATCTTCGCAGAGGGAGTACTCTGAAGAAGCCGTTTTGTTATCTTCTGGCTATCGGGAATTGCTCTTACTTCTTGCTGCTATTTGTTTATTATCTGGTGGGTGAAGAACTTTAGGCCCTTTTGATCATCTTGGGGCTGTGGAGACTATGATATTAAAACTATCTTGTGTGTCTGGAGCTACCTATTGACTATTTGTTGACGTGGAAGTGGGGGTCTATTCTGTTCCGGATCGTTCCACTGCCGGGTCTCTCGTTGAGCAGGAGTCGGGGTTTTGCCAGTGGGGAGCCATTTGGCTTGGCCTTTGGCTTCGAGGTCTTCGAGGAATCGGCCAGTGGGCCATTTCTTATTGAGGACCAAAGTTACAGCGGGAGAGTATTCCTGGTGGTGGTTCTTCTGGGTCAGATTATTTGGACCCCTGCTAGTGTTCCTGGTGGCTTATGAACTTGGTTTCTGCATATTTCAAGAGTTTCTTGAAGACCCATAAGAAGATTCACCTGAATAAAGTTCTGGATATTGGTTACGGTCAGACATTGATGACTTATATTTGGAAACAGTGAAAATGTATTTTATTTCGATAATACTATTTAGAGTTCTGTCTTCTATGTGAGAAGTAATTTGATTTGAGCCTTTTACTTCAAATTTACCGGGTAGTGAGAGTGCTTGGTTAATTTGTTTTTTTATTATTTTAGTCTAAACCTGCCTTTGTGAGAGGTTGTGCAGGGGATATTTTGTTGTACTGTTTCTGGGAATAACTTAAGTACCAGACTATTATCCTTTCCACCTAGCCGTGAGCTTTCTTCTGCCTTTTTAAGAGACTTTGCAGATTAGATACTGTGTGACTTTTACTGGCTAAGTGTGAACCTCTTATTAGTTTTTACTTTATTGTTTTCCTCTACTCCCTGGTTGTGAGAGAACTGGGGGGGGGGGATATGTTTTGTATTTTCATGTTTGAATTATTTGAGTTGCTTTTGAATTTTTGGTTTGGGTATAGGATTTATGGTTAATTAGATTTATTTTGGGGATTTATTTAACTTAAGTTTTTATTTTACATTATTGTTTTGGTTTAGTTGTATTATTGTGGCATGTGTCGGCCTACAGTCCCCATGGTGGTGCGCTATTCATCCTCCTTGCTTCACGCCCTCCGCACTTTTTATCCTCCCCCTCTCCATTTTGATATATACCAGCATTGTAGAACATTGGGAATTGCTCGGAGGAGAGGGAGGAGGGCGGGGGGTTGTGAACCAGGGAGGATGGACGAGGGGGGCCTTCGTATCTGGGTAGTGAGATCTAGAAGGTGCCCTGGGGCAAAATGGAATCCAGACCATGGTTTACCCTGTCTGGTGTCCATACCCAAGGGCACTACAGAATTTGGTAGGCAGATGGGCTTGACAGCCTCCGAGGTTCATTCAACTAGGGCAGTGTTATGCAATGCTAGGTCTGTCAGAAACAAGACAGTCATTATTGCTGATCTTGTCAGTTTGGTGGACTTGGCTTGCATCACTGAGACCTGGCTGAATGAAAACCCAGGCCCCACATTGGAAGCCATGACTTCGGCCGGGTACTCAGTGATACATCACCCAGGATTAGACTGCAGGGGTGGTGGGGTTGCAGTCTGTTTTAAGATGGAATTGGACCTCACAAGTGTAGTTGTGGGGAAGACTGAGTCCTTTGAGTGTACAGTGGTAGCGGGTGTTGGTGTTCGAATCGTACTCATCTACCGTCCACCAGGTGATGGGAAACGGTTCTTACAGGAAGTGGCAGACTTCATCATTGACATGTCGTTGGAGTCACCCAGATTGATGGTTCTGGGTGACTCTAACGCCTGGGTTGACGATGAACTCTCGCAATTTGGTAATCACTTCTTCCAATTAATGACTTCTTTGGGCTTTACACAGGTGGTTTCCACTGCTACCCATAAATCTGGACATTCCCTGGACTTATTCTTTCTCCTAGGGATTGATATTACTGATTTGGGGGTGGAACCAGTAGTATGGTCAGACCACTGCACCGTGGGGTTCAATTTTAATACCCCCCTGAGAAGGCCTACCCCTGTGGAGTAGACAAGATACCGCCCTTTACAGGATATTTCTCCCCAAGGCCTTGTGGCGGTTCTTGACCTCTCATCCCTCGTGTTGGCAAGCAGTAGTCCAGAGCCCTTGGTGATGGCCTATAATAGGGCAGTTACTTCAGCTCTGGATACTATTGCTCCTGTTCATGTACACCCCCTGTCCCTTTGTCCCAAAGCACCCTGGTTTGATGGGACATTGAGGGAGATGCGGAGACAGGGGCAAAGATTAGAACGCTGTTGGTGCAGATCCGCCAGTGATACCAACTGCCTTAAATTGATGGACCGTCACTCTGTCTGTCAATCTGCAATCTCCCATAAGAAGGCAAAATTCCTGTCCAGGGAGATTGCTGCTGCTAGAAACCGACCAGCTCAGCTGTTTCGAACTGTGGACAGGCTGTGCAACCCAGCCTGTCTACAAGTTCAGAGAGCTTTTTCGCAATTAGAGTGCAAGGAGCTCGCTTGCTTCTTCTCTAATAAGGTGGCTGATATCAGGGTGAATCTGTGTCCTGTGGCTTCTAAGGGGGATGCAGTTGAACAGCGTGAGTTCACAGTGCCTCAATTTTCATGGTGTTCCTTCAGCAGACCTGATTTCGTGGATGTCATGAGGATTATCCATGGTATGCGCCCTACGAGCTGTAGTTTGGATCCTGGACCGACTTCACTAATATTGGGTTGTTGTGACATCATCAGTCCAATCCTTGTGCAAATAGTCTGGTGCTCCCTGGACTTGGGTGAGTTTCCTAGCTCCCTGAAAGAGGCGGTGGTGACACCGCTCTTGAAGAAAGCTACCTTGGACCCAGACTGTTTTGCAAACTACAGACCTATCTCAAACCTACCCTTCATTGGGAAGGTGATTGAGAAAGTAGTCGCGGTCCAATTGGAGAACCATTTAACCATTCATGACATATATGAACCCTTCCAATCTGGTTTTCGTAAAAGACATAGCATTGAGACTGCGCTGGTTCGGGTGCTTAATGATCTCCTGAGGGCGAGAGACCAGAAGAGACATTCTATTCTAGTTCTTCTTGATCTCTCTTCAGCTTTTGGCACCATGGATCATGCTGTTAGCATGCCTGAGGCAGATCTGTGGAATATCAGGAACCGTACTCGAATGGTTCACCTCATTCCTCACTGGGAGATCACAAAGAGTTGTGTCGGGGATTTTTTCCTCTGGCCCAATTCCTTTGTTGTGTGGGGTGCCTCAGGGTTCTGTGCTATCTCCCATGTTATTTGCGGTGTATATGCTGCCCCTCAGAGACATTATAAGATGGTATAAGCTGAGGTTTCATTGCTATGCAGATGATATCCAGCTATACCTGTCTTTTGCTCCTGACCAGGATGGAGCTCTCTCGGTGTTTAACAACTGCCTGAAAGAAATCCAAGATTGGATGGATTCTAGTTGGCTGAAGTTGAACTCAGAAAAGACAGAGGTTTTGGTTGTGGATCAGGGTTGTCGGATAGAGAGGCAGCCTGTAGGTGCACCCTCAGGAATTTTTCTTGGGGGTGTATCACTTCCAACCTCTGAACGGGTGCGTAACCTAGGGGTTATCTTGGATGACAGGCTGACACTACAGTCACAAGTGTCAGTGGTCATCAAGACTTCCTTTTACCATCTTAGGAATATCACTAGAGTGAAACACCTTGTTCCGTCTGACTCGTTACCAACGTTGGTCCATGCCTTTGTGTCCTCAAGCTTGGACTACTGCAACACCCTGTATTTTGGGCTTTCTGGGGTTGAAATCTGCCACCTCCACCTAGTGCAGAATGCAGCAGCACCGGTTTTGACTGGGACAAGCAGGTCTTGCCACATCTCCCCGGTGCTGCGCGATCTGCACTGGCTTCCTGTTACGTGGTAGATCACCTTTAAAGTCTGTTTATTGACTTTTAAAGCCCTACATGTTCAGGGTCCAGTTTATCTGACAGATCTCCTGGTTTCTTACTGCCCGGGCCGATTACTCCGCTCGGCCGATGAGAGGTTGCTAGAGATTCCAAGAGTGAGCCTAAATTATCTGGTTGCAGAGCTTTCGCTTATGCTGCTCCCACTCTTTGGAATTCTCTACCCCGTCAGTTGCGGCAGTGCACCTCCATGGAGGAGTTTAAGAGGGATTTAAAAACTTATTTGTATCAGTATGCCTTTTTAGATTATTGATTGTGATGTATTATTCTGAGTTTGAAGGTTTTGTCTTTGTTTTATCTGTGTTTTATTATGCTTGAACAGCGCCTTGGAAATTTGAAAGGTACTTTAGAAATAAAATGTATTATTATTATTATTATATACTGCTGCACTTAAAGATGCATATAGGCAGCTACACCAAAAAGGGGGACATACCCATAATAGAGGTACTCTCTCCTCGAGAATTGATTACATATTCCTCTCAAATGATTGGAAGGTCTGTAAAGCAGAAACAATTCCCACAGCAACTTCAGACCATTTGGAATTACATGTCACTTTAGGCCAGCTACAAAAAAACAATACTGGAGAAGGGTACTGGAGGATCAATAATGACATGCTGACAGATAAAAAATTAATTGCCAAGACAAATGAGCATCTAAAAGCCAGAGCCACACTGACAGTCTGGTATGAGTCATTGGGGGACTGGTGGCTAGACACAAAATTAATGCTACAGAAATTATACAAAAATGGGGCATACAGAAAGGAAAAACAGCATATTTTCAGTTCTTAAAGAAATGAAAACTGTTTAGATTAACATCATTGCAGAATACAGATAATATGGATTATACAATAGAAATACAGCAAATAACACAAGAGATGAGAGGGTACCTCTATGACAGAGCCAGATCCCTTAGAATGAGATACAGGAACACAAGGGACAAAAGGTTCACTTAATATATTTAAAGACTGTCAGTATAGGGTACAAATTAAAGAATGGGAGGCCATTAGGGATTGTAAAGGTGAAGTGCATACAGACTTTGACAAGATTTTGGAGGTTATTACAGAGCACCTGACTTCTTCCTTTGGCACCCCTTTACATACAGTTACTACAGTGCTGAACTTCTTATCTATCATAAACATAGAACCTTTACTGATGGTTGATGTTACAGCTATGACTATACCCATAAGTTGGACAGAAGTAAAAATGGCCATCTCCACCTTAGACTCAATACTGCCCCAGGCCAGATGGTCTTAGTTCTAATTAGGCATTCATGATATACTAGGACCCATCTTGATGGAAGTATTTAATGATATATTATATAATTTAGACATGAAAGAGCAAATGGCCCAGGCATTTTTAATACTTACACACACAGAAAGGCTGCTACCGACAAATATTTTTTAAATACTTCTTCACAAAAAAGGTGATAGATTAGAATTGACTAACTGGAGACCTATTTCATCATTGAATCTGGACTTTAAAATCCTTTCCAATATACTTTGTCAGAGATTGAGTTATTCAGCACAAAAACTGATCTCCCCATACCAGTCATGTGCCATAGCTGGCAGGAATTTAAGGGATAATTTAATACGTCTTCATGAAGTTTTTTCAAGAGGTCATATGGGGAAAACACAGGGCTTTGTTTTAGCCTTGGATCAGGAGAAAGCATTTGATGCGGTCTCCCATGATACCTTGTTTCAAATTTTGCATTATTATGGGATTCCAGATCAGTTTATAATTTGGCTACAGTTATTATATGCACAGGCACACTTCTGCCTACTTATAAATGGGATGGTAGGCAGAAAAATTAAGATTAGAAGAGGGGTACGGCAGGAGTGCCCACTGAGCCCCCTGCTCTATACCTTCAATAGAAACATTTTTGTGAGGACAATCTTAACAAATGGCCAAATAAAGGGCATTAGCCTACAACCAGAGTCACAGACATTAAAAGTCATGGCATATGCCTATGATTTATGCTTATTTTTAGATTCTGAAGCAGACTGCAGAAAGGCATTTGAAGTCATATCAGAATATTCCAAGGTGACTGGAGCCAGAATAAATTTACACAAAAGTAAGACATTGGCCATAGGGAACAAAGCCATCCCTGGCCTGGCCAAACTGGGAGAGGTCACAGTTTTTCTGGAGACTAACATTCTGGAGGTAACATCTGGGCCCAAAGAACCAGACAGAGTTAACTGGGACACAAGACTAACTATGTGTACCAAACAAGCACTTGCCTGGCAGAAGCTACAGATTTCTAAGCTTAAAAGAGTGTACATGGTTAAGATATTCATAGTTCCACTATTACTTTTTGTAGGATCGGTTTTCTCTCCCCCTCCTGATTTAGAGACCAAAATCTATAGTCATTTCTTCTGCATCATATGGGGAAGTCGTTTGAACCCTATTAAAAGAATAAGAACTTATAGGCCAATTGCACAAGAGGATTTAGACACGAGTCATCCTATACTGTTTTTACATACCATTTTCTGGTATTTCAATATTGTGCCAACACTACAAGACAAAAGTATACTATGGGGGAGGTGGGGGAAGGAATGGCTCTCACACTTTTTACCAAAATGGTCCTTGGATAAATGGAATTTCAAAATTAATGCAGATGTATTACCACAACATACAGTGGCTACTATGAAGAAGATTCAGATGTGGAAGGTTACCATAGCAAATCTGAAATCTATGTCAAGACATTTGATATATGAGCAGATATTATTGACTGAGTTTAAAGAGGAATTGATTTTTCTGAATGGTAATTCTCAAAATTTTGCTCAAACTACTAAACTGTTGACAGAAAAACAAATTCCAAAATATTTGTGGGACATTATCTGGATGGCATGCAATGGGAAATTGGGGGTGAAGAATAATCATAAACATAAAAAAGTGGAAGAGCGGTACTGCCCCAGAGAGTTATGTAACACGATATTGGAAACACAGGAGCATTTATTTTTTGAATGCCCATATATTATCACTTTTTTGAATGCTTTAGCTATAAGAGTACAAGATCAGAACTTTGGAAAATTTACTTATGAGGTTCTGGTATTAGGAATCTACACTGGCCCATGGGTAAAATACTCCTACTCTACTCTGAGGTTACTAATGAGTATTACAAAATATCATACCTTGCAGTCCAGGTGTCACTGGACTTTGCAGTAGCAATACCTATCACAGCAGGAATTGATTAGGATTATTTTAGGACAAGTACAGAAACTGTATGAAAATGATAAAAGAAAAGAATCTGAGCACACATTACATAAATTATGGAAACATTGCATGGGGTGGATAAAATAAAAATAAAAAAGGGAGATTCACACAGGAAGACAGTATTTAAAAACACTTTTTAGGAAGAGGATAATTATTTAAATAAGATGGGTGTAGGGTTATGGATATCATAGAGATACAGCAAGTGTTAAAAACATAAAAAAATATATATAGTTAGATTTTTGAACGAGGGTACATAGACTTTGTGATATTTTTGTTTTGGGTTTTCATTATACAGTTCCTAGTATTGTGTGATTCACCACAATAAAAACTTCCCCTACTCTTTTCGATAAATGCCATGGGATCTTTAACATCCACCTAAACTACCACCAATCCAGGCAGATGGGACCTCGGTTTAACATCTCATCCAAAAGACAGCACCCCTCTCATGCTGCACTACAGTGTCAATACTGGAATATTAACTCAAGTGCCAGATGTGGGAACTGAACCCACAGCCCTCTGATCTCCCGGCCTCAGAGGTGAGTGTGTTACCTACTGAGCCACTGACCATTTGATCAATTACAGGACTGATTCCAGTACTCTCTTAGATTGGATAATTACTAATCACCCTGAAAGAATCTCTGGCACCACCATCCTCCTGACTCAATTAGTGACCACTCCCCTGTTCTCTGCCACTGGTCAAACAAAGTCCTTAAGCTAGCCACTAAAACAGCAATACATTGTGTCCTAAAGAAAGAGCAGCTCAAACACCTCAAGGCTTCCCTTCAACAAACCGACTGGTCAGCCATTGACTCAGCTCAAAGTGTGGACCAAGCTCTGGAGTATTTAATGTCTAATTTCAATGTGACCTATGACATCTATGCTCCCATTAGAAAATGTAAGATAGAGGGGCAAAAAATCCTTGGATTACCCAATCCCATGACTACTAGGGATAATCTGTGGCATTGTGCACAGGCCACTGGTAAACAGTCTGACATTCAGCTTTACAAAACTGCTAGAAACACCTGCAGTCATGAGTTCCATCTCACAAAATCCACGATTTCAAGAAGGAGCTTTCAAACTCCTGGGGTATGGCAGAAAATTTTGGGATGATGTCAAAGACCTCACAGGCAAAATCTGTAAATCCTCACCCTCTATGATAGAAGTCAATGGTGACACCACCCAAGCATATTGCTGATACCTTCAACACGACCTTCTCGGACCTTGGCAGCATACTTCCCCCTCACTTCTTTGATGTACCAGCCAGCAATGCTGAGACCAGTAGAGGTGGCCACCCCCTTGGCCCCCTCACACTATTTTAGGCAGTCACACTATCAGAGGCCAAAAACTATCTACAACAGCTGCTCAGAAAATCTAGATTCAGCAGTGACTCACTTAACCTTAAACTTATTAGTTTAACTCTTGATGTGGTCTTATCACCCCTCACTAAACAGCTAAACCTGTCACTATGCCTTAGTCAGTTCCCTCAGTGGTGGAAAGCAGCTGTGGTTAAGCCTGTCCACAAAAGTGGTGACCGAGCCCAGCACACAAAATTATCACCCAATATCAATCCCCCCCAAAGGCATTGGAGCGCATCATATTGGATCAATTAACCAAGTACCTTAAGAAATACAAAATCCAGCATCTCACTGCACGTAGCAGCTGCGACTGCTATCCCTAGGTTGCCTCACCTCCTTACACGGCAAACATATGCTGCTTGTCCACCCACTCACCCCCTGTTTGCTGCCAGTAGCAGCTATGTCATCTTTCACTGGTTACCCATTTCACCTCCCTTCTCTTTTCACCCGCACCACTTCTGCCAATAGCAGCTCAGACTGCTCACACCAGTACCTTCCTGTCTCTCTTTCACAAACCCTAGTCTACTTATCCCCCTCACCCCCTTTGTTGTTCCCACTACCTACTGCACACCCCAACCCATTCCTATCTCACCCCCTTCCCTAACAAAGCCTACTCCTGGCTGCTTTATAATTGCCTACTGTTTTGTAAAATATACACCTTGCCTGTTGTATATGCTTCAATATATTTATTACTGTTATCAAATGATGTTTTGGCTTATTGTTTTGTAAACTGTTTTGTCAATCTTCTGACTTGGAACCTTTATAGAAGAGCACAGATAAATAGATAAATAAATTAATAAACATTTCAATGGTGATGTATAGCTTGGTCATTTTAATATATTTTTACATGACATTTTCAAAATAGCCTTATATTACCCCACCTCATGAACCCAGTAGGTGAAAATCTTCAAATCTCCTCCCCCCAAAATCATTTCAAGCAAATGTAAAATCGCCTTTTGGAATGGATTTGAAAATGTTCACCTACCTTGTTCATAAGGTGGGATCCTAAAAAGGCCATGTTGAAAGTCCAGTGGTAAAAAAGTTAAAAACTAGCTAGGTTATGAGCAAACATTGAAAGATTTCAACAGTCACTCATAAAGTTGTCATTTTTAAGTATTTGTACACCAAACTTTCAACATAGCCTTTTTATGACCCCACCTCATGAACCCAGTAGGTAAACATTTTAAAGTCCCTTTCGAAAGGTGATTTCTCACAGTGACCTTGGAATCATTTTTGGGGACAGAGATGAAAAATTCCACCTGCCTTGTTCATGAGGAGGGGTCTCAAATAGGCAATGTTTTACATTTGGTGTAAAAATATTTAAAAATGACAAAGTTATGAGTAAAAGTTCAAAACCCATTGAAATACATTAACAAGCTTGTTGAGTGAGTGTTTCTTTGTGTCTTTTTAGATGTGTAGTAATGAGTTTCTTCAGTACATGTTTAATTGTAGGTAACATTTTTATTAGAATTTTCAAATAAACAGTACAGCAACATCATAGCATAAACCATTACATAAAATGTAGTCATTCACATATAAGTTCAGTACATTTTTAAAATTAATATAGATATTTCATACCAGTACTGGATTTTGTCTCTTACATTCCAGAGTCCACAAAATGATCTTGCTGTCAAACAGGGAGTGTATGCACTGGTGAATATCAAGAGAAAGTGAGGGTAAGCCATGCAGCATTAAGACTGCTCTGCCCTGACAGGAAGTAGACCTTTTCCACCTCACTTTCAAAAAAATCTGATACTTGGTGACAGTGATTGTCATAATTTCTAATCTATTAATTTCGATCTCTGTTACAGGTCTCACTTGACTGATTCATCAGCTTTTTTTTGTTACAGATGTTGGTAACAGAGCACTTGATCAAAACAGCCACATAAATAACTCTCTTGCAGCTCTTACTGAAGCCCCAGTGTCAATGCACTTTGTGTGTTGTCTTTATATGCTGCATACTTACTTATTTATTCAAAAGTTGATGACTGGGAGAGACACACTGAGCTGAGGCTCATTTCAAGGTGTGACTTGGAGGAGAAGGGGAAGTGGGAGTGTAAAAGTTAATGGAATAACAATTTAAATATAACATACAGGCATAATACAATATGTAATAAAAATCATAAGGTGCATTGATATTGCAATTCCAATAATATGAAATAGGAAAAGAAAGGAGATAGGGATATGCAAAAAAGGCAACAAAACAGGTTAGTGGAACTTTTAGGAGCAATTCAAATGAGTTACAGGGAGGAGGAGAAGAGACAGGATCAAGGAGGATGGGTGATTTGGGTGTGGGTGCATTTTAAGTAGTGCAGGAGGGAGATAGTCTAAGGGAGCATGAGAGAGAATTCCAGAGAGAGGGCATACAGAAGGAAAAGGCTGCCTGTCCCAAACAGGATGTAGGATGGGCAGAGAGAAGGTACAGGTGTCTTTGGAGTGTAGAGGGTAGAAAGAGGGGGGTGAGGAACAGAGGAGAGAGGACAGATAGAAGGGAAGGGATCCAAGCCAGAATTTGGAGAAGAGAATGGTGGCATGGTGCTGACAGTGTAGATGAAGAGAGGAAAGGGAGAGAGAAGAGTAGAGGGAGCAGTGGTGAGTGTTGTGGGGCATTTAAGGCTATGTGTATAAAGGAATTATAGAGGGTGTCCAGTCTTGATGGGGAAGAGGCTGGGGCAGATCCAGAAACAATGTTGGCATAGTCAAAGACAGGGAGGATAATTTTTGTGAGTAGTTTCCAGCAGATGATTGGGGAGAGGGATATATCACTTGCAAAAAACTTTGTTAATGCTCCAGTGAGGGTCAAAGTGACAAAAGTTCGGAAACAAGGTGTTAGGGTTTCCCTAACACCCCACCCTTCCAAACCAGGCAGGAGAGCAGGTATGGAGTGTGCCTTGGGCTCCTCAAGCCTAATGCTCACCCCATTCCATCTGTAAATAAGGTCAGATGTGTAGACTTTATGAGAATGAGGTGAGCATCAGGCTTGAGAAGCCCAAGACACACAACACACCTTCCTGGTTTGGGAGAGTGGGGTTTTAAGGAAACCCTAACATCTCATTTCTCAACTTTTGTAAGTAATAAAACTAAGAAATAAAACAAGAGATTGTGAGAGGGCATCCAACACTGGGGGTGGGAATTCTGGTGTCAGATTATATCAATAAAATAAAAAAGGGACTGGGGGATGGCAATCTGAGGATGGGGTGCCACTAAGCACCAGGGAATGTATGGGAACTGTGATCAGGGAGTGAGGGGTGCCACTAGACAGCTGGGAAAATGGAGGTCAGAAGTCATACTGCAGCCAGCAGCAGGAGTTTATCTGCAGCTGTAGAAGTAAATAAAATCTGCTGTTCTCATACAGAGAACACGGTATAATGCTCCTCTCACTAAGCTGGGCACTTGAGATTTTGGGTTCCCAGAAAAAGTATTTCTGGCCATAATTGTCAAAGACAATTGAACTAGATTCTGGGTGTTTGATTTGTAAAATGACAAAATATTTTTATGTATTTTCCAATTTTTTAGTTCGTAGAAAAACAAAACAAGATGGTGGCTGTCAAAAAAGGAATTTTTCTCTCATGAAAAAAGATTTATTCTCACAAAAAAGAAACGGATCTTGTGAGAGTGAATCCTTTTTTGGGAGGTCAATCCTTGGTTGAACTTTATCCCTTTAATTTGGACAGGAGAATTCCCATTGAAAACAATGGGAACTTAAAAATGAAAAAAACTTTGCAAACAGAATTAATATTTTTTTTCACCAAACAAAGCATGGCAGTTCTGTTACCCAAACGGTATCTACCAAAGAAAAATCCCACCAAATTTCCACACTACCTGGGCTCAACACGACAAGGAAAAAACTGCAAAAAAAAGGGTCGTCTTTTGAGGTTTTAACACTATCTAGATCTCAGAATCTGTATATCCAACTGGAAAGAAACTTGCCACATCAAGAGATCTACCACAAGGGACAGTGCATACCAAATTGTGTGCAAATCCATTGATTGGCTGCAAAGTGGTTAAAGTGCAATATTTGAGGTTTAACGTTAAACAGACAACTCACCCCTAACTGCACAACCATGCCTATATATATATATATATCTATATATATATAGATATATATATATATATATATATGTCAAGTTGTTCCTGTCCCTAGTTCTTTAGTTACACTATTGTCTAATATCAAAGTGACTATAGTTTAAGGTGTAACTTTGGATGCTGGTCTGAGTCTTACATGTGGTTAATGAAAGATTTTCATCAGAGTGCTGTAACACTTTTCCTAATTGATTTTATCCCCCCACACGCATACACAAATACTTAAAGTCAGATACCTTCTTTTACTCATCATCATAATCTAAACTGTTGGGTCTGATGAAACACAATTTGGAGATGACCATGATAAATTAGGGCACATATTATGACTATTTATGATTTTTATGTTTGCTTGCACACATGTGCAAGAAACATAGTGCCATCATATGAGTTTTCGTAGGTGTGCCTTCCCCGCTTCCAATGCCCCGCTCTCTTTTGCAGGCATGGCTGCACCACACCAATGAATGTCGGAGATGTCTATGACAGCCATTCAGATGCAGTGGCATACAGTTGAAAGCAAAAGACCACTGCAATCAGCATGGTACCATGTAGGCAATTTGCATACTGCTGTAGGCAGGTAATTTATGTGCTGCTGTCAGCAGTATGTAAAGTGCCTACACTCTGCACTGCATCTGTATAGCTGTCATAGAGAGCTCCATTTTTTTCTACTTTCCCCCCAAGCAGCACACTGGGAACCCACCCCAGCGTGCTCATGCACTCCCCCCACACACCGTATGGCCGATGGGGGTGCCCAATCCCCAGTTGGCTTCACTGCCCCCCAACAGACTTCTGGTGCCATGCTGGGAGCCTACCCCAGTGTGGCAAAAGTTGGTACAGCTGACTGGGGGTGCCCAGTCCCCCATCGGCTGAAACCAGAGTTCCACGTGTCATGTTGGGATTCTACCACAGCATGGCAGAAGTCCGTATGGCCAATGAGGGTGCCCAATCCCCTTCAGCTCCACTGGGCCCCCACAAAAAAACTTCCAGCTGCCACATTGGGAGCCCACCTCAGTGTGGCAAAAGTCCATTGTAGTCTAAAGAAACATAGAAACACCTGTAAAAAAAAAGGTCCCTCATTGACTGTCTTGCCCCCCTCCCTCAACCCACATGCACCCACCTCCCCACAGCCCCCTGACCCCATACTTACCTCTGGAGGCTGGCGCGACGATCTTCAGCAGGCCGGGAACACATCTGCATTCTTCAAACTGACCGTGAACTGAAGAAATGCCGGTAAGCAGTATAATGCAATAAATGGGGTTTTTACAACTTTGGTGCATATCTCAGCCATTTATGGGAATTTTGTCACCAAATTTTCAACATGGGGTTCTTGTGGACCCACCTCATGAACTCAGTCACGGTCATTTTGTTATTCAGTCCCAAAATATGATTTCACAGTCACTGAGCAGAACCACCTTTCAGGACTGAGTAACAAAACAACAGTGTCACAGCTCATGAGGTAGGCCCCCAAAAACCCTATATTGAAAATTTGGTGAAAAAATTCCCAAAAATGACTGTTTTATGATGGGGCGTTGCGCAGTTCCTATGCACGCTCGTAACTTTGAGAATTTTTAACATTTTCAGTCCAGATTTTCAACGTTGCCATTTTACCACACCTCCTTATGAACAGTATAGCTGTCTTTTTTCATATCATGCCCCAAATGTGTTTTCGCACGTGTAGCGCACATTAGTGTGGTCGGTGTGCGAAATCAATGTTTGGGACACATTAAGAAAATCACAGTGATGCTGGTCATAAGCAGAGATAATAAAATTGCTATGTTGAAAATTTAGTGACAAAAGTCCATAAAATGACTCTGTCACAAGCGTGTATTGCACAGTTTCCACACACCCTCATAAGTTCACGAATTTGTAATATTTTCAGTCCACATTTTCAACACTGACATTTTCCCACACTTCCTTAGGAACAGTACAGCTGTCATTTTTCACACCCTGGCCGAAATTTGTTTTTGCACTTCTGGCGCAGAATAGCACGGTCACTGTGGGAATTTAGTGTTTGGGATAGATTACAAAAATCACAGTGACACTGTTCATGAGCGGAGGTACAAAACTGCCTATGTTGAAAATCTGCTGCAAAAAATCCCCACACTATTTACATTACAGGTGTACTGCAGTTCCTATGCACACTCGTGACTACACCAGTTTTTGTATATTTTCACTCCAGATTTTCAACAATGCCATTTTTTACACCTCCTCATAAATAGTACACCTGTCACTTTTCACATCCTGTTCAAAATGTGTTTTTGCACCTGTAGTGCCAAATGGCACAGTCACTCCTGCAATATCACTTTTCACATAACAAACTGATAGTGTCACTGTTCATGCGGTGGGGTCACAAAAAACCCATGTGGAAAACTTGGAGTAAAACTGCCAAGAAACTCCCAGGGCATTAGGGTTTTTGACCATAACCCCCTACCTTGTAGGGAATCACAGGCGTCAGGGGTGTGACTTGGGATTGTAGACAGTAATGCTCATGCCATTTCACCCTCACTCCCAACCTGCAGCCAGTGACAGGCATCGAGGTGCACCTTGGACCCTTTCCCCCCACAGTTCACCTCATTCTCCTATACAGTGCCCATTTCAGTGTATTTCCTTATGGAATGAGGTGAATGTAAAGGCAAAACACCCCAAGGCACACCTCAACACTTGTCAGTGTCTGAAGGGTAGGGTGAGATGAAATGACCCAAAGGCATACCCCAATGCCGGTCCATCTCTGGAGAGTGAGGGTGGAGTTGGTGTCACTTCAATACTTCAATGCCATTCCTATACTGCATCTGTCTAACTCCTGCACTTCCACTGCTAATGACAGCAAGCAAACATTCAACACTGACAAATGCTTGCTGTAAATAGTGCAGTACAGAGACAGATGGCCTTCTTTTCTACATATGTCACAAATGGTCAGTTGTATAACAATGACTATCATTGTCATACAGTAAAAGCTGCATTTTTTAAGCATAATTAAATACAGGTCAGTTCAGTAAAATTTGTGTTTGTGTATACCAGTTTACCTTTTTTGACCACTGCACTAATGACTGAATGCATGTACTGTATAGTCATATGACATTCTCAGGCCAATTGAACTGACCATTTCCACCAAGAAATTGTATCCAGCTGCATTTGAGTTTTTTTAGGTTTTTGATTTCTTTTTTTACAATAATCTTTTGTGTATGTGTGTGAGCTTTCAATATTTTAAATTGGTTACACTTAGTGCTGTGTTTTATAGTCCCAATAGAGTAAGCGATGCACACTGATAGATATGCATGTTGTCAGACATACTGTGTTCCATTTGCATATTACTGTAGTCTGTAAATGAAGTCTGTTGTATAAAAAAAATGATGGTTTCTAGCTTAAATCTTTGTTTTGTCTATTTTGTTAGAAGGAGGTAGTGCTGGCACCCCCCATTATTATATGGTGTGGTTACTGGTACATCGATTGTCAGACTGGGTCTGTGTGCTCCATTATTGTATCCAGCAATCCTCATTTCAAAGTTAGTCTTAACATTATTGAGATAATAAATATACAATATAGGTATTATTTGCCACAACAGAAAGATATTTCAGCACCGTTTAGATAGATGTGTCAGTATTGCTTGAAATCTCTCTGTCTCTCTCTCCACTGAGGCAATGTTTATGATGGACTGCCCCCCCCAACTTAGAAGTAATATTGGGCCCATTGCGCACCTCAGCAGCATTCAAAAATCAGGGTGCACAGTCCCTTGGCACCCAATCCCCCGGCTGCATGGACAGCAATGCACTGGTGGTTGGCAGTGGGCAAGTCGGGGGCATACCCACACTCTGCACCATTCACAGAGGTATGGAGTGCTGGGCATGGGGAGTGCACCTTATATTGGGTAATGCCCAGCCATAAAGGATAAGTTCCCCCAGGGTGCTGCCACTGACAGCAGCATGGATGTGGGGGCATTGCAGTCCCCCCTTCATGCTGCCCCAGCCCATGGATCAGCACAGAGGGCTGGGGTGGTGGACAGGACACACTCTGGCCCCTAGCATTTTGTGCACATCATGCCCTCCATTGAATTCCATGCTCCATGGGTGCAAGTGATCTATTCATGGACTGGAAATGGGCATCCCATTGGATGCATGCCCGGTCTGCAGGAATGTCCTCCGCACATCTGCACGCTGGGGGGTTGGGGCCATGGACAGGTCTTGACTGGTAGTGACTACCGATCAAGGCACACCTGTCCTCAGGTTCGGAACTCTGTGGGCTGGTGCCCATATGTGCATAGGGCCCATTGAATCTAAGCAATGTATATATGAAAAGAATAAATGTCATTAGATTTCATTTCAAAGAAACAAAATCTTATTCATAATCACATCTCATATTGTTCTTGGTATTTTTATACAGTTGGAAACATTGCCTCAATGGAGAGGGAGAGAGAGATTTCCAGCAGCACTGACAAGTCTTTTTAAACAGTGCTGCAACTTCTTTCAGTATTACCTCATAAGACTTATATTGCAATATTTAAAATTTAAACAATGTGGAGTCTACATTTAAAATAAGATTGTGGGTTTGCAATGCTAGCGCACACTGCCCCAATCTGACAATCAATATAGCAGTATCCACACCACAGATTGGTATGGGGAACACATTTCATCACATTTGTTTCAGTTATTTTCATGCTGTATTACATTTCTTTTCATTTATTTCTCTTTTATCATTAAATTCTCAGAGGGAGTAGGGAGATGGAGGCTGACAAGTGCTAAATACAGATGACATAAAGTTGGGGAATTCAGGAGCTATATTAGTATAACTGAAATGTTCTGAATGCCGTAAAAGTGAAGGAGCACAAACCACATCTGACATGGAAAGTTATACCAGTTTACTTTGATGAATAACAGGAGGAAGATTCCCATGTCCAGACTAATATAAATGAACACATCCTTTGCTGTTTTATGTAGGTTGGGGTTACTGTAGTGCAGCACTATGAGCAGTATACACGTGTATGTTAAAAGAAAATGTGCATCTACATAGATTTCAAAATACAGACACTGCTAAGGCTTTCCTCCCTATATGGCACTTCCCATCTAAGAACTACAAATGGTGCAACATGTCCTCCTAAACTTCCCCTAAACTCCAAAACCTGTAAAACATAAAAACAAGACAGTATTACTAACTCTACAATAGTGACACAAGACAAGGTAATGAATATGATTTTAACATACTACTAGCTCAAACAATCCACTAGCTCTCAAAAGCAGACTTTTTTTAATTTTCTTAAATCATGGTCACCAGTTCCAACAGCAAAACATGTCTTTGACTGTAGATTGGATTCATGTCATGGGGCATGCTTAGGTGAGTGAGGCTGTGTATGGGGATGTGGGATGGTGAGTGCTGAGTGCTGGGAGTTGAGGTTAGGTTGGGGTACATTTTTTGCAGTTTAATCAAAAAAACACAATTAATGATGGACAGTTTTCTTTAGTTCATGAGGACACAAGCTGACACTGTAGATTGGGCATCCCAATTTTGGGATGAGTTTTGGCAGCACTGGGGGCAAGCATCCCGGTGCCACCATGTGTATTATAGGAAGGGGGCAGGTCACCTGGAAGGGAGAAGGTCAAGAGAAGTGATACCAGTGGCTGGCACCCCAGTCTGTTTATTCTAGATACATGTGTATTAAATATATAATAAATAAATAAACATAAAGTGCAGGTGACCTGGTAGGGGGAGCAAGAAGTGGTACAGGTGGTGGGCACACCACTCCATTTAAGAAATATTAGACAGATAAATCAGATAGATAGATAGATTAATAGATAGAGAAGAATGACAGAGAGAGAGAGAGAGAGAGATCAGGGATCACCAGCATCATTTCAGCTGCAGCTTCACAATTCAAGAAAGTCTCACTGTTTTCATAAAAGAACAATAAGAAAGATTGATAGTTCTTTCATATTGTTCTTTCATATGAGCCCTCACTAAGCCCACTGGCTCATTGCTTCAAACTGAAGCTGGCAGCATGACTCCAGCTGTGGCTTCACAATTCAAGAAAATCTCACTGTTCTCATCCACCTAGGATCCGAGAGATATCCGAAAACCAAATTTCAGGATGTTTTTACAAAACAACAAACTCCAGAATCAAACTAAACAGATCTCATTTAGCAAGAGTCTGGTGTTTGTTTTTCTTCAGGGCATCATTTATATGTGTTTTCAATTTTTTAAAAATAGAAAACAAGATGGTGGTCATACAAACGAAGATTTTTTTCTCACGAAAGAAGAATTTTTGTCTCCCAAAAGAAGATTCATGAGCCGAAAATTCTTCTTTCAAATAAGACATGTAAATTAAAGACCTTGCTGAAGATGCTCAAAACCAAAATTTCAAATCCTTATAACTCTGGAACCAGTTAATATTTTTTCATTAAACCAAAATAAGGTCTCTTTCTAGGGCAACCCTTCTACCATGAACATTTCAGAACAAAATTCCAAACCATCTGGACTGTGGGTGAAAGCATAATAATAGCCAACACCCCTAATTTTTACCTTTCTACACTTTCTGGATCTTGGACTCCAGACACCATACCATCATTAATCTTGCTAAATCAAGAGGCCATGACACCCCCCCCCCTCAGAATGCACAAGCAGAATACCGTGCAAGTCCATTGAATGGGGCAAATTTAGGGGTTAGTATTAAACACCCATCTCAAAGCTAACTAAAGTGGTGCTGTTGCACCCCTATAGACATACACACACATACCTGCATACTGTAGGTAAGAGTCTAACCTTACAGCAATAAGAAATATTATTTTAGTCACAGTAGTATTCTAAATGAAGTTAAATATTTTATTTCAGTGTAAGGTGGAGCATCAAAATGTATTTCCACTTTGACTTAATCACAAAGGAACCCTTAACTAATGGTAGAACAACTTGCTCAATGCCTGATTACATCACAATGCCACTGCTGCCCTCAAAAAAAACACAAAACAATGAAATCAAACAGAAAGAGTTACATGTTCATAAAACAATTAAAACTATAGTATTTAAAATACTGCACCTTGCTTAAATTGGACACACAATGGTCTGACTCAGAATATGACATGTTTCATCACTTGTGAGGGGGGCAGGAATTTCATAACTCACTTGTGGCTCTTCCACACATAGGATACGGTCCTACTCCCTCACTCATCTAGATAAATGGCATGTTCTTAGGTATTACAAATGATTCTATGTAATGGATATATTGGCACTGTATACTTCTTTTAAAATCTTTCAGTATTTTATTATTTTCAGACTTTGTCACCAGAAAAATTAATTGCCTTGCCCAACATTTTGATTGAAGTCCCAAGCTTTATTGAGGGACCAGTGGTCCTAAATTCAAACAATATAAAACCTCATAATTGTAATTGTTTATGTGGTTTACATTCATTTGAAACAATTTACAATGTTTCCCAGGACTTTTATTAGCATAAAAGTAGCTTCAAAGTTAATGATTCACCTAAGAGTGTATGAAATTCTAAGAATGCTGCCCTACCACAGATGAGCTCTCCCCCACTGCAGCTGGATGCAAAGGTCTGCTCCCTCTTACACTTGCTTTGCTGAATGTGGCAGCTGTGAGTTCCAAGGCCCCTTAAATGCTTCACAATTGCTTGACAAGGAAGTTCTGGCAGACACGTGCTGGGCTATTTCATATCTTACAGATGGCACCAATGACTCAATAGATGAGGTTGTGAAAACTGGTCTTGTGCCTCGACTGGTGCAGCTGCTTGGGTGCAATGAACTAGCAATAGTGACTCCATCATTAACAGCTATAGGAAATATTGCGACCGGTACTGACGAACAAACACAGGTGGTACTAGAAGCTGCAGCCTTATTTGTGTTTCCATCTCTGCTAAGCTACCACAAGAACAATATCTAGAAAGAGGCTACTTGGACAATATCGAACACCACAGCAGGCCGCGATACCCAAATTCAACAAGTCATAGACCATGGACTTGTTCCCTATCTTATTGAAATTCTTAGGAAGGGAGACTATAAAACTCAAAAGGAGGCTGTGTGGGCTGTAACAAACTATACTAGTGGTGGAACTTTTGAACAGTTGGTGTACCTCGTTCATGCTGGTGTTGTTGAACCCTTACTAAATCTTCTCTCTGTAAAAGACAGCAAGATTCTTCAGGTCATTTTGGATGGTATCACCAATCTCTTCCTGGCTGCTGAAAAGGTTAATGAAGTGGATAAACTTTGCCTAATGATTGAGGAGTGTGGTGGTCTGTATAAGATTTAAGCTCTTTAGTCCCATGAAAATGAAAGGGTCTACAAGGCATCTCTGAATCTGATAGAAAAAAAATCCTCAGAAGAGGAAGAAGATGATTAAACAGTTGTACCAGATTCCACCTCTGATGCTTATACATTCCAGACTCAAGACAATAATCAAGGCTCTTTCAGCTTCTGAGGACTTTACATTATATTCAGGCAACCTTGTGGGCAGTCGTCATAGTTGTTTTTCCCTGTTTATATTTCATTCACTTTCTGTACTCCAGCACTTTCTTCCATGGAAACATACTTGAACAGTTTCTGGAATGGCTGTTTATATGTGAAATGTGCTGTGAATACTCGTGCTATCTTTTTTAATGTGTTAAGGATACAAAGGTGTAAATAAAGTCAGTTTTAGAATTAAAAAAGGGGTGGAAAATTAGGTTTGCTGGCAAAGGAACATAGTTTCACCTGAGCTCTTTTCTTCTAGGTTGCTTGAAAGGACAGAGCAAAGAACCTTACCACATCAAGGAAAAGGATTAAGGCTTCTTTTGGCTCGGCAGATTTACTGTGTGCTATTATTTTCTTTTGTACTCACAGGGATTGTTATTGTTTGTTGCTAACATTTTATTGCTTTATTTTTCTCTGATTCATAGTGTTGTTGCTGGGTATACCTTCTGCTGCATTATTACAGGGTGTGCCTACAGGTGTGTGCTTACAGATTACTGCTGCAATCTTCTGATTCAAATTGTCTTTTGCAAGGTATATATTCTGTTGTTGCTTTGCTTTATTTTTCTCTATAGCAAAGTGTTTCTTACAGGGCACATCTTCTTTGAAATTATTACAGGTGATGCTTTACAGGTTTTACAGTTTTATCTATCATTAGCATAAGCTTTCAGGGCTACTGCATTTGTTGCTGGCTGATTGTTTCTGCTCCTACCTCCTTGTTTCCTTCATCCGTGGTTTTTTTCGGCAGGGGAAGGGCCCAGCAAGCCTCCTACCCCCATCCCCAACCACCCCACACTACACTCCTTTTATAGGGTAGCACAGTCGTGACATTTCCTGTAGCAAAGCTGGAAGGGGCAGATCAGAGGGATATCCACACAGTGACCTCGTTTACAGGGGAACAAGTAATTTAACTTGTTATAACAAGTTATACACAAACAAACAAACAAAACACAAAATCAAACTTTTGCTTTCATTTTCCTCCTTCTAATTACCCTGACCAGGTTATAAACCCAGCAACTTATCTGGAATGGATATTATTAATTGCAGGTACTGCGGGACACTTTTCAGAAAGGCAGTTTTACAAGATTTAGGACACTGTCCTACATGCTGGGCCATTGGAGATCTAAGGGCTCAGCCTGAGGCAGCATGGGCAGAGATTGTGCACCTCAAATAACATATTCAGGAGGAAATATATTATAAGAACCACCCACCATTTCCCCAACATTCAACAGAAGCACCTCGACCACAGAGGGTAGCTGGTCTGGGAAGTTGGCAGGTGGTTAGGAGGGGCAAATCAGGTGCCCCATCACTCAGTGCTCTTCAACATATCACCTCCACAAACCATATAAACACTACAAACAGGTATCTGCCTCTATCTCCAAAATCAAACAAAGGGGCAGGGGATACTGCAGAGCAGGACACTGCAGCACAGAAGCTAGCACAACAAAATTCACCCAAAACAGGAACCAAAACAAAAAAAGCAAAAAGGAAATCCAAAAAACTTCTGATCATAGGAGACTCCATGATTCGGGGAGTTGATACCTATCTTCAGCCAGGGGTAATGGTCAGATGTCTCCCAGGTACATCAGCGTGGAGACACACTGACCATATTGCTAAAACTGTACAGGAAGCAGGAGAAAACATTGATGTCCTGGTACACATAGGGACTAATGATCTCACCAGCCGGTCAGTTGTGCAGGCCAAGGAACACTTGACCAGGCTGGGTGACAAACTATCATTCATTTCATCCAGCATCTCCTTCTCTGAGATCCTGCCAGTCTGGGAGAGGAGGGCAGATGGATGGAAGGTCAGGGAAGGGGAGATAGGGGAGCTAAACATGTGGCTCAAGGGCTGGAGCCAGGAAAAAGGACACAAATCTGTAGGGAACTGGCAACAGTTTTGGGAGTGAAAGTTCTTTAAATTTGATGGACTGCATCTGACTATGTAGGGAGTCAGTGCATTGGGGCAGAAGTTTGACGTCTTTGCAGAATATTTAAACTAGCAAATGGGGAGAGGGGTGCAGCACCTGATATGTCGAATGGGAAAAACACCCCTCCCCCCTCAGCTAGTGATCAAACAGGAGTTCAGCATGTTTGTAGTTCATTTGCATCACCAGGTAAGGAAAAAGGTCCAACTCCCCATACTATGCACAGGGGAAATGCCAGACCTCACCCAACAACTAATACACTGAAATCTGGCCAATGGAAAATTATGTACACTAATGCTTGCAGTCTGGGAAACAAGATCCCAGACCTGCAGGCAACAATGATAGAGGCTAAACTGGACATAGTAGCCATTAGCGAGACATAGTTCACCAGTAACCACACTTGGGAGACTTCATTACCCGGCTATGTACTGTTCAGAAGAGACTGAGGTTAAAAAAGGGGGGGTGGAGTGGCCCTCTATGTCAATGAAAATATTAAAGCTACAGAAATTCAGAATACACATAAGGAGCCAGAAGAACTGTGGGTCATCCTGAAACAGGAAATGGGACAGCCATACAAACTGGGGTTGTCTACAGGCCTCCAGACTGGGGGAAGGTATAGACACATTACTATTAGAAGATATACAAAACATGACAGCTAAAGGGGAGGTTCTGATAATGTGAGACTTCAACATGCCAGATACAGATTGATCAATATCAGCAGGAATATCTGCCAAAATTAGACACATAGTGGATTCCCTGCAGAGGAGGGCCTCAATCAACTGGTACAACAACCCACAAGAGACAGGGCTATCCTAGATCTAGTACTGACTTACAGGGAAAGGATCACAGATCTCCAGGTAGAAGGTCACCTGGGAGCCAGTGACCATCACATGGTATGGTTCAATTTGGCCACTAGAATTAAATCATCCCATTCCAAGGCAAAAAATATGGAACTTCAGAGGAGCTGACTTTGATAAGATGGCCAACAGAGTTAAGCTAGCCCTGGCAAAAAGAAATACAGATGAGGGGGTACAGGCAAAGTGGGTAAGCATTAAGAATGCAATACTTGAAGCAACATCCCATTGTGTTAGAGAGAAAAGTGAGTGCAAAAGAAGAAGGGAACCACTTTGGTTCTCAAAAACAGTAGCAGAAAAGGTCAGAGCCAAAAGACTGGCCTTCAGGAAATATAAGGGAATACAGTGGGATGAAGATAGGGAGGCATACCAAACTTCCTATGGGAAGCAAGGAAGGCAGTAAAGCAGGCAAAGGCCCAAACCGAGGAAACACTAGCAGAAACAGTAAAAGAAGGTGACAAGACTTTCTATAGGTACATTAGTGAAAGGAGAAAGTCTAGAGGGGGTATTGCTAAGATCAAAGAGGATAAGGGTGTGTGTGAGGAGGAGGAGGACCATGTAAAAGCATCTATCCTAGTTAGTTCTGTTTAGTTAGTTAGTATACTTCTGCTCAGTATTTACTGAAGAGAAGGTAGGGCAGGGCCCACAGCTCAGCACCATGGACACAGGGGGGAAGGAAGTGTGCACTAGTCCTTTCACAAAAGAAGGGGTCCTACAAAAGCTCAATAAGCTCAGGGTGGACAAGGCAATGAGACCTGATGGCATACATCCCAAGGTACTAAAGGAGCTAAGGGTGGAATTAGCAGAGCCATTAGCAGAACTGTTTAGTGAGTCTCTGAGCACAGGAGAGGTCCCAGAAGACTGGAGAAGGGCTCATGTGATCCCACTCCCCAAGAGTGGTAGCAGGGAGGAGGCAAGGAACTATAGACCAGTCAGTCTTACCTCAGTAGTGGGCAAGGTTATGGAGGAACTCCTTAATGAAAGGATAGTGCAACACCTGGAATCCATAGGAACACAGGATCCAAGACAGCATGGGTTTACAACAGGAAGGTCCTGTCAAACTAATCTCATAGATTTCTTTGACTGGGTAACCAGAGCAGTGGACCAAGGGGGAGCAGTTGATGTTGCCTACCTTGAATTCAGCAAACCTTTCAATACTTTTCCACATAGAAGATTGATTAACAAGCTGGGTAGGCTCAGGGTGGTTCAGAAGTTGGTCAACTGGGTGGCAAACTGGTTGACGGGCAGAAAACAGAGAGTGGTGATAAATGGCATACAGTCAGAAGAGATGCAAGTCATAAGTGGGGTACCTCAGGAATTAGTCCTGGGGCCAGTCCTCTTCAATATCTTCATCAGTGACTTTGCAGATGGACTGGAGGGTAAGGTTTTGTCTGTTTGCAGATGACACCAAGATCTGCAAACAAAGTAAATGATCCAGATGGGGTGGGCAGAATGAGAAGAGATGTGATAAACTGGCAAAATGGTCTGAAGAGTGGCAACTGGGGTTTAACACAAAGAAGTGCAAGATCATGCACATAGGGAAGAGAAACTCTGAAGCCACCTATAGGCTGGAAGGGGAGTTGCTGGCAGTCACAAGGGAAGAAAAAGACTTGGGCATCATCATCATCACAGATGACCTGAAATCATCCAAGCAGACCACTAAAGCAGTAGGTAAGGCTAGGGGGATGTTTGGGTGTATTAGTAGGGGTATCACATGTCATAAGTGGGAGGTAATAATCCCTCTTTACAAGACACTGGTTAGGCTCCATCTGGAGTACTGTGTGCAGACCTGGAGGCCACACCTTCATAAGGACAGTAACCAAATTGAGGCAGTCCAGAGAAGGGCAACCAAAATATTGCAGGGACTGCATCAGGAAACATATGAGGACAGATTAACGGATCTCAATATGTATACCCTAGAGCAAAGAAGGGAGAGAGGTGATATGATCGAGACATTCTAACACCTTAAGAGCATTAACAAGGTCAAAGAGTCTAACATGTTTCAATATAAGAAAAATAGCAGGGCAAGAGGACACAGCATGATATTAGAGGGAGGATGATTAAGGGGTAATGTGAGGAAGTTCTTTTTCACAGAAAGGGTGGTGGATGCATGGAACGGCCTACCTCAGGAAGTGGTGGATATGAACACAGTACAGGGCTTCAAACAGGCATGGGATAGGCATAAGGGAGCAATACAGGTGAGTATGAATAGATAGGCCATTGACAGAGCAAAGGCAAATGGCACATTCATAAGGTAGAAAAATAGATGAGCAGACTGGATGGGCCTTGCGGTCCTTATCTGCCATCAACTTCTATGTTTCTATGTATGCATGTCCCAGTGTAATGATATTGGATGTGCCTTGCATGCAACGTCATACTCATCGACAGGTAAACTAAACATAGTGCTGTGTGCATTACTGTTCATTCAATACTATATGACAGACCCTTCTTCTGAGCCATCAGGTGTTTTCTGTTTTTACCTTTATCTGTAACAATGTGTTAACAATAATTAAACAAACCTGTGTCATATTTAATCACTCATTCACCTATTGACTTAATTCACCTGTTCGGTTTGTAGACATGAACCTGCATATGGGGACCTGGTCCTCACCTCTGCATTAAGTAATGTTCTGAGTTAGACCATTGTGATTCCTCAATGGATATAATAGGTGAAGATAATTGCTAAAATGTTTGCTCTCTGATTAGATGAACCAGCTCACTGCTATGTCTTTATGTACTCACAAACACACCATGCTGCATTTTCTAAGCCAAAATGTTTATTACTTGACTATTTTATAATTACACATTCCAGTGTGTTTTGTTCATCCGGGGATATAATCACTCGTCTGGTGTATGCTGAGCAGATATATCCAATACCTACAGTAGTAGCTACATCTGTAACACCATACAAATAAATACATTTTACAGTGTCTGTCTGTAACAGCCAACTCATGAAACGTCATTAGACAATAAATGCTGATGACCAGTTATGAGTTGTATGTGGAACCAGTCAAACTCTGTTGTACAAACGTGTATAATGAGGGGCACATAACAGATTTGGATAGTAAATATTTATAGTAGAATTTCTGAGAGACAAAAAAACCATGATATTCATAAAGTGCTGTAGTCTGCAATGCCAAAAGCTACTTTTGCAGATTCTAACTGTGAACTGACAGGCATGCCAAGTGCATTTGAATGGTACATTAGCTTAAATCCGTTCTGCCTCAGACAAAAAGTAAAACATGAAAAATCGGCTTACCTTGATTCAGAGAATTACAGGAACCTGTGTGAGAAAAGAGTAAGGGACAGTAACAGGCAACAATTTATGGCTGACCAAGAAACAGTTCATAATTGGTCATCACCAAATATTATGAAAAATAAAACATGGAAAGTGTGAAAACTCAGTTTTTAAGCACACTGTCAGTGTGTGATGCCTTGTTAAACCCCTTGAGCTTTAACATGGGGTTTATGAGACAACACACACCTCAAGTATGCATAAAAACCTCATTATATACATTTTCCCATGCATTATTCTAGTCTATATTATACTTAATAGTACTTAAATCCAATTTACAATTTTCAATCTCAAACCAAAAGCCAGAACATTCATAAAAAGGATTTCACAATCCCTATCAGCAGCCTAAAATCAAGTGGTGATATTTAAAATAATTAAAAATTCCAGTTCCCCCACAGACACACACGTATGACCCCCCCCCACACACACGGAAATGTACACTAAGTTTCAACCATTCTGTTACTATTGCAAAGACTACTGTACACTCCAATAAAGCATTTAAAGCAGTAATGACTTTTAACAACAATTCAGCTCACTAAACAAATAAATTAATCAATCAGTCTCTTACACTGTTGTAAAAGGCATGGGGCCAGATATTTAAAACTATGCGCTGGGTGCAAACTGGTAGTGCTGCGATTGCACCCTGTTTGCACCGGCCTGCCATATGCAAAGGTACAGATAGAACCAGTGCAACATGTTAGCACCAGCACTAAAAGATAATGTATGTAGGGACTGCAGTGAGGGGTGGGGACATGCATACAGGTGCACCAGCATATTCAAAACCATAGCACCGTGCAATGGGTGTCAGTGTGATATGTAGCATGGCGCAAACTGCTGCAACCAAAAAGGTCCTCTGAACCCCGGTCAAACCGGGGATGGGGGCATGCACACTGCAGCAGCACAAGCTGCAAGGTGCACCAGCTGTAAAGGAACCTGTAAGACTTGTGACTCCCCCGATCCCTAATACATGTAATTAAACAAAGACACAAATCTCCGATCCCTGATACATGTAATTAAATATAGACACAAATCCCCGATACATGTAATTAAATATCGACACAATTCCCCGATCCCCTATACATGTATTTAAATATAGAAACAAAGTCCCGATCCCCTATACATGTATTGAAATATAGAAACAAAGCCCCAATCCAAGATACATGTAAGAAACTATAGCAACAATGTACCTGGTAGTCTAGTGCTCCCCCAGCCCCTATCCCCAAAACATGCTGTGAAACACAGCCCAAAATCCCTAGTAGTCTAGTGGCCCACATAGCTCCAATCTCCCATAATAATTATTTAATCATCCCTGGTGGTCCAGTGGACTCAGGATCGGACTGGCCCACCTGGATACCTGGAAATTTCTAGGTGGGCCCCCCTCAGTTGGAAAAGTAGTTACCTTCTCAACTCTGTAATAGTCTGCATTTATCTTCTTTTTTCCTAATTAAATGGGGTATCTGGGACACTGTTGATAAATGTAAGATGCAAATACCGAGCTAGTATATCAGAATGAAGTGGAATATTGACATGAGTGAGTCATCCTGGGCTCTCCTCTATTGATTTTCCAGGTGGGCCCTTGCATCTTCTTTCCAGGTGGGCCCTCTGTACCCCAGTCTGACCCTGACTGGACTGCTGCAGACCCAATCCCCCATAAAATGCACCCCACATCCCTGGTGGTCTAGTGAACCCCCATTCTGCAGTGCCTAAAACCCCGCTCCCCTCCTCCAGTTACCAAGCCAGTGACTGGCTTAGCCCACCACACACCTCTGCTGCCAGCCGACAACTGAGCTCTGCATGAACGCGTATGGATACTGATGTAGTGCGAGGCTTTTTTTTTGCTGTCTAATGATTCCATTTTTATTATGGGAGATCAGGACCAGGAGTGGCACTAGACTATCAGGGATTTTGGACTGTGTTTCACAGCATGTTTCAGGATCTGGGCTGGGGGGGGCACTAGACTACCATGGACACTGTTGCTATAGATTCTTACATGAATCGGGGATCAGGGCTTTGTTTCTATATTTCAACACATGTATCGGGGATTGGGCTTTGTTTCTATATTTAAATACATTTATCAGGGATCGGGGCTTTGTTTCTATATTTAGTTACATGTATCAGGGATCATGGATTTGTGTCTAATTACATGTATCAGGGATCGGGGATTTGCTTCTGTATATTAATACACTTTTCGGGGATCAGGGCTGGGTGAGCCACTGGACTACCAGGGAAAGTGCAATGTATTTTGCACAACGTGTATCAGGGATCAGGGCTTGGGGGACACTAGACCACTTCACAGAAGTCAATTCGCTAAATCCGGAAGAGAACGGCTGAAACCACGTAGTGAGAAGGCCGCTTAAAAAAATGGAGAAACGAAGCTCTGAAAGAGAGTAAGAAGTTTTCCTGCGGTGAATAAAACACTAACTAAATGAAAGTTTTTGTCTGAATTGATTTGCAAGAAGTACTTGAGTAAAGCACTTTGTTAATAAAAATGAGAACAAGCAAAACAACACTGTATATGGGGGCCTGAAGAAGTGATGTTTTGTCTATGGAACTGTTGCCCAGGATTTTGGTGTGGACTTTTAAAATAAAAAGAGTTGTTTTGTGGCAATTAAAAATTGTGTAAGCAGTGGAATTCATCCTGCGTTATGAAGTTGCTCTAAGTGTAGCACCCACAGATCTTCTAAAGACTGTTCACAAACCCACACTACAGCATCCAAGGTGGGGAAAACAGTTCTTCAGGTACATCAGGCTCTGTTTGTGTTTGTTGCCCTGGCCTGAGGCTCAAGTCGCCCCTGGAGTTTCTAGAGTTTACTGTACTCAGCAGAGTACACTGATTATGCCTGCTGACACCCATGACCTGCAGCTACCAAACTGTTGCTCAGGTCTGGCATACAGGTGGAGCTATGCGCACAATCCAGCCTGCGGCTATCAACAAGCAGTTACAGTCTGACATACAGTTGGAGCTGTGTGCACTGTGCAATAGTACCGGGCAAACTACATGATAATGTATGCAAGGCAGGCCATGAGATGCTAATGTGGCTGTTGGTGCATGGATTGCCTAAATAGGCTAATTTGCATAGGGGTTTTGAATATAACAATATTTAGCACCAGATTAATGTGTTAGCCAGGGGCAAATGTGTTAGCACCGGGCTAACGAGTTTGCCCCAGGCTAACCTGTTAAAATCATAGCAAAGTGCTGCAGTGTTTGGCCTGCACTGTTTGCAGTTGTGCACCACTTCATTACTATCACCCGCATTGGCCACCTACTGCAACTTTGCCTTACTCCACCTCTATGTGCACTGGGATGCTGTTGCAGTTTGCACTGCCCGGTTGCTGTATTCAGAGCTGTCTTATTTGCTGGGCTATTTTTGCACTGCACTCTCAGCCCTGTTTGCATGCCTTCATTTGCATGCTGTATTCAATTGATTTAGCCCCTGTGCTATTTCTTTGAATGTATCGTGCAAATGGTTGCGGGCTATTTTTGCATGCAGGGTAGTGCTAATTTTGTCCTGGGGATAAGTTATGAATATTGGGCCCATGGTGTCATCTTTTCATGCACTATCCTTTAATTACTGCAGAGAATATGGCAGGTTGACTATGAATTCCCCATTCATGACAAAAACACACAAAGAGACACACATACACACACACACACACACTCACACTCTCTCTCTCTCTCTCTCTCTCAGTGTTTTCTGTACTGTCCTCCAGTCACTGCAGTGGAAACATGTTCTGTATACACATAAATCCTCAAAATCACATACACCTGTCAGTATTTCCCTCCAATTAATTATTTTATCCCATAAAATATTGACCACAATTGTTAGATGTGTTAACTCCTGCACTGTTGGATTTTTTCAGTCATTAATAAAAGTGAAAACTGAAGAGATTCTGACTACCCAAATGTATTATATAAACAAACACAAGAAAAGTCTTGTATAATTAAAAAATAATTACATCTTGGGATCTAATGAGTTAATAAAATGCTCACCATTTGGGCTCATGGTTTATTACCTCATTAGATCCTCTTGACAGAATGATTTTTTTGTATACTTTACAAGACGCATTTGTCATGTATTCATTATATAGGAGATATGCGATTGGTTTGCTAACAATATTGTACTTACTTTTGTCTGAAGGTTTGACATTATAACTGGTGGAGCCCCAAATGAGATCTCTGGAGGTTAAACTCTACAGGTAAAAAATTAATGTGATAGTTATAAACAACACATGGCATATGCCATTTATACAATGACAAAGGCTCTCTAGCAAAGGTAGGTCCTGGTGCTCATATCTTACTATTTTATTTAAAAAATAGTATTTAAACCCTTAATTCTAGTATTTTCCTCTTTCACAATAGACCAGTCCTCTGTTGACATAAACATGCACATAAACACATTCTATTAAAAATATTCAAAGGATTGAAGTAGTCCAAATATTAAAAAAGTCTGTATAAATACTTGCATCATTAAGGACTTTTGACTGGTGTTCTCGAAGCTAATTATGCTCCAGGAGGGGACATTTCCATTATGACCCTCCTAGAGTGGAAATAAATTATTTCTTTTCACTCCAGAAGCATCAGCAATCCAAATAAATACATTAATACATGTGGGGCAGAGATAAAGAAGGGCAAAATAAATCCCAGTATCTAGACCTGCAGGTAGGCATACGTGAGGCTACACATGTGTGTATGTCTACAAAAAATATTTTTACCATGTATATGTTATCAACCATTTAGACAATGAAGAGTAGTTATTTATTCATATTAGCAACACATTTTTGTGTGCGTTAACAGTTATTAGAAAATGGGGAAAAAAAATCCTCAGTCTCTGATTGGCTGTTAGGCTTGCCAAGGTGGTCATCTATCAGACAACAGAGCCCAGGTTTTAAAAGTACCACGCCAAGGACTGCACCACCCATATTAAAGGGCAAGGCAATTTTTTTGAATGTTATAACCACCATTTTTTGTCCTGGTAATGGAGTTTTGTTTCCAAAGAAGTTACCACTGAATACCACCCCCCCCCCCAAGTAACCTGGAAAGCAGCAAAAGGGTCATGTAATAAAAAACAAAAGACTTAACTGCCACCAGCTCTACAAATATCTGTGACAGACAGGTTTATCTCACACTGCATAAAGCCTGCAGTTAAATTGTGAAACACAAGCCAGCAGCACACATCCATCAATGGGCAAGATTACCAGGGAGAGTCCAGTAGGGTGCTGTATGGCTGATCGACATCAAACAACTGCCCATACATAACTGAACAAAACGACCTGCACCATAGCCCAGAAATAAATGAAAAAACTCACTGGTGTAAGTAAATGACAAACAGGAGGCAACTTTAAACATAAAACATTCCCTGCTGGCATTCATAAGTATGACCATCCTGTACTGCCTCTGCAGCTCCACAGTGCAGTTGTTTGCATATAACCAGCACTCGTCTTACTGCTGGTAATCGCAGTACCCATGGCACATCTAACAGACATGTACCAAATGCCACATGTTATTCCTAGGGTCATAAGTGATAGTAAAAACCATTAGAAGAATCAGTGCATTTCCAAACACCTACTAGTTTTACTGCCCCCCCACACCCGCTACCAGCAATCAGCAATGTGCTGTCAAAAAAATGCAAATGCAGCACTGCAGAGTACCTTACTGCTGACTAAAACTGATGGGGAGGGGGTGCAAAAGCACAAACTGCCCCCCCTCCAAAACTGCTCCTCTCACAACACCCACCATAAAAACTATTAATTTTCATAGCTTAGAGCTGGACACTCATGCTACACTTCAAAGCAGGCAGCGGCCCTTTTCAAACTTGAGGACCTCTTGAGAATCATACTAGCAATCTATGTAGCAGCTAAAAAAAAGAAATACTGACTGCAACTCCGGGGTAGGAAGGGAGAAAAGAAGTAACAGTAATGATTTTTCTAGTGCTGTGTTGCCAGCACTTGCTATTCACATCAAAACAGGTGACACCTGTTGTCAAATTTCAGGTCCTTTTGTGATTGTGATCGCAGTCTGCATAGTAAAAAAAAAAAAACAGTGACAGCCACTTGGGGTGTAGTCTGTGTGTGCGGGTGGAAGTGCTTTCCATAAATAAACTAGAAAACAAAAAAAAACACAAGTGTAAAAAAAAACCCTTCAAATGTAAATATCAGCAGTGCCCTCTGCTGGCACTACTTCAGGAACTACTTTACATCAAAAGAGACTTTCATTGCTTTTTTCTTGTTTATAATTTATTTTTTTCTTACTTTTTTAAATATTTATATAACTTTTACCTATAGCCCATTTTCTAAGCACAATAATACCCAGCAGGGTGGGTGGTATTGCACTATACTGGACCTTCCAGGGACTATAAGGCCCCCAGCCTGCAGCATCAGGCCTCATTATGCCCCTGGGTAGTATGGTATAGCACAATACAGCCCACCCTGTTGAGTATTATTGCTTACTTACACTTGCCCTGATTGTATAATCAAATTATGTTTTACTTGTACCTCGAAGCCTAATTACGTATCAATGGCTACATCACTAATAATTAAAGAGGCTCAGAGGGAACTCATTGATTGACTGATTTTCATTTAAAACAGGAGGAGAGATGTTACACAACCAGTTGAGCTAAGGATCATTTACAACAGCTTCCAGAGGAGAATAACAGTACAATAAAAATACATTACTGTTATAGGACCATATGCACGAATGGGCGCAGGTTACATGCCAAAGGCACGTAACCCACCTGTGCAGCTCTGCACCTGTGGACAGGTGTGCACCCTAAGGTATGCACAATAGATGAGCACCTGTCTGCTGCCCCCCCCGGGGTGCAGGACTCCATAGGGTGGCCAGGGCAGAGTCACAGATCTGGCCGGGCATCCGATTGGATGCCTGGATGGGGTCAATCAGTGATCACCTATGCCACGGGGCACCCATTGGCAGCATGCCCTGTGGATGTCTGATAGCTGGTGGCTGTGGGGGTGAGAGGAGGGTAATGCCGCTGGCCCTTTAATGATGCATGGAGTGATGCACTTGGACGGGTTGGGTGGAGCTGTTGGTGGTGACGGGGGGACTGTACCCCACCATATGCCCAGAGGGACCAGTGGTGGGGGTGGGCTGGTGGTGCCATTCGTGGGTGGGGAGGTAACATCTGTGGGCCAGTGCCCCTGTGTTGGAGTGTATTGGGTGGGTGGGGTGCCTGGTAGGGGCAGCGCACAAGTGTGTGAGAGCCAAGTGGAGTCAGTGGTCCTGATGGGTTGCCTATCCACCCTGAAAGGACGGGAACCCAATGTCTGCATACAGCACATAGGGGACTTATTGGCAGGGTTCTCCTTGGTGTACTCTGTACCCCTTCTGCACATTCATGGCTAGCACTACGAGCCTTTGTGCATGGCGCGTAGTGCTGGCACACCCCCAGCCTACCCCTACATGGTGTGGTCTGCAGACCAGGAGGATCGGGTGCATTGGTCCTGTGCATCCCCCTTTTGTGCATCCTGCATGGGGGGCACATTGGGTACAGAGTGGCTATGCACCCCAGATACGCATGCATGGCCACTCCGAGGGGATAGTGCATAGGACCCACAATATGTAGGAGTAGCAATATATTACTGTGTTCTTCAATTTAATTTAGCAATACAAACCAGATAAAAATTTGGCTAATAGATTTATCACAAGAAGCCCTTCATACTTTACAATTCATTCTAAAGCATACCTTTAAATTGGATAAGGTTGGGAGATGCCTCTTCACAGATCTCATACATAATGCATTCTAACGTCTAGGCCCAACAAATTAGAACGTTTGACATCCAGTCAGTCCATTAACTTAGAGAATGATAAATTCAAACAACAGGAATCCATCAATAATGCTTTACAAGCATTATACCACCAGATGTGATGCCCCAGGGATAGAATTGTATGCTAATTTTGGAATTAGAATGTAAGTTCAAACTCTGCACTGAGGTCACATGCCTCCCCTCACCCCAGTGTTATAATGTTAGATTTGGGCTGGCAGTATAGCCTAGAGGTTAGAGTAACAAGCTGTGAATGAGCTTGTTAAATCTAGCAGACAAGACCTGGGTTTGATTCTCCTAACCTCCCTTTGCATACTGTGTGACTCTGAGCAAGTCACTTAACCACCCAGTGCTCCCAGGTCACCCCTGAAAACAGGTCTTTGTGCCTAGTTGGCCTTACCCAGTTACCAAAGACAAAAATAAAATAACATTTGCTTCTGTGCCTGAAGAAAGCAATCACTATGAAGTACTGCTCCAACCTACTGGTCTTCATTTTCTTAAGCTTTTACTATTTTAACTTTTTTCGAGTTAGTTTTTAATGACTCTGCATTAGTTAGGTGTTTTAAATAATTTTTGTGTATACTTCGTGGTTTCTCCAGTTCCTTATCAGTTCCAGGAACCAGAGAAGGCCACTTCCCATTGTAGTTCCCACTTGAAAGGAACCAACCACATCTGGTAAAATTTAATAAAACCACAGAGTTTTATAAGTATTTAGGTAGTTTTTACTCTATTTAACAACCTGTAACCAGTTTTTAGGAACTGGACCACTTCTTAATTTTAAAGAGTGCTTCACAAATTATTTATTTTATTTTATTTATTTGAATTTTGATGACCGGGTGGGCCCACTGAGACATTCAAGTCCCTTTTTCAGCGGTGACCCAGGGAATAGAGACATTCCATACAATACATTGTAACGTAGTATTTAACAGACGAGGAACAGAAGCAAGACATCAATAGCAGTAATCCGATGTGGGTACGGAAACAAAATCACGATATCATCAGGACCAAAGCAAGCGATATTAGGGTGCACATAAACATCTTACAATGAAACTCATGACAGTATACACATTTTACTTACATAGTTTTTACAATATTATACAATATAATACATATGTGTTGACATATGAGTGGACAGAAGGTGAGGCTAGGGAAGGGGGGAGTGCGGATCGAGTATTAGGTATATGAGTATAGACAGAGAAGCAGAGAGAAGGTGAAGATGAGGTGGAGGAGTGAGGTAAGAGTATCAGGTAGGGAAGGGCACGAGGAGAGGGGTGGAGTCTGAAGAAGTCACAGGTTGAATGAGTGAAGAATTAGGTGCAGTTACAAGTGGGAGAAGGAAAGAAGATTTCATTGAAGTACCCTTTGAATTGGGGAAGAGATAGGCAAGAGAGAAGACTGTGTGGGAGGGCATTCATTTTGGCAGAGCTGCAGAGGAGAAGGATCTCCTCCCAATGACAAGTCGGGTTTTGAGTATTGTTAGAGTAGGGAGGTGGGAGGATCAGAGGGTCCTGGAGGAGGATTTTAAAGTAAGAAAAGGAGAGAATTGGAGGTGAAGGAAGGTGCAGGAGTTTGAAGACTGTGCATAGAACAGGAAGTCTTATTTTGCCTCACAGGTTGGCCAGCCTAAAATATTAAGTATATCACAGAGGTGTGCCCACGTAGAAACCTTGGCTGTGAAGTGAGTGACTCTCTGATAGGCTTGCTTGAGCTTGGTTAGGACAGAGGTCTTGGCACAGTGGGTTATGGGGGCACCATAGAATAGACCTGGGAGAAGGGTGGCCGAGGCAATGGTTTTACGGGCATGAGGTGTTAGATAGGGGCAGTGCAATATAGGAGGCCTAATTTTTGATTAGTTACCTTGTTTACATTTGAGGCATGTGTTTCAAAGGACAGATACTCATGCAGAGTCATTCCTAGATATTTGAAGACGCCCACTCCTTCTAGGGGCACGCCCGAGAAGGTCTTAACTACCATGGGAGACTGACAGGACAAATCATAGGAGGTATGGTGGAACAACATTGTTTTAGTTTTCTTTGTATTCAGTACTAGGCGATTCTCCATGAACAAGGCTTCCAGTAACTGAAAATTGTTTTCCAGTTTTGACCTAATGGAGGAGACATCTTTACAGGACCTGTAAAGTATGGCATCATTTGCATAGAGCTGAACTGATGTCCCATCACAGTTCTACAGCAGCTTATTTATGAAGATAGAGAATAGTAGAGGCCCAAGGATAGAGTCCTGGGGGACCCCATCAGTGATGGGAGATAAGAGGAAATAGGCACCAGCCCATTTGTCACATTGGGAATGATTAATTAAGTAGTTAGAGATCCAAGAGAGAGAGAGAGAGATGTGGTTGAGGCCTAGCAGTTGAAGTTTAGAGATGAGAAGTGAGTGGTTACCAGATTGAAGGCCTTCGTGAGGTCAATGAATACAGTCCCCATAGCCCAACCTTGATCCATGGCATGAAATATGTCTGAGGTGACCATCAAGAGAGCTGACACAGCCCCGTGTGCCTTTTGAAAACCATGTTGATGAATGGTGAGGGCATGGGTTTGCTTGAGAAAGGAGTATAAGTGGCTGTATAAGATTCTTTCCTGAAATTTTGCAAAAGGGCATAATATGAATATGAGTCTGTAATTATTTACAAGGTTGGTCAGACCACTTTTGTGCACTGGGACTACAATAGCTGTCATCCATTTGTCAGGAATGTATTAGGTAAGAAAGGATCTATTGATTAACTGTACAATCAGATGAGCTAGTGCAGGTGATCCTAACTTGAGGAATTTTGGTGGCAGGGAGTCAAATCCTGGGGAGCTATGAGGGTTAAGACTCAGTAGGAGCTTAAGTACCTCTTTCCGAGAGGCGGCTTTTAGATGGAAGAGGGGTTAGGGGGTTTCAGAGGGAGATTCATGCGGGGTAGGGTGGGTAGCAGGTAGGCCTGTCTTGTACATGTCAAGGTCAGTGAACAATAGATTTATTCCTGTGGCTATTTCTGAGGGAGAGGATAGAAAGGTGCATTTCAGTATCATATTCTGGGGGACTGACCACTCTTTGCCTTGTTGGTTTTGGCTTTACAGGAGTTTCACAGTTGGTGGTAGGATAGCCAGTCTGAATAAAGCCCCATTCTTTAGAAAGTTTGGGATACATTAGGTGCCGTAATTCATGGGAGAGCCATGGGGAGTGGAGTACTTTGGCTCTGCATAGTTTGAATGGGGCGTGTGAGTCGAGGATGGAGGTGAAGGTTACTTGATGCAACAGCACAGTGGTCACATGACCCAGAAACTTGATTATGGTAGTGGAACTATAAAGTCAATGCCCTGCATGAGTGGCTGATTAGAATCATTGTCCACATACTGTGGCACTGGTCTGAGAACTGATGAGACAGGTTTGGTAACAAGGAGCCGCTCATGAACAGAGAAAGCATACTATTGTGGAGGTGTGATTTGGAGGCAGTAAGAGAGCCACGAGAAGAGCTGTGGGTATTGTAGTCCAGTACAGACAGAAGTGGACTACAGTTTTCCTGCCTCTAGCACCATGGTGCACAGTAAGCTATGCAGTTATTTCAGAGGTTTTCACATTTAAAGGGATTTCTTGTCCTTTTAAGGACATTGAAAACCTGTTTTAAGGGTTTTTAACCCAGTCAGGAAGTGTTTATTGTTACTTCCGGCAACAGCATAGTGGTCACATGAACCGGAAGCTTGATTCCAGTAGTGGCACTATAAAGTCAACACCCGGTGTGAGTGGGGCGAGTGCTGAGCGGGTCGAGTGTGCAGTCACCACACGTGGCGACACATGCCGAGACACACGTGTCTGCATGTGTTACGTGAGTTAAGCGGGGAAGCGGCAAGACAAGAGGAGGAGTAGAATCCCACAATTAGTGCTGACACTAGGTAACAATAAGCAAAGTGCTGTAAATGTGTACGGGAGGAATTACATATAATAGGTAAAAAAAAATGGATACACATGCTGTGAAGCTAGAGGATGGTATATTGGGCTTGAGAGGTGTAGTCTGCAGAATGAGTAGTACAGATGTGGCTAGCAAAATGTTAATATTTACATGTGAACAATGCTACAGAATTAAGGAATTACAGAGGAAGTTACTGGAAAATGAAATGGAATTGATAGCATGTAAGCAAAAGTTGCTACTGCAGGATGAAATAAATGGAATAAATCCAGAAACAACTAACCAGGGGGCTGTAAATAATGATACAAAAAAGAGAAGGAGGGAAGGTGAGCATGAGGGGGATTGGGTCATGCTGGAAAAAAAGGCAAAAAAAAAAAGAAAAAAACAACAAGAAGACAGGCCATGGGGCTCTCATTGGAAACTACAAATAGTTTTGAGCCTTTAATAAGATTGGATGATAGTAACAGTACTTGGAATGTGCAACTTAATGAAATTAGTGTCTGTTTAATAAATGATTCCCCTGACCCAGTTATTGCACATAGCACACAATGTTCAGAACAAATGAGTAATACAACACAACAAGTAGGAACATATGAAGCAGAAAAGGAAATATGTCAGCAGCTGAATGTAAGGGCCACCCATACTAATGATTCTATAGTAGGAATAGAACAATTAAATACGGAGAGGGAAATTGCTCTTAACGAGGAAGGAGGTAGACCAGCTGTAGCAGACAATGGAATTAATCTTGGTGGTGAAGCACAAGAAAGAAATGCAGAGGTAGAGACCAAAGAGGATGATGGGGATAATATGCAACAAGAAGAGTGCAATAGCAGAAAATGTATTTATGTATTAGGAGACTTTATAGTGAAATATACGGATAGGTACATTTCCAGCAATTGTAAAGAGAAGGTAACTACTAGTTATTTTTCAGGGGCCAAAATAAGGGACATTAAGAGCATGTTGGGTGATATAGTAAAAGAAAGAAGAGATGGATCAGCTACAGTAATTCTGCATTTAGGTATAAATAACATCAGAAACCAGCAATTGGAAGAGATAAAGGAAGAATATGTGGAAATTTGGAAGGAAGCTGTAACATTGGGTTGTAAGACATATTTTTCAGAAATACTGCCAGTACCAAGGGAGAATGATTATTTCAATACAAACATTAAGAAATTGAACAATTGGCTACAGCAATGACCATTACAAAATGAAGTTGAATGTATAAAGCATTGGGAAGAGTTTATAAATGAAGCAGCATATTTTTGTTGGGATGGATTACATCTAAGTAAGAAGGCTAGCAGGAGGTTAGGACAGGACCTAAAACAGATTGTGGATATTAATTTAAACTAGAAAAAAAGGGGGAGAAGGGATAATATGGTTGAGTATAAAAGAGATAAGGGTCATCTGGTTAGAGAGCAAAGGGGAACAAGAAAGAAGGGCATGGGAATGGTAATTCTGTCTTTGAATGCAAGAAGCTTAAATAATGTTAAGAAAGCTAAGCTAGAAGTTAAGTTAATTAATGAGAAGATTAATATATGCATGGTAACAGAAACATGGTGGGACACATAGATTGCATGGAATACTAATATAGAAGGGTATAAATTATATTCAAACGCAAGAAAACATAAGAAAGGAGGGGGAGTGGCAATATATGTCAGAGATGGGCTACAAAGTAGCCAATGTAATGAAAAGTATGATGACATAGAATCTATTTAGATACAAGTAGTTGGAGGGGACGATAACAAGGTTTTTTTTTGGACTCTATTATAGACCACCTAATAATAATAAAAAAAATGGATTACATGATTACAAAGGAAATTGTGCAGATGGCCCAAGAGGGAGAAATTGTTATTACAGGATATTTTAACTACCCAGATATTGATTGGGGTAACTGTAATAATAGGATAAATGTAAATGGAAGAAAGTTTATACAAATGGTAGATACATTGGGAATGGAATAGTTGATTCACAAACCAACAAGAGGGGAAAACATACTGGACCTATTAATAACTAATTGTAGGGGCACTAGTCATAAAATAAAAATAAGGGAACAGCTAGGAAATGGTGACCATAACATTATAGAGTTTCAGATAAAAAAAAAATTACAATACATAAAAGGTAGAACAGTGACCAAGAACTACAATAGGGTAAATTTTAATAAAATAAAAGATGAAATAAAAAAATGCAACTGGAAGCAGTGCCTCAAAGGGAAAATGTAAACCAAATGTGGACAGAATTAAAAAAAGAATTACTAGGTCTAGAAGATAAATATATACCTAACAGGAAAATGTATAATAGTAAATGGGAAAAAAAACTTTATGGTGTATGAATAAAGTGAGGAAAGTCTGCTTACAAAAAAAGAAAGCCTTTCATAAAATGAAGGAAACAGGGACAGAGGAGGCCATTGTGAACAATAGATACTGTTTGAAGAGGGTGAAAAGCATCATTAGAAAAGAAAGAAGGAAGACAGAAGCATCTTTAGCTTATAGAAAGGATAATGGTAAAGGTTTTTATCGATACAGAAGTCAAAACAGGAAAGACAGGCAGGGGGTGGGGCCATTAATTAAAGATGGGATCAAACTTAGGAAATCAAAGGAGATGGCTGATGCTCTAAATGAGTTTGTTGGAACTATATTTGAATAAAGTGGGACTATAGTAGAATTTAAAGTAGAGGAGAATCAGAACTTAGTAAATTTACTAACAACCAAGGAAGAAATGGCAGATTTAGTAAATAAAATACAACCATACAAGTCAGCAGAATCAGACCTGCTGCATCAAAGATATATTAAGAAATTAGCTGCATTGATAACAGACATTTTGGTCCATATATTTAATAAATCGTTTACAACTGGTGAGGTTCCAGATGACTGGAGACAGGCTTTTGTTGTACCATTGTTCAAGAAAGGAAATAAAAATGATATGGCAAATTACAGATCTGTGAGTTTGACTGCTGTACTGGGGAAGATAGCTGAAAGTATACTGAAAAAAAGGATAGATGAGAATTTGGAAATTTTGGGATTCAAAGATAAGAAGCAGCATGGATTAAAAAAAAAATAGGGCATGCACTACATATCATTTATGTTTTTATGAAAACATTGTGGAAATAGAAAATAAGAATATATGTGCTGATAATATAGTCTTGGATTTCCATAAGGCATTTGATAAAGTCTCACATGAGAATTTGATTAAGAAAATAATAAAGATCGGGCTCAATGGACAAATTATTACATGGATTAAGAACTGGCCGAGTAATAAAACCCAGAAAGTAAGAATAACTGGGGAATTATCAGACAATATAAAAGTGGAAAGTGGAGTCTCGCAGGGCTCCATCTTGGGTCCCATATTGTTCTCTTTATATATTAGTGACCTTCATCAAAATATTGCAAATCAGGTTGTCAATTTCGCTGACGATATCACGTTAGAAGGTCCAGTGGGTTCTGTGGAACAGCATAATGCACTGCAGATGGATCTTAAGAGAATTGAAAATTGACCAATAGAGAATAAAATGTGATTTAATATTTAAAAATCAGGAATTATGCATTTAGGAAGAAATAATGTTAGAAATAAGTATGATTTAAATGGGGAGTAATTACGGGAAGCTGCAGAACAGTGGGATTGTGGTGTACTTGTTGATAATAGGCTCACTTTCACTAAACAAAGAACTCAGATTATGTAAAGGGAAAATTATATGATTAGGAATATAAAAAGAAGCTTCATGAATAAATCCATAGGTTGTCTACTACTAATATACCCGGCTATACACTCGTCCGGCATGACCGAAAGGGAAAAAAAGGAGGTGGCATTGCCATGTACAATGCCTCCTCCATTCAGTTCTCCCCAGTTGCCCTATCCATGCCCTTGGAGATAAATTGACACCATAATGGTAAAACTCTCCATCCCCTATTCAATTCCAATTTACATAGCAGGTACCTACTGCGCTCCGGGCACCACCACACCTGTATTACTGGATCACCTGGGCACGCTAAACTCCCTGGCAGCTGGAGGTGAGGTCCACATACTTGGGGATTTTAACCTGAACTGGCTTGCCGGGGTTCACTCCAACCTTCGGGAAAAGGTAACAGCCCTAAACCTAACCCAACTAATCTCCGAGCCCACTCGTTTAAACCACAAAACGCAGAACCATACTCTCCTAGATTGGTCCCTCACCTCACACCATCATAGGATCCTAGCCTCAGGCCTCATTCCAGATGCCCTTAGTGACCACCATGGAATCTACTCAGTACGGAAAATCTTCAGGCCAAAAGCTCCCCCTCCCAGAATCATTATGACCAGATCCTTCAAATCTCTGGATCTCCCCTCTCTACTAAACAATTTGGGCAACTCCGACAGGTCGCATATTACTCAATCCACCTCCTTAGATAAGGCTCTGCTGTTCTTTAAATCAAAGTTCATTGCCATCTGGGACCATTACACCCCCTTGATATGAACCAGGGTCAGAGTTACTCACCTCCCATGGATCTCACCTAAAATCCTAACCCTCCTTAGAATCAGAGACAAGGCCTGGAAAACCTTCAAGACTTCCAGCCGTCCAGCTGACCTCCAGCAATACCGTGAGCTTCACAATGCTAGCACTAGGAAAAGATGCCAAGCAAAAGCTAACTTCTTCAAAGGCGCATTCAACTCCACCTCCCATCTCCTGACCAAATTTTGGAAAGTAGTTAAGTCGCTTCTCAGCCCCACCTTAGCAGCCCCCCTCCAACTTCCCAGCAGTGGCCTCACTGTTTAACTCCCACTTCACAAACAGCCATGCTACTCCACAGTTCACACCTCTCCCTGCTCTGTACACCACCACCACCCCCCAGCTAGTGGCACCTCACCAGCTCACTCTTTCTCCTTCCTGCCAGTAACCCCAGACAAAGTATATAATGCTCTGGTTGCCCTTAATCCTAGTAAGGGTAAATGTCCCACTGGGTTGGACTCCAAAATGCTCCACCTATCAGCCCCCGCCATAGCCAAACCCCTGTCCTCCCTCTTTAACCTCTCTTTCTCCCATGCTGAAGTCCCTTCTGAATGGAAACATGCCACTGTTGTCCCACTTCCCAAGGGTGGTGATGCCTCAAACTCAAACAACTATTGGCCCATCTCTCTTCTACCAATCCTGGCAAAATTACAGGAGTGACTGGTACTCTCTTGCCCATCTCCCTTTCTGGATTCCTCCTCCTTTTTCTCCCCATAACAGTCTGGCTTTAGGAAATCCCACTCCACCACCACCTCCCTTCTCAGGCTTACTCACTCTATCCTCACTGGGATGGATGCTGGCCACATCACAGCTGCCATCTTCATCGATTTGGCCAAGGCTTTTGACACAGCCTCCCACTCCCTACTCCTGACCAAGCTCACCAATGCTGGTCTATCCAGTAGGGCCACATCTTGGTTCCATCCACACCTCACTGGCAGGTCCCAATCCTTCCATATCAGTTCTTCCACCTCGGCTCCTCTCCCAGTCACCTCAAGGGTACCGCAAAGTTCTGTCCTCGGCCCTCTCCTATTCTCGATATTTCTGAATGACCTGCCCTCTGCCTGCCCACACACCTCAATCCACATGTATGCAGATGACACTGTGTTGCATACCTCTGGCCCCATGTCCTCTGAGGTCATGACCAGACTGCAGCAGGACTTTATCACGGTCCAGCAATGGCTTCGTTCAAATCATCTCCTTCTAAATGCCAAGAAAATGGTCTCTCTAACTTTTGGCACTAGGCAGAGACTTTCTAGGCTTCCCTCTCCAATCACATTCCACACTCTGGAAGGGACACCCCTGGAGGCCTGTACCTCCTTCAGATATCTTGGAGTCTGGCTTGACCAGCACCTCAACTTTTCCACACACATTGACTCCATACTCAAGAAGCTGCACCCCAGGCTTGGTACACTCTACCGGAATTGTGACTGCATCCCTGTACCTGCCCAGAGGGCCATTGTGCAGAAAATGATCCTTCTCATCTTTGACTATGGGGACGTAGTCTACAGTGCTGGCCCAAAGTCCACCTTAGCCAGACTGGACCCTCTTTTCCATTCTTTCTGTTGCTTTGTGCTGAACTGTCCTTACTCTACTCAGCACTGTGCCCTTTACCAATCGATGGACCTCCCTTCTCTAGACAACCGTAGACAGTCTCACTGCACCAAAATCACAGCCAGGTTTTGGTCCGAGCAACTCCCCTCCTATCTCACCGCTGCCATAGCCAACCCCTGCATCCTTGCATACTCTGTCAGAAACCTAGACTCTCAGTCCCTAGCTGTCCCACATAGGTCCACTACTGCTGGTCAGACAGCATTCAGCTACCACTTACCAATGCTGTGGAACTCCTTCCCAGCAGATATTCATCACTTCTCCTCCCCTCAGCACCTTAATTCCTTGCTCCAAGCTTATTTTGCCCCTACCTGCACATGTGTCTAGACAGTTCTTAGCGTATCGAGTGAAATGACTGTGTTGTCAGCACTTAGTACTGCATATAACCAGTGCCTGTAACTACTGTTTCTCTAGCTTCACTTTGTCTTTACCTAGACTGATAGTCAGTGTTCCCCATATGAAAGTACTTGTTTCATGCTGTCAAACTGTTGTCTATGCTACTGTTTTACCGTCCCATTATGCCTAGTTACTGAACCAAATATTAGTGAATCCCCACTATGTATGTTACTTGATTCTTGCTGTCTTCAACTGTTGTCTATGTTCCCCCACCCCCAGGATGCATCTGGAATTGAGCATTAGCCTGCTCAGTATGCCCTCTTGGTTAAACGTTTAAATAAATAAATAAATAAATATATAGGTCATATGTGAGACTGTATCTGGACTTTGGGTCACAACTCTGGAGTCCATATACCAGAGGTGAAATAAAGAGGGTGGAGAAGGTACACAGGAGATACTCCAAAATGATGGGGGCTATTGTGAAATATAACTATGAGGAGAGATTAAAGAGGACTGGTCTGTTCACTTTGAAACAGAGGAGACTAAGGTGGGACTTTCTGACTCTCTTTGGAGTTATAAGGGATAAAGAGCTAAGAGATGATATTGGTATTAGAATGCAGGTCAAACCAGATGGATTGAGAGGACACGGGATGCAGATTAAATTACATACAGTAAAGAAAAATATGTTTTTTTATTCATTTAAAAACAGGACAGGGAGAGTATGGAACATTTTACCAGTGGAGATTGTTGCTAGTAAAACAACTGCAGAATTTAAAAAAAGGATAGATGATTGGATAATAACAAACAGTGCAAATTTTGTCCACTAAGGTGGGGAACGGTTTATATAGACATTTGGTTTTCTACCATCCAGACCCAGTATAAGACCCAGTATAAGTATAAGGTGGAGATAAGATATTCTAGATCCTGATTTATGTCAGGAAGAGAAGTAATGGGAGTTCAGTCAGTGGAAGCCAGACTTTCCAGGAAAGCTGCGGTATTAAAGTTGGTTAGATCCCTGGATCTAATGATTTTGAGAGGGGGGGTCGGGGGCTGTTATTCTTCCAGATACAGAATGTGGAGGAGTGATCACTCAGTGTGTCAGGTAGGATTCCCACAGCCTTGATGTTTAGCTTGTTATTGGTGAGCATCCAGTCCAAGAGGCTGTGGTTACCCAATTTCAAGTTAAGTCTAGTCAGGTGGTCAAGTAATTGCTCTAATTTGGCATCAGACAGAGCTGCTTGATATTGAGATCTATTTAGTCCAATCCAATCAAGGTTGAAATCACTGCAGAGTATGGTATCTCTAAGGGGGAGGTGTCAAGACTAGAGAAGAGTTCCATGTAGGAGGAGTAAGCTAGTTTAGGGGGCAGGTAGACACATCCTATGGTTAGATGCTTAACTTAGCCAAGGGTAACTGTGATGAATAGCTGTTCAATGTCAGGGTTAATGCCAGAGACAGGGAGCTCACTGACAGCTAACCCACTTCTGGTATATAGTAAACCCGCCTCTCCTCTCTTGTTGGGTCTGTTACGCTGATAAGAGGAGAAGCCGGGGAGAGATATCTTGTGGGATTGTATACTTGGTGTTAGCCAGGACTCAGTGATGCATAAGATGTCTAGCGTGTAGTGCATGGTCCATGCTTCAAGTTCTGCCATTTTGTGCCTGACACTTTGTATGTTCATGTGGGCTAGCTTAAGCCCCTTAGTATCGGCCCAGGTAGGATATGAGGTTAGAAAGCTGGGCTTTATCATCTTTGGAGGACCAGGATTAAATTCTATGTCTCTTGATAGAAGAATGAGGCACAGTTGGGACCTAACAAGGGGTGGGCAGAGAAAAAGAGACCTGTGCTCATTTTTATTTTTGGCCCTTGATACAGACATTATAGTTTTTCCATACTGGGTAAAGGCAAGTAGTCTGAGGTGAGGGTAGGACACTTTAGATGAGCAAGGGAGGTGATAGATGGGTAGTGGCATGATGACTTTGAAGGCTGGGGGTGAGGTGGGTTCCCAGACTGAGCCAGTTTCATCATGGTGGAGATAAGCCAAGAGGGAGCAGAGAATGAGAAAACCTTTAGTGAAGTGTAAAGACATTCTCCTTGTTGAGTGTATTTTAATTATAGTGGTAAAAGGAGGGTGAAGAGCCTGGATTTAAGTCAAGGGGGGTGCACCCTTGTACACAGTAAAAATTGGCTAATGTATAAATGTAAAAATGTTATGGCATTACCAAATGCATTTTTAAGCATATTAAAAGTTGGGAACCTGAGGTCATTCTCCCATTATTTACTAGCCTGGTTAGACCCCATATAGATTACTGTTCTCCCTTTTGCTCTCCTACCATCTTTGGGGATAAAGCAACTATTGAATCAGTCCAAAGAAAACTCACTAAAAAAATTAAAAACTTACATTCTACTGGGTATGAGGGCAGACTGCAAATACTTGAGTTATACTCCTTGGAATACAGAGCCCAGTGGGGAGAACTGTGCCTGATATATAATGTATTTCAGAATCCATCCTTTTTTGAAATAAACTGCCTTGTTAGACAGACATCCTTAGATAGCACCATATCACACAATCTAAAATTACAGGTAGAAACAAATGAGACTGAAAGAAGGAATAACTTCATCACTCAGAGAACACCTCCCTCATGGAATTCCTTACCAGCCTTTGTTGTGTATAGTGAAAATATAAACCAATTTAAATATCTACTTGATTTACATATCTGAAACAAAAAATTTGTTTTCCACTATTGGGATATAATGGTGGCGAGTTTGTAATGGGCTTGCCCTCAAACTTGTAATATCTATGAATCTATGAGTCTATAGCCAGTTGGGGGAAAAGATAAGATGAGGGCTTTATGCCGTGAATATTTTCAAACAATACAGCAGTGATTGTGCTAATATAGAGTAGTAAATACTGCCACCAGGTAGCAGGAAGATTATAACTTGCAGATGGAAAACTTATGAGACAATAAAATACAAGACAGCAAAATGCATGCATGAGACTTCCAGCTGCTATATAAGTAATGCCTGGAAAGGGTGGGAGTGGTGGGGGGAGGGTTGGGAGCCGCTGTGCTGCAGTGGTGGTATGAGTCATGGGAGGTTCAGTTGGCAGGGAGTGCACAGTTTAGGCTCATAAATGAGTGGCTTCCCTGCTGCAATGGAACAACTCCAATTTACACTGATGGTAGTTCTAACATTCAGCAGCAGCTCACCTGGGAAATAAATTCCTGGAAGCTGCTTGAGGTCCGCTGAGGTTTGGAGCTACTATTTTGCTGGAAACTGGCCAGAAAATATCAGTGGGAAGCTGGTCAGAAAGTTTCAGCAGCAAGTTCGACCAAGAAATTTCAGCAGCAGCCTCAGTTTTAGGACCTGGTTTTAGCACAGTAATTAAATAGGATGTGCACAGGCAGGTCTATTTAAACAGGCAGAATGCTTCTTGACTTAAAAATGAGCAGAAGCACTCTGTGGCAGCAGACCAATTTAAATAATAAGAGAATTCAGATTCAGGCGTGGAGAGCCAGGGTTTGGGTGCAATTAATTTAAATTCAGCACAGGAATGAAATTAAATAATATAATTTAGGTTAGTTAATCTTATATTATCCAAAGCAGCAGACAGGAATTAATTAAATCAAGTTGAGATACTCTGGGCCAGTTGCGAGGTGGTTAGGTCAGTCCACAAATAGGTGTCAATTTTAAACAAAGGGGATCCGGCTGTCTTCTAGGTTAAGTTCAATGATGTACTTGGTGTGCTGAGTTGGGGCTGGGAGCAGCTCCTGCAGCAACAGCCACATGTAGGGAACTGCCCAGGGGGCAAGGAACCAACTGTGGAGGTAAAGGAGAGAAGAGATTAGCACAGAGGGTGGACATAAGGGAAAGTAAGAGGTAGCTTAAGGGCAGGGGAGTAGTGATAGCAGAGAAAGCAGGATGGGGGGTAGTGAGAGCAGAGATCAGGACCAGAGATCAGGTAACAAGTGGGGGGAGGGAGACAGATGAGCATTGAGAAATAGTAGAAATCAGAGTTGAGTGGAAGTCTTAGAGCAGCAGGCAGGTGCTAAGGAAAGGGGCTGAGTCAGGAAATCTGGAGCATAAAGCAGGTTAAGTAAAAAACAAAAACAACTTTGTCAGAGAATAGGACTACCAAGTAGGGGTCAGGCCAATTTCAAGCAGTACTAGGCAGTGGTTAATTAAAGTCTTATCATTAGTACTGTAGCAGACTAAAATTTAGGATAACAACTGTCTAAGGATAACAGCAGTCTAAGCATTTAGAACTGATAGCAAGCTGAGATTAAATACAGTTAAATACATTCGGGTAGTGGTAAGGTTGGGAACAGCATTAAACCGAGGTTAGGAATAACAATTAAAAACATCAAAGATTTCAGGTGAAGGTAAAAATAGCTCCAAATTATGGTAGCAGTGGGACATGAGCATTGCGCTCTGGAGTTTTCATGTGACAAAAACAAAATAATGCCAGGGTACATAGCAAGACTCATGAAGCAAGGGGACAAGAGTAATGCGCACAGGGGATTTCACCTGATGAGTCACAGGAGTTCAGTTGGCAGGGAGTGCACAGCTCACACTCATAAATGAGTGACAGATGCATGTAGGGAAGCACCTGGGGGGCAAGGTACCAACTGGTGTGATGCATTTGGGGCTGGGAGCAGCTCCTGCAGCTACAGCCTCATGTAGGAAAGTGCCTGGGAGGCAAGGCATCAACTGGTATAATAATAATGCTTTCTTACTAATTGTGTGGGGAAAAAATATTTAATTGTGATTGGAACTGAACAACACTATTTTAGCCAGGTCTCTTGGTGTTTTCAGGTTTTTTTTTTAATTTTTTTATACTTGTAAGCAAGATGAGCATTACTGCCCATTTTCACGAACAACAAGTCTTGCAAAATTATCAAATAGACATACAAACAAACAAACACAGTTAATACTGTACAAACATTCTATTAAAACAGAACAAATATGAGTCCTACTTGAGTATTAGTATACTGAACAGTTAGAGATTTCAGTTGGAACAGAGTTAAAAGAGAAAGGAGCTCTATATAATAGAGATTTTTTTCCAGTCACCTTTTTTAAGAGTGGCAATTTAAAGCAAATTTCCTTTGAGATCTAGTCCCAAGTAAATTAATAAATCTTGGGAATAAAACCTGAACTGAAGATGGGAGGAGACCAATTACCCCCTTAAACAATAGGGTACTCATTTTTATTTTAACCCTGTTTTCAAAGGAGGGACATTGAGACAATTTTAATAGGTCGCAGCAGTGTGTTCAAGTGGGTAAGTTAATCATAAACCTTAAACAGAATTATAGGAGACCCTTAATCTGTCCAAATATTTCTCTCTGGTAGCAGTATCAATAATGAGTCCATAGTCCAAAACACTTAGTAAAAAGCTATGGGAGAATATTTTCCTAGATTGTAAAGTCAAAACGGGCTTTACTTTATAAAGTAATCCTAATCTTTGACGTATGGATTTCTTTAAATTGTTTATGTGTAATTCAAAAGTAAGATTTGGATCTAGGGTTATCCCAAGATATCTAATACTTTATACTAATTCAATGACCTCACCGTTTACATGAAGAATTGGATACACATCCTCTACCTTTTTTATTGGACCTATGAAAAGCATAACTTTTTTTTGCATTTAACACCATACATCTTGCAAGTATCCAATTCTGAAACAAGTGAAAATTGTTTTCAACCATCTCCATAGCATTCCTTGGCAGAACACCTGAGCTGTATATTACTGCATCATCAGCATATAGGATCATAGTGGTTTTACTACAAATATCAGGGGCAGTATTCATAAATAAAGAAAAAATAAGTGGGCCCAATATTGACCCTTGATGCACCCCACATTTAACAATCTCTGGTTGAGATAAATTACCTTCAATTCTGGTTCTGTGAGTTTGATTATTAAAATAGTCAGTAAACCATTTAATTTACATCGACAGAAAAGTGTAAGTCATGAAAAGTACCTTGCAGTAGGCGTTGTTCAGCCAAATCAAAGACCTCGGTGAGGTCTACAAATACGGTCGCTACAGACTACTCTTTATCAAGGGCACCCTGTATGCAACCAGTGAACCCCACCAAGGCTGTCTCTGTGTTGTGTCTGGATTTAAAACCATGTTGAAACTCTGTAAGCAAGCCAAACTTTTCAAGATGATTGGTTGTTTGGTTGAATATTATTTTTTCTAAGATCTTTTAAAGAGGTGTTAACAAGGAAATAGGATGGTAATTTGAAACACATGATGGATTACCATTTTTAGGAATTGGTTTAATAGTTTCCATTTTCCATTAATTTGGAAAAACTCCATGAAATAATAAAAAATAGTTGCTAAGGGCTGAGAAAAGAAATTTATCCCTTATTTAATAACTCTGAAGTCTGTTTCATCGGGGGCAACGTAAGGCTTAGAACCCTGCTTTAAGACATATTTTCTGACTTGTTCAGATGTAACTTTTTTTAAATAAAACTTGGGATGTACGGTACATCACTACTTAAAGGTTGCTGTGTGTACAATGAGGATGAGGCAGTGGGGTAAATTCTATACCCATCCAGGTCTCCCAAAAAATTATTAAACATTTCAGATACATGCACTGGGGCACTAACCAGGTGCTCACCATCCTGTAATGAAATTACCATTTCCTTGACATCTCTTCCCATCACGTTGTTTAGGGTCTGCCAAGTTTTTTGGGGTTTACAAAAAGAGTTTGCATAATCAGCGAGACAGAACTACATTTTTGCTCGTCTAATTTCTGATTTACATTTATTCTTCAATGCTTTTTATTCCTGGAGTGTGTTTTTTCCCTAGTTACTTTATACAATCTCCACATTCTATCTCTGGATTTCATTAGCTTTAATAAATCTTGAGTTACCCATTTGTTCTTATTAGCTCTTATTCTCATCTTCCTTTCTGGTGCAACCCTGTCAATTAACAAAGTACTGTATCTAGGTCCCTATACACGAATGTGTGGAGCGCCTACATGCCACACATCTACAGCACATAGCCACTCCACATCCATTGTGCCCCCTGTGCATGATGCACAAAATGGAGTTTGCAACACCTATGCACCCAATCCCCTGGTCGCATAGAGAGCAATGCACTGGGGTGGGTGAGGAGCATGTCTGCAGTATGCGCCATGCACTATGGCATGGGGTGCTGTGCACTGGGGGGCATAGGATGGTGCTGGCTACACTAGGTGGAACCTTTCCATAACCCACTGTGCACCCCCATGGACTATCCACACCCCAGTCACAGTGGCAGCAGGGCCCAACAATCTGAGTAGCCCCAGCCCACTAGGCTGATGGGGAGGGCTGGGGTAGTGGAACAGGAGAGCACCCATACATGTCCATGTGTCCCACGCAGTGCCATCCACCCCCTCCCAACACCCTGACCAGTGACTCTCATGCATCCCTCCCACACACATGGTAGCCCTGACCCAGTAATGCCATAGACAATTCCCCCATGCACACACATGTGCCCCACCACAACCTCTCAGACCCCATACCAATTACCTCCCACTGAAGCTTTAGTAGTCTGTGGCCAGTGGTCCATCCCCCCACCCACTCATGGTACTGACACCCAGGCAAACATGTGCTGGGAACATGTCTGGCTGGCCCAGTAGTTCCCTGACCCCAGATGCCATTCCCTCTGAACCTCATCGATAGTCAGTGCCATCTCCTACCCCCATGGCACCGAACCTCCCCGTACCTGCACAGCCAGTGCCGCTGCCAGATGGCCAGTGGCACAGCCATCTGCACTCCTTGGCTGCTGCTTGTCCAAGTGATGCTGGAATGTGCAGCCTATTAACAGGGGCATGTTCCCAGCATCACTCAGATGGCCGCTGGCAGAGGAGGTGTGCAGAGGACTGTGCCACTGGCCATCTGACCATGGCACTGACTGTGCAGATATGGTGGGGTGTCAGTGCCACTGGGGTGGGGTTGGTGCCACTGACTACTGATGAGGTTTTTTTGGAGGACAGTATCATGTGTGTGGGACCAGGGCACCTGAGCACTGGGGAGGCTTGTGAGACACTGGGAATGGGGCAGCTATGGGTGGAGGAGGGGTTGTGTTGCACACCGGGGTCAGGGACAGCCATGTGTAGGGGGCAGGGGGTGGTTCTGCTGCCACAAGGATGGGGTGGCATGTGAGTGGGGCCTTGCTGAATGGGGACTGGGCTGCTGTGTATTGGGGATGGTGCAGCTGTGTGGTGGGTGGAATCTGTGCACCAGGGACTCAGCCATAGGGTTCACCACCTGCCAGGGCATAGCTGTGTGTGTCTGGGTGTCCACTGGTGCAATTCATGTACCCTGACCCATGTCTGCACGTGTTAGGGATCCAATGTGGGATCCATGCCAGGCATCCCATTGGATGCCCAACTGGGTCTGTGACTCTACTCCCAGCCACTCTGTGGAGTCCTGTGTACCAGTGGGGCAGAGCCATGGACAGGTGGTGGCTGATAAGGACTGCTGGATGGGCGCACCTGTCCACAGGTGCAGAGCTACATGGGTGGGATACTCTCCTCTGGCACTTATTTCCCACCCATTTATGAATAAGGCCAACAATTTAGAAAAAGTATCAAGCAACAGGTCCATACCTGTCATGGAGTCCATTGGGGTCCAATCATCTTCTATACAGGCCTCATTTACTATTTCAAAATGTAATCACTTCAGATTTCTTGATTCAATGTACCTGGGAGGATTTTTCACTACTCTTGCTGATCATTCACAGTAGACTGGACAGTGGTCACTCATAACATTTGGCAAAACACCAGAGTTCATGATATTATTATTAATGTGAGTGACCACTATCCAGTCTAAAATGGTCCCCTTGCCAGTTTTATAATTGAGTCGTTACATCTTCAAATATTTGTTGAACACCTAGATCAAAAAGAAATTCCCTAACATATGGCTCCCCTTTTTGGAGTCCTTATCTAGTCTCAGATATAAACAGAATTGAACAAATTCAACATAGGGCTACAAAAATTATTCCATACCTTGCTCACTTAGATTATGATTCTAGATTACAGAAGACAGGCTTATATTCACTCAAACAGAGAAGAGCTAGAGGTTATCTTTTACAACTATTCAAGATTATTAAATCACCTGCTCTGATGGAGCAATGTGGTATAACATTATCCTCCAGAAAAATTGTAGCCAGGTTACATAACAAACAATTGGATATCAAAAAATGTAAAACAAACAAAAGACAAAACTTCTTTTCTATAAGAACTCCTAGGTTATGGAATACTCTACCTCAAGATATTGTTGATTCATCTACTGTTATGACTTTCAAAAACAAACTCGACAAATGGTTAATAAAATAGTATCATAATAATGATCCACACATGTGGAGGACAATCTCGATAGGCTATGGCCTTCTTTTGTCCTTTTAACCAAGTAAATATTTTTTTTTTATCAACAGCCCAGTCACAATTAAAATCGTCCAGCATTACCACTCTCTATTTAAGGGCAAGCTTTGTTTTGCCATTGCGACTAAACTCATTCCAGCTCCAATACTTACAGGTGGAATTTATGTGGAGCTGATAGTTAAATGTTTATCTTGGCTCAAAAGCAAATCAATGGAAATTAAGTCACAGCCAAAGTTTCCCCCACAATGGTCCAGTAGAAGGGATTTAAATTTCATGTTAACATATATCATAGTGCCACCCCTCCCCCCCTTTTTTCCTACCCTGTCCTGTCTGTATAGGTTATATACTGCCAGCGAAACTTCAGTATCCTCAATTTTTTTATTTAACCAAGTTTTGGACAGGTTTGTAATGTCAGATTTATGTTGTTCAACACAAACAACAAATTGATTCCATTTAGCAGGTAAGCTTTCAACATTTAAATGAACAACTTTCAGGGTGGAAGTCCTTAAGGGTCTTTCAATGTTCAAAGGTAAAATTGAGTAAATATCATCTCCACCCAGGCACCGCTGGCCCAGGTAAGGGTGAACCGAACCAAAAATTAACAACAGTATGGCTAAAAACCTTCTCAACATAATCCTATTATATTGATTTCTTTCTCTCTTAGTAATCAACCGTTCTATGCAAATACTGTTGTGTAGGAAAAGATGACCATAAATTTGACAACTAATAGCTTTTATCCAAATAAATATATCCAGTAGCTGCCTATGTGGGTGAGTATTATTGAGCAGCTCAATATGAGGGACTCAATAATACTGCTCCCCTGTAGAGTGAGTGGGGAAAAACAGGTCTAAAGAAGTATAGCAAGTGTACTGTAGCAGTGAGGGATATGCGCTACACTCGAGAGACAAGGGGTAAGAGAACTAATCTTGCCAAGCCCTGCTGAGCTAGCCATGTGGCATAGTGGCTTGAGCCATTGCTCCTGAAGCCTGTGGTGCTGGGTTCTGATCCTGGTGCAGGCAATTGTTTTAATTCCAGGGGGAGTTTCTATTTGTTTCTAAGTCCATTCCCCCTGGAGTTGACAATACTTATTTTGGGGTGTGCGGGTGTTTTTTCCCCCTGCGTAGAAAAGAAATATTGAGTGTTTTAGAGGACCTTTGCTGTTTGCTGCAGTCTCTCTAATGGGAAGTCACCCTTTTTTTCACGGGAGATTATTTTGTCGCTCTAATGAGTGGCACGATAAGGGACTCTTCCTTATCACATAAAACCAATGTATCCTGATAGAATAAAGTAACATAAACAAGACCACTGTCATGATTTCTCAGAATCCATGGAATAATACAATTCATATCCTGTCCAATTCCAACTTGGAAGGTGACATTTCTTGCAGTGAAATCAGGATGTACTAAAATTATCTTGAAAAGATAAAAAAAAAAAATGATGAAATATGACAACATTGTAACCATTTTTCTAGCTATGAAAAAACAATTTATAACTTTTCTCAATACCACCCAACATTCAAATAATAAAACCCTGCAACTAGACAGCATAGAATACCTTCCCTCAGTTCCATGTTGCTGTGGTGACAGGAATGTCAGCAACCTTCCCTATAGTGACACATGGTTGCCGACATCCCTGATGATGCTGACTCCGGTCTCTGACCGGAAAATGCACTTACACACTATCAGTATTCATGCGGGCGGCCTTTATGCCGCCACCCCTGGACTTAAGTATTCCAACTACACGGGGTGGATCTCTGGGGAGAGCGACCAAACTCTGGAGTCAATGACTTGCATCTCTCCAGCAACCCGTCGACACGGTGGGTTTTGCGTGGTTGCTGTCACTGCAACAGCATTGCAGTAAAAGCGTCTCTGTTGCAACGGTAGACCCTTCCCTCAACCCCTTAAAAAACTGTTTAAAATTCTTAAGTATTAGAGTAACTTACAGAAAACTCAATGGATGCATTACTTAATTCCTAACAATTACTTTGGGGAGCGGGGCTCGAGCCACTCATACTCATGCTATGCTTGCACTAGTGGGCATCGCAGGCTTTTAAAGTGAGCCCTGCTCCCAAATGACACACTCAGCTGCAGGTTCTCCTGAGCCCCCTACACACCGAGCTAACAACAGTAAAGCAGCCACACAAAGTTTATGCAGTCTTTGTAGCAGAAAGAGATGTCTTGCCCTATAGAGCATTTTGGTCTTGCACACAACTGCTGGAAGGCTCACTCGGTGGTGCAGACAGATGAAGGATGGACTGCTGACTAACAGGTGATGTGTGCTTTTAAAGTGGTGAGCCCCACCCCCAAATGACATGCTCAGCTGCTGGCTTCCCCAAGCCCCCTACAGACTGAGCTAACAGCAGTAAAGCAGCCACACAAAGTTTATAAAGTCTTTGTAGCAGAAAGCAATGTCTTGCCCTGTAGAGCACTTTGATCTTCCACACAACTGCTGGCAGGCTCACTCAGTGGTGGTGCAGACAGATGAAGAATGGTTTTGTATTACTGATAGACCAAAAAAGTGAACAGGACCAACAGATTTCAACAATTGTTAAAGTTGTCTTGCTTTTTGCTTGACTCCTCCATATGTACCAATATTTATTAGTCATTTTCCCATCAGTACCACATCTGATGCATATATCTGTAGTAGCATGTCATTTTTATAATAGACCCAAATCTTTAATGACTCTTTCAAGATACTTCCTGACCCACAAAAAAAGGGGAGTGACAACTCACTTTAGGTGTAAAATATCTATCTGAACAAACATATCAAAAAGGAAAAAGTTCAAGATGGTCATACTGGGCAAAGTGATAGCATCCCTACAGTCAGAAGACTGTCTAGGGTCACTAAATCTGAAATATGCCTATGTTCACATTCCAGTCAGAACCACTCACAGAAAATACCTCAGGATCACTCTGGCAAATGGCCAAAACCAGTTTATAGTTCTTCCCTTAAGCTTCACCTCAGCACTAAGTGTCACAAAGTGCCTAGCTGTGGTGACAGCACACCTGAGAAGACAAGGTGTGGTGTTTTTCCCTACCTAGATGACTAGTTAGTCTCAGGGAAAACAGAATCAGAGGCCAGGTGCTCTATTCAAAATGTAAAGAGCTCCCTTAAGAGAAGGGGGTTCATGCAAAATCTGCAAGTCTCAGACAGAAACATTTCAGCTGCTGGACTTCATAGGTTCAGAGCTAGATACCTTGCAAAGGAAGGCTTTCCCTCCAAGGCAAATGGTATCAAATCTAATTGTTACTGCAGAATCCTTCACACTGGGTCACCAACAGACTGCAAGAGATTTCCTGCAGTCACTGAACCACATGGCCTTATCCACAGCAGTGGTGCCATGGGCCAAATTTCAGATGCTGGACATTCAGTATCACCTAAGGGACCACTGGTCTCAAAGGTGGGATTCACTGTCCAAGTTAGTGCCAGTCACAAAGATCTTCCTATGGGCACTAGAGTGGTGGAAGTGGGAAAGCAAGTTCAAAGAGGGCATGCATTTTCTCCAGGAATCCCCAACAAGTATCCCCACAACTCATGCCTTACTACTAGTGTGGGGCACCCTTCTGGAGGATCTCACAGTAAGTGGCATCTGGAGCCCACAGGAGACTCAGGAGCACATCAGTCTCATAATGCTCATGGCAGTATTGCTGGACACATAATCATTTTCCTCCCAGTTACAAGGTCAGTCCATTCAGATTCAAACAGACAATGTCACAAGAATGTATTACACAAATAAGCATGAAGGAACAAGAGCCACAAAACTTTACACAGAAATATTGAGGATCTGGGATCTAGCTTATTCCTTGGATGCAAAGATTTATGCTGTAAATCTGGCAGACAAGGACAATGCCCTGGCAGACTGTCTAAGCAGAATCAGTCAGGGAAACCATGAGTGGTATTGAAGCAGAATGTGCTGGCTTCAGTTTTCAGAAGATGGGGCATTCCAGAAATAGACCTGTTAGCCTCTTGGAAGAACAGTCAGATCCCCCAGTTTGTTGCAGGCCACCAGCAGTGGGTACAGTCCCTGAGGATGCCTTAGTTCTGTACTGGATGAGGTTTCCTGGTTGCCTTCCTACCATTCTCACTCATACAGAGAGTGCTCATAAAGCTCAGGAGAGAGAGCCAGCAACAATGGTCCTGATAGTCCTCAACTGAGCTGGGCATGCTTGGTACTCAGTACTCCTAACCCTGTTCAGCAGAACTCCAATCAACCTGCCACTGAGATTCAACTGGCTGACTATGTCTCAGGCTAGAATTACATTCACAGACCTCAAAACATTATGCTTGAGAGCATGTTCTTGAGGGGTTAGATTTCTTTAGTTTGAGTCTGTCAGAGGAGGTGGTGAGAGTACTGTAGGTTTCCAGAAAACCAGCAAAAAGGAAAGTATACACATCTAAGTGGAGGAGGTTCGCATACTGCTGTGCCCCCAGGAAGATAATCCCAAAGCAGGCAGGGCTGTCCACAGTTCTAGATTACCTGGTACACTTATGGCCCTTAGGTCTGAGACCCTCAACCTTGAAAGTACATATGGCAGCAATGTCAGTCTACACAGCAGGATAAGTCCTTGGTCTCACAACCTGTTTATAAGAGGTTCTTTAAGGACTTCAGTTACCTGTATCCCCCTGTAAGGGACCCAGTCCCTCCATGGGACTTAAATATCTGTCTTTCTCAGCTGCTGAAGAATTCCTTTGAGCCAATGGCAACTGCTGATTTAAAATATGCTGATCTTTCCAAAAATGTGTTAGATTGCGAGCTGCTGAAAATTCACAAGTTTGGAGTGGTGCAGGAGAGTGGACTGGCTAGTGCCCTAAATCACATCCATCACAGTCTACAAAAAATGGTTCCCCAAACTTAAATTTAGCCAGTAAACCACTATCAAAAGAGTATACTCATAAAGGACAATGCCCGCTAAACTATTGACCTGATAAAAAAATATATATACAGGATTTGTGTATGGTAGAAATGTCAGCAGTTTTATTCTGTTAAAAAGTAATGCCATAGAATATGAGCATTATTCAATGTACTGCAGCAGCGCAAGAAAATAATTAAGCAATAATGTACTCCAGGGTGTGTGTTATTGTGTAATAACGTCACACCTCAGGTGGTTAAAGCACAAGACCACCGACCTTGTGCATTCAACACCCGAGAAGTGATGCGATTACACAATAACACACACCCTGGAGTGCCTTATTGATATTATACAATGGCTACTTTGTTAATAAAACAGAAAAATGAAAACAAAAAAAATTTAAGCATTTTTTAATTTGATTTTTGTGTGTGGAGGAATATGTTTTTAAAAAAAGTCAAGTATATTTTTCTGCCACTAAGTGGAGCTGGTACCCAAATCATCCTGTGTGCCCAGTCTAACAAGGGTTTTTACTGTTTCACTTTATTGTTGTGATACTGGGCGTCATCCCAACAGCTGTTCTCCTGCCTATGAAGAGGGTCAGTATTTGAAGAGTCTTTTTGTTTTGTATTGTTATTTTAATGACTAATTTTTCTTTTTGTGCTGAGAGTGCTGCTCAGTAATGCTGGAGCACAACGCGGTGTTAGGATGTTCTGAGCTGAGTGGCACAGTGAAAAGCCATTTGGTGTCATGGCTTTGGTTTCATTTCACAGTTTCACCCGAGACTATAGGAGAAGCAGGGTGGGGAAGATTGAGGCTGAATACTATGGGCAAGTATGGCCAAAATATGGAAAGTTAATTGTAATGCCAGGATTTTCTCCCTGAAGTGAAAGGCTTCAGTTAATCACATGGCCAGTAGGTATGGCAGTTCACTGAAGCCACTCCTTTCAGAGGGAAAAAAAAAAAAAAAAAAACAAAAGCTGCCTTTTTTTTTCCCTTTGTCCAGGGGACAGAGGGTCAAAATTTAATTTTGTATCTCCCCTGAGTGGCGAAGCGAGGGATGAAATTACTGTTGGGGGAGGGTTGCCGCAGTGATTAATTCACTGTTCTCTTTTTTTGGGTTCTGTGTGTCAAGGCAGTGATAGCTTCACAGTGGCTTGTGTTGTGAGGGAGGGATTTCTTGTAGCGTCCTGTGGTCACCTGTGTGCCTGGACCTCATACTGCAATGTTATTTTTCAATAACATCACTGTTCTAGGCACACACTGACCTATCAGAGAAGATGAATTTTCCTTGCCATTATATAATGGCAATTAGCAAAGCTACACAATCTAATGGAAAATCATTATCGCAAATAACTGCATAAAAATATAGCTGATGTCTCTTAGTGCACACATTTATACTGGCCAAATAAAGTGCAAGTGTAAATGCATATAGTAGAATTCCAAAAGCATAGCAAAACAGTGATACTGGGAGCCAATCTTTGTCCATGAATGCCCAGGTGCTTTTGACCTCACATCCTTCTTCAGGGGATGTGGCTTACCAACAATACAGATTCATCTTTTATAGTGTCAGAGTCACCACAGCAACCAGGTTCCTGCTAATAATCCTAAAGAGACATACTTATTTCACTACATATCAGCATAAGACACACTCCATTCTATGCTATATTCAATCACTGTTATAAGTTAATGGGCTCAATTCTCAAAAGGCCCTCTAGAATGGTGCAAGGTGTGCCAAACCTCCACTTGTGGTGAACCCGGGTGTGCCAGGGACCCTGCACCAGATTTTTGTACAGCACGGGTCCCAGCACCAATGTCCCCAAGCCTGCTGCAAGTGGGGTTATGCTTTGTCCCAGTGGCACAAATGGGGTGTTTGTCAGAGGCAGCTGGCATCCCCACCCATCATATCATGGCTGACCACAGGATGTGCCCACAGTGTCGGTGCATGCTGATGAGGTGGTACCCCCTAATCAGTACCTGAAGGCACACAGTCATAGCATGACATATGCCAAGAGCACCTGCAGAAGGTCATACTGCTTCAGAGTATGCCTTGAGTCCTGCCAATGATACCCTTGAGCAGCCATAGTATACCAGCCTGTGATGCAGTGCCTCTACTGTCCTGGCATACACCCGGCCCTACTCCCTGTGGCACAACAGATACCCACAGAAAATGTAGTGTAGGTTCCAAAGGGGTGCTCATAGATGCAACTGTATGCTGTCCCTAGGCATGACCACCAACTTTGTGCCTGTGTGTGCCACATGGTGACAGCAGGCATATGCCAGGCTGTGTGGGATGGTCTGCTCCTAAGTCGATGGCATGTGGGAGCTACCGGCACTGTTGGCATGGGGTGAACAGGGCATCAGCATGGTATACTGCTTTTCCTCAGGGCAGTCATACATCCATGCCAGTCTTTCCACATGTTACTCTGACCACCACTTCATTGGTGCCCAGATGCCTGTAGCTGCAGCATGAATCTGTGCAGCTGGCTGTGTGGACACATTCTGTCACCACTCGCCAATCAGTGTTAGGGTGGTGCAAGGGGCATTAGGCCAGTGCAGGGCTGGTCTAACTCCAAGTAGGTACTGCAGACTTTGAGGACCTTCTGGAATCCCTCATTAGGGGATGTAGCAGCCAACATCAAACTCACTGCCCCACCTTCCATGGTGCACCCCCTTCTGTATTGCAGGGCTGGTGCAGTGCCAGTCTGGTGCAAGAATGCCCAATTTTGAGGCAGCCTGCATTTGAAAATCAGGATTGCTGCAACTGCTGCTGAAAAGAGTGACTTGCATGAAGTTTGTTTGCCACAGGCTCCTTGTGTCAAACTTGGGGCTTTGAAATCGAGCCCCATGTGTCTGAATAAATACGTAGTATAAAAGTGCAAGTGCAAATGATAGAAAAGTGACAAAAGATCATAAAACCACAGCACGATGAGACTTTAAATAGCAAATCATCTTGTATATCTTTGTTGTTTGGTCAATAGTTTAGTGAGTGTTGTCCTACATGAGTACACTTTTTTGGAACCAGGTTACTGACTAAATGTAAGTGTTAGGAACAGGTTTAAAATATGTCTCATGGAAAACAGTTTTTCTTATTACTATGCCATTTGCCAGGAGGGTACATGAACTGCAAGCCTGCTGTACAGACCTCAACTACATAGTCTTCCATATGGATAAGGTAGTCCTTAGGACCAATAGGAAGTCCCTACTGAAGGTGGGGTCTGAATTCCACCTGGACCAGTCAGTTGCCCTTCCTGTGCTCTACCCTGAACATTCAAGTACAGGTTTACAGAAATTGCACTGTCTGGACATAAAAAAGAGCACTGTGCCACTACCTAGACTGGATAAGGAATGCCAGGTACCAGGGTACACAGCTTTTCATTACCTATGGAGGAAGGCAAAGGTAAGCCAGTAGCAAGGAGAACTGTCTCTCACTGGGTAGCTCCTGCATACAGTTCACTTATGAAAAAGCTTGCAAAATACCTCCCAAGTGCTGAAGGCGCATCCTACAAGGGGTAACTTTGCCTCTGTGGCAGCTACAAGGAGCACCCCCTTCTAGATGTATGTAAAGCAACTACCTGGAAAACAGTGCACACCTTCACAAAGTTGAACTGTCTGAACATATGGTCCATGAAAGATACCAGATTTGGAACTGTTGTCTTGCAGAATCTTTTTCCTAAATAGGTCCTGGACCCATCTTCCCAAGGTACTGCTACAGAGTCTGCTTGTTGCAAAGCATCACTGATTGATTCCTGTTGTTTCAAGAAAAAAGTTACCCACCTTAATAGTGTTGTTTCTTCTCAGGCATCCAGCAATGAGATTTATAAACCATGACACTGTGTCCCTTCCAGAAGATTGCTTGAGCATTTATTATTGCAGTTCTTCAGCAATTGTTAGAATGTGATTAGTTAATGTATATATTTTGTGTTGTTTGATTTAAATGTGTTTGTTACTTTAAAAAATGTTAGTACACATTGTTTGAACATTTTTGGCAGTCATTTAGCTAATTTTAGTGGTCACAGCTCACCTAGCTATGGAAACAAATCTGATGTTAGAATACTAGGGAAAGTGTGATCACAGTGCAGAGTTTGAACTTACATTCCAATTCTAAAATCAGCATAAAGTTCTATCTCTGGGGCATCACATTTTTGTGGGATAATGTGGGTACTAAATCTCACTGATGGATCCTTGAGAAGAAACAACATTACTACAGTTTGTATTTTTTTCTTCCAAGACAACAGAAGATCTAAGACCCCCGATAATTGGACATTCAACAACAAGTCAATAATATATGGTGTATGACACATGAAAAAAAATTTGATTACACATGCAGGGCAAATGTACTAATCCCTATTTATCTGAAAATTGCTATGCTCACAGTCATTGTGTAAGCACATATTACTGCTATTTGAACCTCCCAAACTTTTAACCTTGTGAACTTTGTATTTCTAACCAGTCAGAGTTTGCCATGGTTTGAACAGATTTCCAGTTAGCAAGGCCAAACATTTTTTAAACCCTTCCAGCCCTACCCAGAAGTCACTGCTAGTCCTTTGGCCACTTCTGTCCAACCCAGTACTTTCCCCCATTCCACCCTCTAGACATAAACATAAACACACACACACACACACACACACTCTAAACAAATAGGAGTCTCTTTCACTATGTTTGGACTGACACTATCTTTTTGCTGAATTCACCCTTCCTGGCCCTGCTTCCCCCCAAGCCCCAAATATAAATGAGCAGTTGCCATTTCCCCAAATTCATGATTGTGAGGTAATAGTAGTAAAGTGGGCAAGAAATGCTTAGTCAGCCATCCCACCAAAAAGGGAAAATCAGCAGGGACATGGTCAAGAGCAAAGTACCATATGTTCATCTACTTGACACATTCTGAAATGGACCAAGGGAGCAAAGGGTCACTAGTACATATCACTAAAAAGCAACCTAGAGCCTGATGTCTAGTGGAGAAACTCTGGGCAGTCCAGGAAGTGAGGCCCATCACCAGTGGCCACTTCTTGATTCATGCAGTAGTAGCCATCCTAATCTTCTACTTTATCACAGAACAGTTTACCACATTACGGTACTACATTACAGCATTTCTCCATTACCCTACTATTATTCAAGGTATTGCATTAGCTATAGCATTACCTTACTGTTCTTAATCAGCACAACATTGGGGAAAGGGGGGGAAGTGTTGTAATGCAGTATCTTAATGTGGTAAACTGTTCTATGGTAAAGTGGAAAATTTGGATGGCTAAGCACTGTAGGTACCTACTGTAGCCCCACTTGTCAGATATCCAGTGATAGCCATGAGGAACTGAAGATTCTACAGCATATAACACTCATTTATTTCATATAAGAGCAGCGTTTGAAGCCAGGGTGGCAACTTCTTCAGAGGCAGATATACAGGGGGGATAAGCAGATGATCATCTCTATGACAGATCATACATTAGGAATGTGAAACAGGAATAACATCTATTTCTCACCCATTTACTCCCTGACCAGCTGAAACTCAAGACTATTTTGATTTGCAGCCATTCCTTTATTTTCTGATTCAAAAAGCAGGTGTGGTGTGCCCAGGAGGAAGAATGCTTGGGAGGAAGCTGACAGGTGCAAATATCATTTAGCATGGTATTAGAGTCATGCATTGGCTGAAGTTGCTCTTATCACTGACGGCATTAAGTATGAATGCCATAGACAAAGCAAGGAAGAGAATTAATCTGAAGATGGTTGCAGCAATGGCAGCAGAGGGTAGGTGGGAGTGTCTCATAAGAACTTTACATCTGGCTGCCTGGGCCTGTACAGGCAGAATGGCATGCACTTAATGGACAAAGGGCTAGACATCTTATACTTGCAGCTGCACAAAATCATAAAGAAGTGCTTAGGTCTTAGATTCTGTGTGAAAGCCTGTCATCTTGCAGATTAGCTGGAGGCAGTCTAGCAAGAAGGGTTAAGAAATGGAAGTAGGAAGTGTGAGACAGGCTTGGACAAAAAGAGATACAGCAGCGATGCCAGGGGAGCAAGCAAGTAAAGGCCTGACTATGCTTGAAAGATAACCAGATATATAACCAAGATAGGAGACCAGATTTTGAGCATGACCTGTGTGTGTGTGTATCAAGCTGTTGTAGCAGAGGTGAAGGACCGACTATGCTTAGGGAAAGGACAGGCATGCTTAGGTGTGCATCAGGGTATACAGTGACTAATGGGCTGGAGCGGTAAGATCTATGAAGAGGGCCTTCCCTGGGGTGAAGTAAGTAGAAGATAGAAAGAAAAGGGAAATGAGGGTCCATAAATTGTAAAGTGTGTTATAGTTAAGAGTGAAATGTATTAGCAGGACAACAAATTGTATATATGTGTGTGATGTTGCTGATGCTTAAAGAATTGTCATGTAAATAAATATGATGGCAAGCACAAACCAAGAAAATGGATATGGGGTTGTGCTTTGGGTGGGGGGAGTCAAAGAAACAATAAAATATTAACACATCTAATAAATTAGCTTTTTGTATTGATTTCAATCTACTGTGATACATTTTGTCTTTATTGTTCTAATCCTGCTCCTTGCCATACTCACAATGGCATTTTAAGGCACATAAAGGCAAGGAAACATATTTTGATAAAGCACTCATCCCGCCATACTTGAGCACTGCACAAAAGTCCCAAATACAAGGGCAGCCAAAGCAAAATAATGAATAAGGAAGCCCCATGAAAGGGTAATTTATCCAGGTGGTGATTTAGGGATTATTTTGAAGTGCTCCAGTAAAGATGCGTAAAGTAAATTTTTTATAAGTGCATTCCACAGGAGCAGTGCTGCCATCTCAAATGCTTTTTCCAAAGAAGATTTCAGCCATGACCCATGGACTGCTAATAGAACTGTCTGTGAAAAGTACAGTACATGGTGGTTCAGGGCATATGAAGTAAGACCTTATGGATGAAGAGATAGTGGGACACCAGCCTGCTTAAGTCAAAACATCTTGAAGGTGATGTGTCACTGAACAGGTATCAAATGCAGATCACGCAGTATCAGAGAGGTTAGCCCACAGCTGCTGGGTAATATGAATGGAACTGTCCTGATTTAGACACTGATTCAACTATATTACATAGATACTGATGCCAACCATCTGACAGGGTGGTGACTGCAGAGAATGATATGAGGTGACATATTGTTATCTTATGTTTACAATTCATCTACCCAGGATAGCCTAACTGAGATGAAACATCTTGTTTCTAGTGGGATCCTGCTTCTACCTATTACCACAGCTTGGTGGACCAGAGCACTGAGTGATTAAATGGCCTGTCCAAGGTTCCACTGTGCATACTCCACTTTAGCAGAATTTGAACCTGTGATCTCTCCTGGTTCCCAACCCACTGTTCTAACCTCTAGACCATGTAAGCAATAACCCATGACAGGGTATGCAGTTACTAATCCACGGGCAAGCAGAGCGACTCAGCCAATTGAATTGCTTGTTTTCTGCAACCCATGTTATAAACACATTTAAACCATTTAAAAATAATGAAATTCTGGTGGAATTAGAAAAATACATCAGTAAAGGACACTGGAAGATAACTGAAAGCTTTTACAGTAAAACAAAGTATGTTCACCCTCCCCCTCACTACTTTAAAAGAATATTGCCGATGTGTGGGAGTAAAACTCTGTGAATTTGTCTTTTCAGAGTCTTGTCTTTGAACAAAGGAAACTTAACATATTCCAGAGTATTTGGAATAAAAGAACATATTTTAAAAATAATCACTTGGTACTTGGCCCAGTTTCATATATATGCTTTATTTAAGCCCAATTCATCATTTTAGTCTTTCTTTTATCACACTGCAGTATAAAATGGCTTGATTTAATTAAGATAGTAATTTGCATTGACATGTAATCTTTTATAAACTTTGACTTTCTTTGTCACCCAAACAGAACTCAACTGTCAAGGGGATGGGAAACAAGCCGGGTTTCTTATTGTAATTAAAAAGGTTAACTAAGACTTGTAAAAGAACATGATTGCAAAGTAATAAACCATCCCCAGCGTGCTGCAGTTTCATTTCATTCTTAGCTGGTGACAAAAATACAGGAAGCATTTGCAGACTTGTTGGTTGTGATCACAAGGGGGTAGCATTGGTACAGCACTGCAACACTATCAGCTAATGTCACTGCTGTGGCACACAATGGCTTTGAAATAATTGAGGTCTGAGCCCTTTCAAGAGAACATATATTGGCTGTTTTGTGAAAATAGGCAAGGAGCGATGAATTTCCATAAGTGAATGTAAAATTGCATTTGGAAGCAACCACAGCATGTGCACTGCTTTTATGTGGAAAAAGATCATCTTTATTTGACTTCAGCAGCTCTCAGATGTAATACCATTGGTCATAACGGTCAGCAGTTAAAACATGAAAACAAAGCTGTTAACACAATGTCAATATCTGTTTTATGCTTACTCCTGTGCTTACTCACGTGGATACTTTGTCTTGATTTACACAAGATGCAATATTATTGCTTTTATAAACACCGGCTTTAAAAAATACAGCATATTTTATTCAAGAGTTTCTGAGAGACTATACAGTAACACCATATAATTGGCATCTGCTTTTACAGGTTATACACCCTATGTATTTTAATATTACATGGTGCTCATGATACTACTGTAGGATGAGCTTCTTTACAGAACAAAAGGGTGGTGATTTGCCACACAATGAAATATAGACTATCAGTTTTAAAAATTTGACATCTCCAAAGAAGATAACAATATGAGTGAGTGAAACAGGAGTCCAACAATGAAATAATCATGCAAGATTTACTGTATAACTTTCCAGGACAAATCTGTATTCATGTTGACCATTTTGGTTATTCATTTATTTCATTTTTGTTGACTGTGTGCGTGCACTAGGCAAACTAATGCCTATTTTCAAGCACAACCCGGAAGAATACAATATACAAAACATTACAGAGAGTGAATTCAAGGCAGTGACAATTCTGACATGTCAAATCAGTATTAAAATAAATTAATACATGGGGAACAGTGTAAACTGCAAACATGATATGCTTCTGCAAATAAGGAGGGAAACACGGGAGATATATACAAATAACAATAGATATGCATCCGGCCTAAACTAAACAGAAAAATAGTTACCATAAATATCAGCAATCATAAAAAGTTCAAAAACAGACTAAAAGTGGTTTAGGGGCACAAACACTTGGATACTCTAGGAATATAATCACAATACCTTCTGTGGAATGAGGATGCTGAGGGACTTAGTCTAATCTCAGTAGGAATGCAATTCTATAAAGTTGGAGCAAAGTATCCAAAAGAGGAGTCCCCTATCCTAGTTCTATGTTTTGGAATTTCTAGCAGGTCATTAGTTTCAGACCTCAGGGGATAAGTACTACGAGTAAAGTTGAGGAGGGAGACGAGGATCAGAGGCATGTTATTGTAGAATATTACAGATGACAGCCCTAGTGCAAGATAATGAGCATCAGACAGGGGAAGATAGTCAAGCCTTTCATAAAGGGAGAAGTGGAGAATCTGTTTATGTGATGCCAGGACAAATCAACAGATATCATTATTGTATGCTACATCTATTTAGGAGATGGTTGTTTTGGAGACTAATATAAAGACTAGGGGCAGGATTTACAAAATGGCTGAAATACCCACAGCTGTGGGCCTAACCCAGCACAAGTGGGTTGCCATTTTCAGATAAGCAGGTTTTTGTAGTCGTCTCTGAGCTGCAGGTATTCACAAAGATGGAGCCAGATTACAACTGGCTCCATGATTTATGATGGCTTGTGGGTGGAGCTGCCAGGGAAATCTCTGCAGTTATGGAGATCTGTTATGGCAGGTGGGACCAGCCATAACATTGTCCACAACAGCTGCACTGTGCATAGCAATCTCCACAGCTGCAGATATTTTGGTCCACAAAGGGAGTTGCAGCGTAGGATTTAGTTTAAAAAAACTTTGTGAATCCAGCCCTGTGCATCCTAAGGGACAGAGAGCAGGCAATCATAAACATTAACAGAAAAATGCACATTTTTACATCAAACATTCAGGCTGAAAACAGTAAATAGTAGTCTGTATGAATGTTCACCAAATTACCATAAACATTTAACAAGAGGACCATTTCTTCATAAGATAGTCTTTCAATGTTTCTTTAAACATGTACAGATGGACTGCCTTTGTAATGTTCTATGTCAATTCTTAGCCTGAATAAAGACCCTCTTCCTGCAGTCTTCCTTTTTAATGTGAAGCAAATGTATGCCACACTAAGTAGAGCTTAGTCCATAAGTGAGGTAATTTGAGTTGAAGCAGCAGAATAGTTAGGGTGGCATCTGTCCCATGTGACAACTATATAGATGTAATCACTCAGAAATTATTATTGATGCCACCCTGGAAGGTATTGACTAGCAAAATGTTAGCTTTCAGCTCAAAATGTAATGGGAAACTTCTGTTTGTTTATACCTGATGATGAGGCACTAAGGTCTAAAAAGTTTATGTCTTAAACCTTTGGTTAGCCTAGAAACAATACAATAACTACCATACGAAAATGTTTTCTTCCCCACTGTTTAGCTAAAAACACCATGTGCTATGTAAATGGAGATATTTATAACTACTGTACAGGTTTTCACAGAGACAGGGTAGGTCTTTATTTGTTCAGTTTGTGATATGTATGCAATGTACAATTGATTATATGAAAAAATCTTGGTGTGATTAATATCATGTTATGGTGCATGGACCTGAAATTTAAATGATGCAGAGCCATTATACAATATGGGGTTTATGCTTGTGCAAATTGTCCAAATTAGAAATGGGTTGCTCTGGTTCCTCATGGATTGTTTGTACCGGGGGGGAAGGACAGGGACCTACTTGTTAAATTTACAGTGGTAGAAGCACCACAAGCCTGATGAAAGAGTGTGTGTGTGTGTGTGATATGATTCTATAGTGTATGCTGGGGAGAAATAGTGTATGCTGGGGAGAAAAAGAAGGGTTGTTTGGGAAACCACTGGGCCTTGCAGTGCTGACCCATATTACAGAATGGCCGTTTATTTCAAATCCCTTTCCCGGGGGATTACAGGTCTATATGGATTTTGTACTATCCCCAATCTAGGGCCCTCATGTGGATCTGGGCAAGCAAAAGTACTCTACAGAGTTATAGGACCCTGAAAAATGAATTCAGTAATAGATATTATTTAACATGGGGGGTGATGCAGGAGTAAATAAGCAATAATACCCGACAGGGTGGGCAGTATTGGAGAATACCGGAATGCCCAGGGGCATATTTATAGCCCCTGGAAGGCCTGTATTCCCCAATACTGCCCACCCTGGAGGGTCTTATTGCACTCAAAAAATGGCCCCATAGTAATATTTTTTAATAAAATAGAAGAAATAATTTAAACAACTGTAATGAATGTTAAAAAGAATAAGATATATTTTTTGTAAAGTAGTTCCTGTATTGTGGTATGCATGCCAGTAGAGGGCATTCTTGTTTAAGACAGTCTGTTTGTATGCTGACCCATGGTTTGATGGGACTTGTAGTCCTATGTGAGAGATGAGGAGGGGATTTGATGCCGTGGACTGAGTCTGACCTGAGGATTTATTTGGGGGAGTCTCGGTATCTGGGTACTGGTGATTGTGACAGCGGGCGGGAAGTCTATCTTCGGGAGTGGTGGGGAATTTGTGATTGTGAGTAGTGGGAGTGGGTAGAGTCGGGTGCAGTTAAAAAAAAAGGAGGAACACTTGGCCAAATGAGCACAGAATGAGCACAGCATGCAGGAGGAGGTAAGCTATAATTGAGTCAGGGTGGGTCTTGTCAGGGTAGTCATTTTCTGGTAACAGTATTTATGTAGTTGGAGTGAGGAGCAGAGGCAGGACTTGGTTAACTTGGGCTCCTCAAATATGCTGGTTGCTGGCTTGTTTGAGTACTATTTCGTCTGGCTTTTGTGAAAAGGGCAGGAGCCGCGACTGTCTCTGTACCTTTGTAAAAGTATGCTGTCTTCTAAGCTTGGACTTCATTTTAAAAATGTGTTTTGTTTTCTTCTTCTTCTTTAAAGTTTGGCTTCTTGAGGTGTGTGGGCAGTGAGTTCTCTCACATGGGGGGAAGGTCCTCATCATTCGGTCACCGGTTAGCGGTAGAAAAACATGGTGGCTGCTTGGTTTGAACTTTTGAAGTGCCCAAGAATATCCCAAGTAATGGGGCACCCCGAATGGGAACTTGCTTTTCTGCAGTCTCTGTTGAAAAATACTCACCCGGCAAGATTGGTGTCCTAGCCAATCAGAAAGCAAGGATTCTTTTAGCCATTTCTAATGAAATATGGGCAGGATTCATAAAACACTTTGAAGGGGAAAAAATGTGCAAGTCCCCAAAATTTGCGCAGTTGTGGAAAAAGAGGTGTAATTCCGCCACACCATATACACAAAAAGCTGGCAGCTGCATTAAAAATACACCACTGATTGTGAAAAATATGCAGCTGTGGAAAATTCCTGTACAAAAAATGGCATTGAAAAGTATGGCATGTCCCCTTAAAGGCTATTCTCAACCACTGTTTTTTTGCAGTTGCGGAAAAAATGTTGCACACATGCTACACCAAGGACAGTGAGGCATAACTTTGAAGGAAGGAGGAGGGGGCAACTAGAGGACATGGGTGGAAGCTGGAGGGGGGAAGATTCAGGGGAGAAAGGAGGAGGTGCTACTTCACTGAGAGAGTGGTGGAGCCATGGAATGTGCTGCCCAGGGGGCTGGTGGAGGCAGAGACGGTGGAGGGGTTCTAGAGGGGGTGGGACAGGTACAGGTACAGGGGAAGGGTTCTGGAAGCAAAATCCAATGCAGCGAGAATATCCGTAACTGGGAAGGGAGAAGCCAGAGAAGGTGAGGGGGGCAGCAAGGTCAGCTCCCAGGGTGGGGGCTGACCAAACAAGCAGATGCGAAAGACTGTTAGGCCTATTCTACTGGCATTTTAGTATGTTAGTATGTAACTCACCCTAAGCAAAAGGCAGTGTTGTAACACTTGGGAAACAACAATCACAGTGTGGGTTCAGGCACCAAACAACAACAAATCTGTAGACTGTATAATAGTGTCAGTTGCTACACCTAAAATAGCACACATTTCTATTGAAAGGCAACAAAGCACAACCACATGACCCTGCGCTGCCATAAAGGAGCCCCACAGGCAATAGAGGCAGAGATGGTAACTGCTAGAAGTGTGTGTTACAGATGCAGGAGAAAGAAATACCTCAGAGAGAGACACAACCAACAGATATATATTAGCAGAGGGTGCAAGGTCCTGCTGGTACAGGTGGTGCTACCATGGTCCCAGTTGTGGGACTGGCTGCTTGCCTCGCTGGGAGTGCTGGTTCTGCTGCACCTTTTGCAAAACTGTCAGAGTCTCCTGCTCCACTTAATATGGATCACCTGCTGTTGTTCTCTCTGCTGGGCCTTTTATATTATTTCCACAGCTGCAGAAAACTGTTACGGATTTTCAGCACTTGCGGAGTTTCACAACTTGCCTGTTTTGCAATTTTCCGCACTTGTGGAAATTTTGACTGTGAATATGCCACACTTGCATTTCCTCAGTTTTGCAAGCCTTTTTTCTGCATGTGTGGACTTTTTTGCTGTCTTTGTGAATCTAGCCCATAGCCTCTCCCCATGCTCCTACAAAATGGGATGTTTTGGCAGCACATATGCATGGGTGCACTTACCTCCTCATTTTGTAGATAGGGGTACTCCTCTCACATCCACAGTATGAGTGGGATTAATGAGCATGTATCTACTGCATATAAATGCTTAAAGCCATTACATTTATTGTAATTGCATGCAACTTTAATATTGTCTAGGTTTTAGGCATGTACCATTATCATTCTTTAATATTTTTCATTTTAGCTATTACTTATTCCATGGTCTGTTTGAAAACACTTGACTGTCCACAAGGGACCTCACAACTGCTGTGTTTGTGATTTCACAATCTGCGGTCATGGTAAGCACAATTAAATCATAACAAGTGCATTACGAGATTAGAAAATCCTGCTGAAAGGGCAGACTTCATGAAAAATCAGGCAACATTTTTCTACAAAAAAAAAAAGAAATACAAGTGAAATAAAAACTCATTGGGTAGTAAACTGCCATAGCTGAATAGAGTATATTTAAATTGCGTATTAAAGTAAATACATGTGCTTCAAATGTCTCAAGTTGTCCATGGTACACTGAACTAGTGTGAACAGCTGTATTCCACTCTTTGAATATTGGTCCTCATCTCTTTAGCAAGCAATAAGTCACAATGAGGTGTGGTTTATCTCCTGATAAGAGCATGCCCAGCTGCATTGTTAGGCATGAGGAGCTTGAGCCAAGTGTCTTATGCACCTGGGCATGCTCTTATCAGGAGATAACCCATACGTTGGAGTGTCTTATTGAGCTTATAAAATGGGTCCCCAAATAAGTATTTAAGAACAAAAAAAAAAGAATAAAATATGGACAAAAAAATGTAAAAAGTGAGGTTTGGTATAGAAACAGTAAAAACAAATAGTCCCCCTATTGGTAACATGTTGATGGCTAAGTATAGGATGCTGCACCCCCCCCATGCAGATAGCTTGCCCCCCAGATTGGCACTTGATTTATTTTGTTAGATAATTCAGTGTGTGTGTGTGTGTGTGTGTGTGTGTGTGTGTGTGTGTGTGTGTGTGTGAGCAGAGCCGGCCGCTGAGAAATTACTTCCTATTTTGCGGTCGGCTTTGGAAATCATGGTACATTTTTAACATCATGGTGTTTTTTAATGTGACTTTGGGTGGGAATGAGAGGCACAGACTTCATGGGAGATATGGGGTAGCTGAGAAAATTCTAAAAAAATAAATGGGTGTATTGGAGATGTGCGTGGAAGCGAAATGCTGACAAATGAGTTCTGGTTTTGTGTCAGGTTCGGAGATGGCTTTTAATGTGACTTTGAGAGGCACAGACTTCATGGGCAGACATGGGGGAGATGAGAAAATACTGAAAAATAAGTTGGTGTGCTGGTGATGTGTGTGGGAGCAAAATACTGGCAAACAACTTCCGGTTTTGCGTCAGGCTCGGAGATTGCGGTCAAGTTCTCACATCACAGTGATGTTTTGGAACTGAGTTTGGGTGATCGTGAGAAGTATAGAGTTCATGGGCTGACATGAGTGAACATAGAAAACAATTGCTAAGGTATGATTTAAACTTGTTGTAGGTGGGTGGCTTGCTTATCTTTTGTGTGTGCTGTCCCGGTGAGTGGCCATTTTGTGGTGTTCTGGTATGAGCTGTGTCAGCGTCTATGTGTGTTTTTGCATAGGACTGGCAAAGCTTATTGATTTATTTGTGTTGTGGGGCTCAACAGTGGCAGCAAGTGCCGGTTGACTACTGTATCTTCTGATAAGGACATGGCTCAGAAGAAGTAGTAGCCAATCAGACTGCTGAGTTTCATAGACCCATTTTATAGCATTTATTAATAGTAAAACTGAAGTCTCTAGAAAACAATCCTGTATTATTATGCTGCTATAATTCATGCATTTCCTTACTATTGGATTTCTGCATTTGGGAACAACTACACTATTATGGGTCTTGACCTATTTTATTTAGTTATTCATTTATTTCATCTCAGATTGCAAATACCTTTGAGCTAAACAGCTCATTTACAAAGGTTCCACATCAGTGGGATTAGGGTAACAAACAGACGAAGGGAAGCTAAAAATGCAATATACAAGCAACACAAATTGACAATAACAAAACATCATTAAACAGTAAAAGTAGAAATAATTTGATTCCAACAAGCACTGGTAATACAGCATACAACATAGGTAGGGCAGTATAGTGAGGGGAACTGATAATTGAATATGTTGAACACTTAGGGCTGACTGTTAGCAGCTGGTGGGTAAAAGTAGCTGAGAGAGAGAGAGAGAGAGAGAGAGAGAGAGGAAGATAAGGAGGAGTGAGGCAGGGAGAGAGAGAGGGAGGGAGAGTGAGAAGGGATTTGATGAGAGGTGAGTCTGGGCAGGAGTGGGGCAGGAAGCAGGTAGGACCTTTATATTATGGGATGCAGTCACAGTGGCTTTCATTTGCAAGGTGCTGCTGAAGTAGCTGCTTGTAATGCCCCATCTCTGTACGGTTAGTTAATTCAGAGCATAGACCATTGTACCAGTGTGGTCCCCGGTACAGGAAGGACCGTTGACATGGGGAAGTCTAGCATCTGAGAACTAGAAGGAGATCATTAGTAGATGAGTGAGTGTGTTGGGTCTTGGTGGATTTGTTCAGGAGGTTTACTACCCCTGGTGGGAGGAGCCCAAGGAGAGCTTTTTTTGTAAGCAGGTACGTCTGGTATTTAATCCTGCCAGCAGGTTGAAGCCACCCAGACTGTGAGCAGAGCTCATACGTGTGGGTGAGGTGATGGGCACCCATGTAAAGTCTGCATACCTTGTTCATGGTGACCATTAACCTTCTAAGTGATGTGGTGGAGGCAGCACCATAAATGACCAGGCCATAATCAAAGACTGATAGGACTGAGCTACGGATTGCAAGTTTAAGGGCTTCCGGCATCAGACACTGCCTGTGTCTGTAAAGGATCCCTTTCCTAACATTGGCCATCCTGACAACATTCTGAATGTGGGGTATGTAGGTTAGATTGCTATCCAGGGTAACACCTAGGTACTTGAAGTGCTGGATCTGTTTGAGGGATGTTCCTAGGCTATTTCTGACAGTAGGGGCATGAGATTTGTGCTTGCTGTGAGTGGACGAGAACAGCAACACTTTAGTTTTCTTATGGTTGAGTACTAGTTTGTGCATGCTAAACCATTGCTCAGTTTGTTTGAATCCAAGCTGTAGCTCTCTTTAAAGAAGGCTGGGGTCGGTGTTGGATGTATAGATGACTGCGTCATCAGCATAAAGAAGGGACCTTAGGTGACATGCTGCGGAAAATTTGTTCGGGAAGATACTGAAGAGGAGTGGACCCAGTATTGAGCCTTGTGGTACCCCTGACCTGACGACCAGTTGGTCAGATGTGACACTGGCTATTTTCACCTGTTGTGTCCTACCATCAAGATTGCTTCTGAACCAGTTTAGTGCTTTGCAAGAGAATCCAGTCTTAGCTAATTGACCAAGGAGGAGCGGGTGATTAACTGTGTCAAAAGCCTTTGTTAAGTCTATGAAGGCTGCTCCTACTAGTTTACCTTGGTCAAAAGATTGATGAATGTGGCTGGTGAATCCAAGGAGAGCCGTGGAGGAGCTATGCCCTTTTCGGAAGCCGTGTTGTTGTGGACATTGGATGTAATATATCTTGAGATATTCCACCAGTTGATTAGCAAAAATATGTTCCAATACTTTTGATATGGGGGGGGGGATTGATATGGGCCTGTAGTTGCTTAGCAAGGCCCGATCACCAGATTTATGTATTGGGGTCACAAGGGACATTTTCCATACCTGCGGGAATTGAGACAGGGTTAGGGAGAGGTTAATGATTTTTGTGATGGGTACTAGTACTTTGTCTAAGGTAAGAGCAATATGTTTGAGGTCCAATGAGTCAACAGTATATCTGGACTTTCCCAGAACTTTAGTCAGGAGTTTTTGGATTAGGGTAATGGAGACCCTCTTAAAGTAGAAAGGGGGATGTCCAGCAGCCTCGTCTACATTTTGATATGCTGGCGTATCATCATAGAATTCATGCAGGAGAACACTGCTCAAGTTAGTGAAGGTGTCGTTAAAGGCATTTGCAATTTTAAGCGGTTCTAAGGTTGGTGTACCATCCAGATTTATCATAGAAGGTGACACTTTCTGTTCTTTACCAAGGATGTCATTGATGTTTGACCAGAATTTTCTGCTATCCCCCCACATACAGTACTGGTAAGCATCACTCTATGGTGCTTATTCTTGGTCTGCCAGATAGCCCGAGTGTAGGCATTCCTTGCAGCTTTATATAATTGCAAGTCCCTTGGGTTACCAGAGGTTTTGGCTCAGTGCCATAGGTGGTCCCTTTGTTTTATGCCAGTTATGATGTCAGGAATAATCCAGGGTGAGTAATCCCATGGATTTGCATCCTTTTAAAAGGTGCATGAGAGTCACAGGCTGCATTGAAGACCTTAATAAAGTGTTAGAGAGCCACGTTTATGTCATCCGTGGAGTCCAATAGAGACCAGTCCTGGTCACAAAGCTGTTTTTTTAAGAGATCAAGATGGCTGTTTTTTAGCACTCTGTTGAATATAATCCTAGGTGGTGGAGTATGAAATTTGCTGGTCCAGCTTCAGGTGATAGGGGAGTGGTCGCTGAGGGAGTCAGGGTGGATGACTATATTATTTATGCGCTCCGGATGATTGGCGATTATTCAGTCCAGTGTGGTGCTTGTTCCAGTCCTGTAGTTTATTCTAGTTGGGGAGACAACAAGTTGGGAGAGGTGGAGAGCAGATAAGGCATCCTTTATTGGGCCAATGTTTGACCTAATTAATGAATAGCCAATATAATGCTAAACAAGGAATCTAGCCCCTTTTCAACTAAGTACATAAATTACAAATTTGTTGATTAGTGATTTTGATAATTAGGTGTCATGTTAAGAAACATTTTAAATGTTAATAAAATGTCATGTTCATATCAGATTTTTAAAAAGGAACAGAGGTGCCAGACCCAGCAGTGGTGGTAGTAGTAGTAACAGTAATAGCAAATAGTGACAGTAGCATAATGCTCAGAACACTTATAAACAGAAATGCAGACTAAAGAAACATACAAATCATGTACAAAATACAGATGAAATATATAAGCATAACACACAACAACTAGATCATATTCAGTTGTTATAAACTGGTCAATCTGAAGCTTTCATCCAGAAATTCCAACATAGACTGTTTTTAAACACAAAAACTGAAGGGGAGCATCCTACCTCCTGCAGAAGAGCATTCCACATCACTAGGGCTGTGCAAAATTAAACTTCCACTTGTAGAATTTTGGTAAATGTCAAAATTTCACTTTCACAAAATTTGAGAATGCACTTTGGCAACTTTCACGGAAATTCTGACTTAGAACGGTGGAATAAATACATGAAATGTGGATTATTGTATTAAACTGTGGAAAGAAATTCCATAGAACTGATCACTGTCATTGGTCTGTTCTGTGGAATTTTTCCACAATTTAATACATTAATTTGCAATTCATACATTCAGTTGCCAGTTCAGTGAGTCGCTGAACTGCTGAATGAATGCATGAGCTGTGGATTAATGAAATATACTGCAGAAAGAAATTCTGCAGACCTAATCACTGAACTGTTGAATGATTACATGTATTGCGGAATGATCTATTAAACTGCAGAATAAAATTCCATAGAAATGTCATTTCACAGTTCATGTGTATTATTCTGCAGTTCAGCCAGAAAATTCCACAGAGCAGTACAAAATTCACCAAACACATTTGGAAGAGTCCAGTCTCACAAAAGGTAGAAGTTCAAAAAACTTCATGAAATTTATGAAATTTTGCAAAAGTTCTGTGAAAGGGGAATTCACAACCTCTGCCCAGCTCTATACATCACAGAATCACACACAGCAAAGGCCCTGTCTCCTGCTGATTTACTGTAAGGTGAAAGGAAGGTACCTTGGGCAGACCCCACTGTGACACTATCATTTTACCAGGTCTGAGGGAGGTCAGAAACCTGTGTAGGTATGGTTGTCTGAGCTTGTTCAGGGCTTTGTATGTGAAACAAAGTACTGTACCTTGAAGTCAAGCCAATACCTGACACATAGCCAGTCCTGAATGTGTAGTGAAGTGGTTATATTCTCTGCCTCCAGGCAGAGGTCAACAACTTCAGTGCTGCATTCTGAACCAGCTATAGATTGCACAGGTGTCTGGACCTCCTATATAGTAGATTTCAGCAGTCTAACCTGGATGACACAAGTGTGCATGAGTGCACACTTCATGTTGCTGTGGACACTATAAAGGCCTACACTAAAGTCTTCAAAGCCACAGTGTCAAGTATGGCACTCAGGTAGGTGATGTTCCTCATGTGGTAAAAACAACTTTTACATATGGTGACACCTGAACTTTAAGTAACAGGTGCTCATGAAGGACCTCTCCAAGACTGTGCACCTGCCTTACCACCTCCAGCTGAACCCCCCACCCAATATGGGTGCTAGAGGTCACCAATAAAGGGTAACACCTGCTTCCTTGAGCCAGTTAGTAAAACTTCAGTCTAACCTGGGATGAGCACCAGGCAGCTGGAGGTCATCCACAGTCTGATCTCCTACAGACATCATTGGCAAATTGACTGGATGGTCCTTGTCAGGATAAAAAAACAAATACAGCTGGGTATCATCAGCATGACGGTGACAACCCATGATGTACCCTCTAGTGATCTTGTCCAGTGGCAGCAAGTATGCAGTAAACAACATGGGCAAAACAACAGACCACAGTCCAGGGCAATTAGACACAACTGGTTAGACCTAACTTTAATTGACTATACCCTTTTCTGAGGGAAAAGACCAAGCCAGACATCCATACATTTCAGGCCTATCAACTAACATCCCATGTTTAACCATATCAATTGTTGATGACAAAGCAAAGAGAATAAGGATATATTTATTTATTTAAGTTCTCGGATAAAACCATTTGAACTCAAAGCTCTTTACACAGGTTCCATGTCAGGACATTTAGACAACAGGTGAGAGATAATACAAGTATTGCAAGCAAGCAGGAAATAGAACATTTCAGTACAGTAGGTAGTTATACAAATGGGTAGCTAAAATAAAACGATGACTAAGCACTGAAATATTACAAGACACAGTATGAATACACAACAGGAGCAGACAGATAAAGTGCCTAACAGGGAACCTGTTAGTTGTCAATGACTATTTAGAGCCTACTAAGTGCAGAAGAGAAGTGGGGGGTGAGCCCAAGTGCAGAGTGGACAAGAGAGAGGAAGATCAGTTCAGTCAGAGGTAGTGGAAAAGCCTCATTTTGGGCTAATGAAGGCAGGCACATTTGTATTAATGTATTATGAGGTTCTTTAGGTTCCTTTTGAATAACCACAGCATGGGTTGGAGAACAATGTTCTTTTGGAGGGAGCTGAACCACAACGGGGCCCAGTAGGCAAAAGACCTTTGTCCTAGAGATGTACAACATTTTGGGGTTAAGAAGGACTGCTATTTGGAATTTCAGGTGTGCCACGAATTGATGCTAGAACCAAGAGTTTCTGGACCCCCGGTGGTAGCTGACCTAAGAGGACTTTTTTGGCCAGGGGGCAGGACTGATATTTTAAATGACCTTCGAGCATTAGCCAATGTTCCTTGGCATAGATGTCACAGGTGTGAATTAGTTGGTGTGCACCTAAGGTAAGCCTGCAGGCTTTGCTAAGCATGGTTTTTATGCACTGGAGGGCGGTTTCTGTGGCAGAGCCATATAGCGACAGTTAATAGTCTACTAGGGAACCCACAGAACTGTAAACCACTATGTCGAGGGCTTCTGGGGTCAGGCTGTGCTTTTGTCGATAAAGGAGTCCTGTGCATTTGTTTATTGCTTTAGCTGTAGTGTCTATGTGGACGGCATAGGAGAGTGAGCTGTCAATAGTAATATCAAGGTATTTGAAGTGTTGAACATGTTCAAGTGAAGCACCCTCCCCACTGTATATTGTTAGTGGGTGGTTTTAGTGTTTGTTCTGGGGGCTGGTAAGCAGCATGGATTTGGTTTTCTTGTAATTCATTATCAATTTATGATTTTTGAACCACAGCTCAGCCCTGGTGAAGTCACGCTACAATTGTTGTTCAAGGGCCCCGTCTCAGTTCCTCACTAGATAGAAATCATTAAAGATCTTGAACAAAGCAATCCCTGTGCTACCATGTGGGAGATCATGGCTTTGTAGCAGTCTTATTTTCACTCTGGAATAAAGGCGCTGCTCATCTTAACAGTCATAATACCTCCTGCAATGGGTTGTCCCCAATTTATGGCAGTTTGCAGCCATTTTTTCGGCTCAGCTGCACCAACATTATGCCTCATGGGTCCAGAAGTAACATCTCCCGCAGATGTGTGGGCTGAAAAAAGCAAAGTGAGGTGAGAAGAAGTTATTCCGCATCGGATGGCTGTGGAGTGGGACTTAGTCCCCGATGGACTGAAAATCCAGACCCTGGCAGCTACTAAAATAAATAGCTTTAGCAACATTTATAAAATGGGCTTCAGAAGCCTAGCAGTTGCATGGTTCTGAAAATATCACTTGGCCATTCATTAGTCTCTGGTATACAAATAGTTAATTACTAACCTGCCCCTAATCTACAACACAAAACCCTCACAGCAGACAGGGTATTGGTTTCTCCCAAATAAATGCACTTATAAAATGGGTAAGAAATATTCAGTGAACTGATTGGTCAACAGCAGTCCAGACCTGTGTGGTAATTGACTAATAACTGCACAGGTCTGGAAACTGCCTTGCAAGTCTTGGAACTTGTTTTCTAGGGTGGTCTAACTGCATAGAAATTTGACTACACTGTTTTGAAATTCTCATTAACTGTGACAGTTGGGGAAAATAAAAAAAGTGACACTGATTGTTATTGGTCTGCTTGAACAAATCTGTGCAATAGGGTTACTTTCTCTGTACTGCATTTTAAATTACAGGAGATGGAAAAACAACATTTTAATTCTGACTTTTCTGTTCCTAGTGATATTATTTTGGGGCCATTTTATAAGTACCTCATACCTCCAACCTGGAAAGGAGGCATGCAATAATTGCCCAATAGCCACAGCACTCAGTCTTTGTTAGTAAAGTCATATATGTTACCTAGCAGGAGCCTAATTATCGGAAAATATATACATGTTATTTTTCATTTTATTAGCACAATAACCTACTCCAAGGCATGGGTTTCTTCAGAATTAATGCACTACTCAGGTGTGTTGAAAATTACTCGGCCTCCCAATTCACCCAGGGCATGTATTAATTCTCTAGAAATGCCTACCCTATTGTGGGTTATTGCTTAATTGGTTGCCAGTGTTTTCAGCTGGTTTTTACATTCTTTGGTTACTAGTCTACTTCTAAATATTTCAGATAAGATTTCAAATAAGGCAGCACTTATTTTGCTGCATTTTTCCAAAATTAGCTGACAGTCCCCCACTGACTCCATCATGTTTGTGCTTGTAACATTATGGTCTGTTCTCATGGAAAACACTATGATGTCATAATTAGAAGCATTATGAGGTCTGTTAGGATAGCCAATGCAGAAAAGGGATTTTGCCCGGGATTCCTTGTTCCTTTGCTAAGCAGACTTATTATATGATTAGACAAGACTGCTAGGAATGATATCATCTAATGTTGTAAAGAAACAAATCAAGCTCAACTCCAGTTTAAAGATACTTCATAACTTTTATTGTGTTGTAGTTTCATCTGTTAAGAAAAAAAACAACATGTTGTGGCCTGTATGGTGTAGCTTTCCCAAATTTTATATACAGTATGTGGTAATAAGATTATGTTACACTTCATTTCCTCAACTTTGAAATGAAGGGATTTTCTTGTCAGTTTATAAACATTTCCTGATGAGCACCTTTACCTTTTTCAGTTTGTCTGATCCCTTGGTCAAGTTGTCTTTTAAACATGGCACTCACTGTCAGGTGCTATCAGGTAACTTAAAGTGGAGCGTTAAATGCTTTTTATGAGACTTTCCAAAAAGGCCAGCAAGATATGTAATAATACTGGAAAGGAAAATTGAATATTACAAAACTTATTTCCTAGCAAATTATAACTAGAATGTTATATGTATTTATTCAAGATGTTACCCAGTGGGACAGCCCCTTCAGATGAAACATCTCATTTGCAAGGGTGTCCCAGGAAAATAGAAGTTAGACAGTCCCAGAATTTCCTCATGTATACAACATTACCACATGTTCAATAACATTTTTTAAGTCAAGCAAATACTTTGCCCTTTGTATTTATGAAAGCAAGTGATGAAGTGTATAGCTGCTATTTTATACTGTATGTAATGGAGGTTTTCATGTTGAATAAGTATCTTATTACTGGTACAGAAAAGTTGGTTAAAGTAAGAGACGTATCTCTTGAAAGTCCTTATATATTTCCTAGACAAGTTTAAAGAATGTAATGATTTTAGTTTTTTTAAATTATATAGCAGAATGTTTGTAAAGGTATAACCATGTGATATAGTAAATGATGGGAAGTGAAACAGATGCACTATGTTTGGTGGAAAATGCTGTGATTACTTAGCACATAAAGTTACACTTATTAGTTAGGGTTGAATTAATGTTTTTGTATAAATCTACGAAGTGTGAAAACCATATCACAGCCATTGTTAAAGCTAGGAATCTGTGATTTCATGTGCAATACCACTGTGGCAGTGTCTGTACACCCTACCATTCTGGAGAAAATCAGCCGAGTAATTGCACAATTCAAAATGGGAACAATAAAAAATGTTCATGCTTAAGATTCTTTTTTTGCCCAAAAAGCTATGTAAAGCTTTTAAGTTGAGACACTTGAAACATTTACCCACAGGTAGTGCTTTTTAGTTTTTTTTGTAACAATTAAAATAAAGATGATGCAAGTGTTAGAAAACGCTTATTTACACAATGTAAGGAAATTGTCATTTAACAAGAATGGCAGTGATTTTTCATGAGTTTTATGTGAGATGGCAAAGAACCATAATCACAGCACAAGAAAGGTCAATGGAATGTGGCATGCAAATTGTGACTTTTTCGCCTGTTGTCACATGAAACTGGATTTTGTGTTTTGATCAGATTCCCAATAAATTCAACAACCTGTTTTGACTTGTAGTCTTAAAAAATAAAATGTGTTTTGACTTGTTGTCTTTCTTAAATGTCAGTGCACTGTGTCATGTTGCCACATGGCATACAGCATGACAGTAGGTTAGTGTGATGTTTAGCTACCCATATTCTAGCCATTTATGAAGCTAGGGACTTGAGCCTTTAATGTCTCAGTTTTAAATCAAGGACTCCACCTCCTTGGGCTGTGTGGCTGGGTGTTTGTGTTTGTCTCTATCAGTGGATGAGTTTAGTGGATTTTCATGTGTTTCTGTTTGGAGGAACTAGACCATTCTTGGACATGATATCTATGAAAGTTTCCTGGACTAAGAAACTGGAAAACATCACCAGCAGGTATTGGCATTTTCATTATAGATCAACTTTTTTGGAAGCCATCACAAACAAAATTAAGTCCAGCAAAGAATTTCTACAAGCTCTGAGTTGTGGAGTGCTGCACTGAATCCACATTTCCATCTGCCCTGTTTCTAAAGGGATCTGTGCTTGTCTTTAGGCGCTTTTACACACAGGTTTTTAAAACAGAATCAGCGTTACCTGTGTGGCGCTGTTGTACTCTGTTGTGTTCTGGTTCCTTTCTACACACTGCGAGTATTCCGGCAACCCCCACCTCCATTTGTTTCAGTTCCCCCAGAGTTTGCTACTCTATAATGTTGTTTTCTGCCTTTCTACTGGAATGGTGTTTTACACAGCCCGACAAAATGGAGCACGATGGTGCAAACCGCGAAAAGCAGAGATTGCAGTTTGGATGAACGTTCACCTAGGGAGCGAAACAGATGCACTTTACATACAAGGGATGTAACGGAATACTGTTTCCATAACAGTTATTCCATTACATAAACCTGTGTGTAAAAGTGTATTTTGAGAACTATTAACAGCCATTTAAACAAAGGGAAGACACTAACAAAGGGTTTTTACTTCCTGCATATGCCTCAGGCCAATGTTCATCATCTTCAGGAATTTAACACATTCTGGGTCTTTGATCTACAGTAACAACAGCTTATTGGTCCCCAGTAGTTCACCATTTCCTGTGGATTTGATTATTTTTCATCATTAGTCTCCTGGTGGACAAGATTATTATATTACATCCTTGGGACTTACTTGCAGAGGAGCAGGACAACTATACAGGCCACATTGGTGGCTAGGAGGAGTTCAATGATCTGAGTTGAAGCACCCAATAGGAAATAAGAGCACCATTTTTGGGACTCGTGGCTGGGCCTTTTAAGGGATGAGCCCAGCTGCTCTTGGGATACTTGGGACTTACTCACAGAGGATCAGGGGGACTGCACAGGCCGCACTGGCAGGCTGCTTCTCATAGTCCAGAGGTCCTGTGGGACAGTGCAGGCTGCATTGGCAGTGAAAGAGCTGTTACAGGAGCTGTATCAGGAGCAGATTTGGAGCTGGGCGCATCCACATCAGTGGCTAGGAGAAGTTCAGTGATCTGAGTCAGACAGCCCAGTAGAAAGCCAGAGCACCATTTTCAGGACTCATGGCTGGGCCTTTTAAGGGATGAGCTCAGCAGCTCTTGGGATACTTGGGACTTACTCACAGAGGAGCAGGGGGATTGTGCAGGCCACATTGGAGGGCTGCTTCTTTGTGATCCAGAGGTCCTGAGGCATGGTGCAGGCCACATCAGTGGTGAAAGAACTGTTGCAGGAGCTGTATCAGGAGCACATTTGGAGCTGGAGATGGCCACATCAGTGGCTATGAGGAGTTCAGTGATCTGAGTTGGAGCACCCAATAAAAAGCCAGGGTGCCATTTTCAGGACTCGTGGCTGGGCCTTTTAAGGGACAAGCCCAGCTGCTCTTGGGATGCTAGTTTGCCACCCACCCCAGCCCTGACTTCTATGAAATGCTCGGAGGAGGAGAGGCCAGGTGGAGGTAGGTCACTGATTGGTTGGGTGGCTGTACTAGGGTTTTCTCCAGTCATGACTCTGACTATTCTTGGAACTTTTAGGGGATGTAACTCTGTTCATGCTCTTTTATTCTGCTTAACAGCTTGGTCCAAAAGCTGTGTTTTTAATTTCACAGGCTACATTGCTCCATATGGCTGGCTATAGAGGGTTGTGGGTAGGTCTACCTGGGGGTGGGGACCTGGCCAAGGGTGAATGTCCAAGAATGTTTGGAGAGGGCCTCTGGGGGTGGCCACCAGGGCAGGCATATTTGGCAGGATTGCAGGGTGCACTGGCTGCGAGGCAGGCATTGTCCTAAACTGAGCCTGGAGGGAGGGAGGGAGGTTGCCCAGTCTGTAGGCAGTTATTGCAGATCGGGGGGTGCTTGATTGGGTATGGAGGAAACTGGAGTTGTTGGTGGAGAATACACATGTCTGGGAGGGCCTGTGGGGAGCAGGAGGGCAGTGATAGAGTGCAACCTGGATCCATTTCATCAGGCAGGAGTGAAGAACCTATGGGACATGGGCTAGTAGCAAAGGGGGTAGCTACCTGGGAGGTAACTGGTAGAGGAAACAGGCTAAATCATAGGAGGCAGGGGGAACCTGGTGGGTTGGGACTGACAGGGGGCCTACTGGAGGAGTGGATAGCAGGAAATCAGGACAAGAAAAGAAGGTTGACTTTGAGTGCTATAATAAATTTGAGCCGTTGAGAAAATTGGTTGAAGAGGATGTGTTGAGAAGGGTAGAGGAGGAAAAGGAGGGTGGAGGAGAGAGGGATACAGTGAATCGGATGAAGGTGGGCATTGGTAATTCAAATAAGTATGCTAGCAGGGGAGGGGGCAAATCAAGTGTCAAAGAAGGGGAGGGTGGAACCAGCAGAGGGAAGGTGTGGAGGCTGCAAGTCAACTCGGTGAGAAATATGGAGAGACTGAGACAAGGGAGGGGTACCTTTTGAGGGGGGAGGATCATACCAGAGAAAGGCCCAAAGGTAAGGGGGACCTGCAGGTGGGCATGGAAGGGGGCAAGAGGAAAGGGGAGGAGGTAGGAGGTGGTGATGGTGATGGAAATGCTGTGTTGGGGGAGGCTGTCATGGTACAGTCAGACCTGGACATTGTGGCCATCACTGAAACCTGGTGTAATGATAACCACGACTGGGAGATGGCCATACCTGGCTACAACATATTCAGAAGAAACAGAGCAGGCAGGAAGGGAGGAGGAGTGGCACTGTATGTGAAAGATGACATAAGGGCCACAGAGATCCAGGAGGAACAAAATGGGGGAGAGATACTGTGGGTTAAGCTGTAAAGGAAAATGGGGACAGCCATCCGCACAGGTGTGGTCTATAGACCACCAGCCCAGGAGGAAGAAACAGATAGGGAGCTGTTGCTAGCCATCCAAAGGATGGCAGACAAGGGTGAGGTAGTACTGGTTGGAGACTTCAATATTCCAGACGTGGACTGGAGCATCCAGCAGCAGCATCAACTAGGAGCAGATTTATCCTGGACTCCTCTCAGGTGCCTTCCTCAAGGAACTGGTCTTGGAACCAACTCGGCAGAAGGCAATACTGGACCTTGTGCTCACAAACAGGGACAGTGTGATGGGGGTAACAGTGGGGAGCACCTGGAAAACAGTGACCACCAGTCATTGTGGTTTGAAATCACAGAAAGAGCAGAACCAAACCACACAAAAACACGTATCCTGGATTTTAGGGGGCAGACTTGGGAAAATGGAAGATACTTGAAAGAGGCATTAAGGGAATGGGACAGGAATCAGGGTTGAGGAACAGAGGCAGTATTTAAAATGGGGATTACAAGAACAACAGAATTATGCATTAAGCAGGTTAGCAAGAGGAAAAGGAAGAGGAGACCATTATGGTTTTCCAAAGAGGTAGCAAAGAAAGTGAAGCCAAAAAGATTGCATCTAGGCAATACAAAAGACACAGGCAGAAGGGGATAGGAGAAGTACCAGGAGAAGCAAAGGATGCAGGGAGGTCAGTAAGGGAAGCCAAAGCTCAGACAGAAGAACACATTGCAAAATCAGTGGGTAAAGGGGACAGAACCTTTTACAGGTACATAAGTGAAAAGAAAGACAAAGGGAGGTATAGTGAGACTGAAGGGGAGGATGGGGCGGCTGGAGGATGACAACAGTAAAGCTGACATATTGAACAGGTATTTCTGCCAGTCTTTACTGAGGAAGAGGAGGTAATGGGTCTGAAGGGAGTACAAGGTGAGAATGGTGCAGAAATGGACACAAGTCCCTTTACACGAGAAAGGGTCCTGAAGGAACTGGAAGTATAAGAGTTGATAAAGCAATGGGGCCAGATGGGGTGCATCCCAGGGTCCTTAAAGAACTAAGAGAGGTGGTGGCTGAACCTCCTCATCCTATTTAGCCGATCACTGGAAACAGGGAGGTACCCAAAGACTGGAGGACAGCAGATGTAGTCCCCTTATACAAAAGTGGGAACAAAGAGGAAGCAGGGAACTACAGACCAGTCAGCCTCACCCGGTAGTGGGAAGATCATGGAAGCACTACTGAAGGAGAGATTGGTGGAACATTTGGTTGTCAATGGACCACAGGACCCAAGGCAGCATGGTTTCACCAGGGGAGGTCATGTCAGACCAACTGCTTGAATTTTTGACTGGGTGACTAGGGAGGTGGATCAGGGGAGGGCAGTGGACATGGCCTATCTGGACTTCAGCAAGGCCTTTGACACTGTGCCACATAGAAGACTATTACACAAACTGGGGAATATGGGTGTGGGCAGGACAATAGTGTGATGGGTAGGTAACTGGCTGGGTGGCAGGACACAGAGGGTGGTGGTAAATGGCTGTCACTCCACAGAGGGAAGAGTGACCAGTGGGGTACCACAGGGATCAGTGCTGGGACCGGTCCTATTCAACATCTTCATCAGTGACATTGCGCAGGACCTAGAAGGCAGAATTTCACTGTTCGCTGATGACACAAAGCTCTGTAACAGAGTAGACACACCAGAGGGTGTAGACAGAATGAGAAGCGACCTGCAGAAACTTGAAGAATGGTCAGAGGTTTGGCAGTTGAAATTCAATGCAAAGAAGTGCAAGATAATGCATATGGGGCACAAAAACCCTGGCACAATATATCAGTTGGGGGGTGAGGATATAGCATGCACCAAGCAGGAAAGGGATCTTGGGGTTGTCATCTCTGATGACCTCAAGGTAGGGAAACAGTGTGACAAGGCAGCAGGTAAAGCAAATAGGATGCTTGACATATAGGGCAGGGGCATCACCAGCAGGAAAAGGGAGGTCATAATTCCGCTATACAAGACACTAGTGAGGCCCCACCTGGAGTACAGTGTACAGTTCTGGAGACCATACCTACGTAAGGACATATCAGGGAGAGAAGGTTCAGAGGAGGGCAACAAAGATGGTGCACGGATTGCATCACAAGTCCTATGAAGACAGGTTGAAGGAACTGAACATGTACTCCCTGGAGGAGAGGAGGAGAAAGGGATATGATAGAGACATACAAGTATCTTACAGGGAGGAACAGGGTGCAGGAAAACACTATTTTTTAAGAGAAAAAGATGTTCCAGGGCTAGAGGGCATGGGATGAAGTTCGAGGGAGGACGATTCAGAGGAAACATGAGAAAGAATTTCTTCACAGAACGGGTGGTGGACAAGTGGAACACCCTGCCAGAGGAAGTGGTGGGGGCTGAAACAATCACAGGATTTAAGAATGCATGGGATAGACATATAGGAATTCAGGAGGTCAGGGGTTAGGGGCAACAGACTTCTAGGAAAACAAACTGAACTTACAAGCTCAAATGGGCAGACTGGGTGGGCCATAGGCCCTTATCTGTCGACACTGTCTATGTATCTATGTATCTATGACTGGAGAGGTGGGAGCTGGAAGAGGGGAGGAAGTCAGAGAAAAAGGCTTTACTGGGGTAGGGAGTGGGGTGGAGGCTAAACTGGTGAGCTGGGGAACTCAGTTATAAAAGGCATGACAAGAGGAGTAGGGCAGCTAGGGGTTGTCTTGTAGAGGGTCCAGAGAGAAACCAAGGGGAAGTGGTCTCGAGGAGGGGGGAGGTGAAGGGGTGGTGGGGAGTCCAAATGGAGCTGCACAAAAGATCAAGGGGGACACTAAGGTTCTCCTGCTGGGGGACTCCATGATTAGGGGTATTCATTGGGTGGGGCAGGGTGCGGGAAAATCCAGTCCAGTTAAGGAAGTGGGTATTTCTGGTCTGACCGTGCATAGGGCAAAGTTCATGGTGTATGAGCTGGCGAGGGACTGTGAAGGATCACCAGACTTCCTGATGCATCTGGGAACAAATGATATTGAGGGGAATAGTGTACTGGAAATTCAGGCAAGGTTCAGAGAACTGGCCAATGTCTGTCATGACAATGGATGCACAGTCTCCTTCTCAGAAATCCTGCCAGTGCCAAGGGCCACTGTGGAGAACAAACAGAAGATCAGGGAGATTAATGACCGGCTCAGGCAGTGGGGTGAAGCACAAGGGATTGGGGTGTTTGGAGACTGGGGGTTGGAAAGACAAGGAACTGCATGCCCAGGATAGGCTTCACCTAAATCCAGTAGGGAAGGAAGTCCTCAAACAGGGGATGACGGATTTCATTCAGGCTAGATGGGGTTTAAACATGTGAAGGGGGGAGAGGGCACTGCTGGGATGATCCGGCCATCCATACCGCCAGTAGGACTAGCCTGCAACCCCATAGAGGGGGGAAAGACGGTACCCTAGGGGAGAAGTGTGGATGGACATATGAAAGATCTGGGGAGGATATGGTAAAAAGGGGTAGGGACAAGGGTTGGAGGGTGACTTTAATAAATGCCAGGAGCCTGGGGAATAAAATGTCTGAGTTCTAGGCTACACTGTTTGAGGGTGGGGTGGATGTAGCAGCGGTCACTGAAACATGAGCCACCCCAGACCATGACTTGGACCTTAATCTGAGTGGGTACCTTGTGCTAAGGAAGGACAGAAAGGTGGGCAGAGGGGGGGAGGAGTAGCAATATTCATTAGGGATAACAATGAGATTATGAGAGTGGAGGAAGCAGAGGGCAATGTGGAGGCCCTATGGATCACCTTGTGAACCCCCGTGGGAGGGAAGATCGTGTTAGGGGTGGTATATAGGCCCCCAGGACTAGCAGAGGACCTGGAGGATTGCCTGTTGGCTAACATTAAGGGGCAATGTGGACTGGAAGTGGAAGGATTGGTGTTGATGGGGGACCTTAATATCCCAGTTACTGATTGGGGTACTATGACGTCCACTGTAACTAGGGAGCAGAAGCTGCTGGATGGCTTCCTGGACATGTTCCTCAATCAGCAGTTGATGGACCCAACGAAAGAGGGTCATATCCTGGATGTGGTTTTAGTGGATGGGGATCTTGTATGAGATCTGGTTGTGGAAGAATCCCTGGCTGGGAGTGACCACAACACAATCTGGTTTCGGCTTCAACTGGGGGGAAGGGGATCATTCAAGGACAATGATAGTTGATTTTAGGGGCGCAGACTTTCAGAACATGGGGGAAATTCTCAAGGGGCATTTGCAGGAGATAAAACCAGGTTTGGTTGTGGAAGGTAGGTGGGAGATCATAAAGCGGGGGCTACTGGAGGCCACCAGGACCTGTGGAAGAGTGAAGTGCAAGGACGGTAGGTCTCATAAACCATGCTGGTGGACCAAGGAGGTCCAGGAGGTGGTAAGGTAGAAGAAGGCTGCCTACAGTAGGTACAAAAAAATGAGCGGAGAGAGGGATAGAGAGAAGTAGCGCCTTGCAACCAGGAAAGTCGCCAGAGTGGTGAGGGAGGGGCCAAGGCCTGGAAAGAGCAGAGGCTGGTGCAGGGGATACTGGGTGGGAAAAAAGGGTTCTTTAGGTATATTGGTGAGTGGAGGAAGGTCCAGAGCAAGCTCACTAGGTTGAGGACAGCTGGGGGGGTGGGTGGAAGGGGCTAGAGAGCAGGTGAAAGTACTGAATGACTACTTTGCCTCAGTGTTCACTAGGGAGGAGGCTGGGAAACTTCCAAAAAAGGGGTTGAAGGACACAGAAGGTGCAGCAGACCTGACTATTGAGGTACATGCTGAAGAACAAGCCGCTGGAGGAGGTAGGCCAGGGGGTGAGATATCAGGCTGGTTCTGCTGAATGGGAGAGGGGGAACAGATGCTGATATTCCTATTGGGCTGGTGTGGGAAGCCCTCCATTCCCTAAAAAAGGATAAATCTCCAGGCAGGGTCTGATGCTATTTATCCCATGGTACTGAGGTAGTTGGCGGATGTTTTAGCTGTGCCGTTGGCGGATCTCTTTAACTTGTTGCTCCAGACAGGGAGGGTGCCAAGGGATTGGAAGCAGGCCCATGCTGTCCCCATCCATAAAGGAGGATCGAGAGAAGAGCCAGGAAACTATAGACCCATCAGTTTGACATTGGTGGTGGGGAAGGTAATGGACAGCATACTTAAGGAAAGGCTGGGAGGTTTCTTGGAGGAGATGGGTTACCTGGATGACCGGCGGCATGGGTTTGTGCCAGGTAGATCATGTCAAACAAACCTTGCAGAGTTCTATGAGTGGGTGACATCAGTACTCGACAGGGGGGGGGGGGGGGGAGACCAGTGGATGTACTGGTCTTGGACTTTAGCAAGGCATTTGATTGATCCCTCACATTGGCCTAAGGGAGAAGCTGGGGGGGATGGAGGTAGGCCCATTGACAGTTAGGTGGATTGGAAATTGGCTTTCAGGTCACACTCAGCAGATAGTGGTCAGAGGGGAGGTCTCATCTCCTAGGGAGGTCATAAGTGATCCAGGAGGAACAAAATGGGGGACAGATACTGTGGGTTAAGCTGGAAAGGAAAATGGGGACAGCCATCCGCACAGGTGTGGTCTATAGACCACCAGCCCAGGAGGAAGAAACAGATAGGGAGCTGATGCTAGCCATCCAAAGGATGGCAGACAAGGGTGAGGTAGTACTGGTTGGGAGACTTCAATATTCCAGGCGTGGACTGGTGCATCCCAGCAGCAGCATCAACTAGGAGCAGATTTATCCTGGACTCCCTTCAGGGTGCCTTCCTCAAGCAACTGTCATGGAACCAACTCGGCAGAAATACTGGACCTTGTGCTCACAAACAGGGACAGTGTGATGGGGGTAACAGTGGGGGAGCACCTGAGGAACAGTGACCACCAGTCATTGTGGTTTGAAATCACAGAAAGAGCAGAACCAAACCACACAAAAACACGTATCCTGGATTTTAGGGGGGCAGACTTTGGGAAAATGGGGAGATACTTGAAAGAGGCATTAAGGGGAATGGGACAGGAATCAGGGGGTTGAGGAACAGTGGGCAGTATTTAAAATGGGGGTTACAAGAACAACAGAATTATGCATTAAGCAGGTTAGCAAGAGGAAAAGGAAGAGGAGACCATTATGGTTTTCCAAAGAGGTAGCAAAGAAAGTGAAAGCCAAAAAGATTGCATTCAGGCAATACAAAAAGACACAGGCAGAGGGATAGGGAAGTACCAGAGAAGCAAAGGGAGGCAGGGAGGTTAGTAAGGAAGCCAAAGCTCAGACAGAAGAACACATTGCAAAATCAGTGGGTAGAGGGGACAAACCTTTACAGGTACATAAGTGAAAAAGAAAGACAAAGGGAGGGATAGTGAGACTGAAGGGGAGGATGGGGGCTGGTGGAGGATGACAACAGTAAAGCTGACATATTGAACAGGTATTTCTGCTCAGTCTTTACTGAGGAAGAGGAGGGTAATGAGTCTGAAGGAGTACAAGGGTGAGAATGGTGCAGAAATGGACACAAGTCCCTTTACACGAAAGGGTCCTGAAGGAACTGGAAGTAATAAGAGTCGATAAATAATGGGGCCAGATGGGGTGCACCCCAGGTCCTTAAAGAACTAAGAGAGGTGGTGGCTGAACCTCTGGCTATCCTGTTTAGCCGATCACTGGAAACAGGGGAGGTACCCAAAGACTGGAAGACAGCAGATATAGTCCCCTTTTACAAAAGTGGGAACAAAGAGGAAGCAGGGAACTACAGACCAGTCAGCCTCACCTCGGTAGTGTGGAAGATCATGGAAGCACTACTGAAGGAGAGATTGGTGGAACATTTGGTTGTCAATGGACTACAGGACCCAAGGCAGCATGGTTTCACCAGGGGAGGCATGTCAGACCAACCTCATGAATTTTTTGACTGGGTGACTAGGAGGTGGATCAGGGAGGGCAGTGGACATGGCCTATCTGGACTTCAGCAAGGCCTTTGACACTGTGCCATAGAAGACTAGTGACACAAACTGGGGAATATGGGTGTGGGCAGGACAGTAGTGTTGTGGGTAGGTAACTGGCTGGGTGGCAGGACACAGAGGGTGGTGGTAAATGGCTGTCACTCCACAGATGGAAGAGTGACCAGTGGGTACCACAGGGATCAGTGTTGGGACGGTCCTATTCAACATCTTCATCAGTGACATTGAGCAGGACCTAGAAGGCAGAATTTCACTGTTCACTGATGACACAAAGCTCTGTAACAGAGTAGACACACCAGAGGGTGTAGACAGAATGAGAAGCACCTGCAGAAACTTGAAGAATGGTCAGGGTTTGCAGTTGAAATTCAATGCAAGGAAGTGCAAGATAATGCATATGGGGCACAAAACCCTGGCACAATATATCAGTTGGGGGTGAGGATATAGCATGCACCAAGCAGGAAAGGGATCTTGGGGTTATCATCTCTGATGCCCTCAAGGTAGGGAAACAGTGTGACAAGGCAGCAGGTAAAGCAAATAGGATGCTGGAATGTATAGGCAGGGGCATCACCAGCCGGAAAAGGGAGGTCATAATTCCACTATACAAGACACTAGTGAGGCCCCACCTGGAGTACAGTGTACAGTTCTGGAGCCAATACCTACGTAAGGACATAGACAGGGTAGAGAAGGTTCAGAGGAGGGCAACAAAGATGGTGCATGGATTGCATCACAAGTCCTATGAAGACAGGTTGAAGGAACTGAACATGTACTCCATGGAGGAGAGGAGGGAGAGAGGGGATATGATAGAGACATATAAGTATCTTACAGGGAGGAACAGGGTGCAGGAATACACTATTTTTAAGCGAAAAAGATGTTCCAGGACTAGAGGGCATGGGATGAAGTTGGAGGGAGGACGATTCAGAGGAAACATGAGGAAGAATTTCTTCACAGAACAGGTGGTGGACAAGTGGAACACCCTGCCAGAGGAAGTGGTGGGGGCTGAAACAGTCATGGGATTTAAGAATGCATGGGATAGACATAAAGGAATTCTGGAGGTCAGGCGTAGGGGGCAACAGACTTCTAGGAAAACAAACTGAACTTACAAGCTCAAATGGGCAGACTGGGTGGGCCATAGGCCCTTATCTGCAGACACTTTCTATGTATCTATGTATCTATGTAAGTGGGGTTCCACAGGGATCAGTCTTGGGGCCACTCCTCTTTAACGCCTACATCTCCGATATCAGGGAAGGTATCGGGTGTGAAATTAGTCTCTTTGCGGACAACTCTAAGCTGGGGGCAGTGGTGGAGGGGGAGGAGGGGAGATTGGCCCTGCAAGAGGACCTGGATACTCTGGATAGGTGATCCTGTACCTGGAAATTGAAATTTAACTCCTCCAAGTGCAAGGTGCTACACCTACGGTGGGAAAACCCCAACTATGTGTACACCCGGGGGGAGAGAGTTGCAGGCCATGGCATGGGAAAGAGACCTAGGAGTCTTCGTGGATGTTAACATGAATAATTCAGAGCAATGCAGGAGGGTGCAGTCAGGGCAAATAGGATGCTGAGATGCATTGCTAGGGGGATTACCTCAAGGAACAGGGAGGTGATTTTGCCACTGTACAACAGCCTGGTTAGACCACATCTTGAGTACTGTGTGTAGTTCTGGAGTCCGCACCTAAGGAGGGACATCCAACTCCTGGAGAGGGTTCAGAGGAGAGCAACCAGAATGATCAGGGGCCTGTGGGATATGACATATCAGGAATGACAAGAGGAGCTCAACCTGTTCTCGCTGGAGGAGAGGAGGGACTGGGAGGACATGATTGAGGTGTTCATATACCTCAGGGGAGTAAATAAGGTAAGCTGAGATAGGATCTTTCAACTGAAGCAGGGTGGAATCACCAGAGGACACAGTTGGAAGATTGAGGGTGGTAGGATTAGAGGGAAAAGGAGGAGGAGGTACTTCACCAAGAGAGTGGTGGAACCATGGAACGTGATGCCCAGGGAGCTGGTACAGGTAGCTACAGTGGAGGGATTCAAGAGAGGGTGGAACAGGTATAGGCAAGGGGTGAAGCAGAGGCTGGTTTGCCCGGTTGGGGCAGGACTGGGAGATGGAGTAACAATAGAAGGAGACAGATAGATGGCTACGGTACCCAATCAGGGTGCTGAAGCATGAGCAGACTTGATAGACCAATAGGCCTACTCTGCTGGAGTCTAGTATGTTAGTATGACTCTAATCCTGCAATTTTGGTGAACATAGCAAAGTAATTATAAAGCTAGAAATGGTTAACACTGAATTAGGACACACAATAACTGGTTTCATCCTGTTTTCTCATAAAATACTATTACATGTTTCAACTTATATTCCCATAAAATGAGACATGCTGTTTTCTGTATTATCATAAAAATAAACCAATGTGTTCCTGCTGTTGTCAGATTGATTGATGACTGATTGTTTAACTGACTAATGTAGCTATGCTCTTCTAGAAACCCACTCACGGTTTATTACAAATAGTCAATTAGACGTCCTAAAAAATCCAAATCAGAACCCCAAATTTAACAATTCTATAACCGTCAGGTTTCTGAAACAGTTTTGTCTGGAACCACAATTAAAAAAAAAATAAATAAATAACATGCTGGACATTGAAAGTCTGATAATCTGGAGAAACAAATACAACCATGGAACTATAGCAATAAGTGCCCGGTCCCCAGTTCTCCTCAATCTTGTTTGTCTTGGAGTAACCAACAGATACTCTGTGTAGTAAAATGATGGGCAGGGGTTGGATTCTTAAAAAGGTCAGTAAGGTGAGACCATTCCAGTCTATGTAAGACCTTATACAATAGCATGAAACCTTAAGGTCAAGGGTTTGTTCACGAGTAGGCATTGCAATACCCTCACATGGGGGAAATAGGTACCATGCTGTCAGCATCTGCAAGTACATTTCATTTATTTATTTTTTATTTATTGTAAATTTGGTAACAACCTTTGAGCACACATTGCTCATTTGGAAAGGTTCCATGTTATTTGGAAACAATACAAGAGACAATTACAGTTTTAGTCAGCTCAAGTGGAGCCTTGTCACAGGTACAACAGCATTACATGAGCAAACAGGAAATTGGCACATTAGCAAGGTTCAGGTAATTGCATTGTATAAAGTATCCGCAGATAGGGCAAACTAGACAGAAGGAGAGATAGCAGTAAATATGGTACAATCAAATACATAAGGATAGATATAGCTGTATTGAGACCTGATGTGGTCCTGTCTATTCACCAGCATGCAGAAGTTTTAGATTGTTTGAGCAATCTTAGGTCACACACTCTATCAAGAGTAACTGTAGTAATAGAGTACACCAGTGGGAGGAGGGGGGAGGGCGTTAATACTTCAGCAATAAGGAGAGAAGTAATTGCTATTCAGGTTGGGTCAAAGTAGCAACAGCCTGAGTTCAGTGCAATATTGGACTTCAGAGTCTGTTTAAATTGTAAGATCTTGGCGAGGCTGGCTATGCTAGCAGGGAGTTCATTGAACCACACGGCTGACTGATTAGTAAAGGAGTGCTGTCCCAGGCTATTTTTTTTGCAGGGGAATAGCTAGGGCCTGTTGGGTCACACTCCATGTGGTGTATAGGTTGTGGATGGGCCTGAGGAGGGAGCTATCAGTGGGTGGTGCAAGGCCTAGGAATGCTTTCTTGGCCGATCAGATTATATGATATCAAAGATGAGCAGATAAGGGGGAGCCAGTTGGTAAGTGCATAGAAATTGGAGGTGTGTGTATTTGTGGGAGCCAGATACAAAATGGTAGGCTTTATTAAGCAACATCTTGACCCTGTCTAAGACTACTGTATATCAGTGGCTGACCGATAAAGTGGAAGCCCATAGACAATGAGTGAGAGCACTGATCTAGAGATGGACAGTCATTTAGCATCTGTGGTTAGATCCTGCCTTTGTCTAAAGAGTGCTCCCAGTTTCCTATTTCAAATCCCTACGATGGTGTCAACATGTTTAAAGGTTAGGGTGTCATCTAGGATAACACCCAGGTATCTAAAGGATTTTACTTGTTCCAGGGGGGTCTCCAGTGTACTGTGTATGTTGAAGGGATGTAACTTATTCTTAATGTGAACTCCTGAGAATAGCATTCCTTTGTTTTGTTTTTTATAGTTGAGAACAAGTTTATTGAGCTTAAACCATGATTCAAGGACCACAAAGCCTTGTGCTCCCAGATTGAACAAAGCATTTTTCTGTAGGGCACCCTAATTTTTCCTGTATTTTCCCTGTAAAACTGGGGTGAAATTTCTGTAGATTTTCCTGTATGCTGAAACCAATTTATGTTCGCAATTTGCTTCATTTTGGTGGTCAATAAAATCACTACAACAAATGATGACTGTTTTAAGTGTTCCTATTTATATAACAATTGAAAAATCACCAAAACCATGTCACAGAATTATGTTACAACTACAAGATCGCGTACACGTCACACCATAAGAAAAATGATGGTGAGAGAAATATTGACAAAGAAGGGAGGGCTTCAGGAACATTGTCAATAAACAGTGGAATAAATAGATCAACAGACATGCATACGAATAAAGCTCCTTTAGCCTCTCTTCGTATTTCTTCTGATGCAGACCCTGCCAAGTGCAGGGGTCTCCAGCTCTTCTAAATGGACCATGCCAGCAAGATAAATGTGCAATAATCAGATTATTTTCTTGGCTTGCATTTTTTCCTCCATAAGGGTCAAAATTTACCATTACAATTGTGGGCTTGTGCAACCATCTGTGGGCTAGTGCAATTCTGAATCAACTTGTCCTGCCTGCTAGTGCAAGGGACAGTTAAGGTTGACCCCTGAATAAATATCTCCCAGTCCCAAAAATTATCTGGACCCCTGGCAGAGTGCTGAATTCTAGTTTTACCTAGTCTTTCTTACTTAGTTGAGAAGAGTACAATACTACCCAAGAACAGAACCAGAGCCAGTAAATATTCTAGCCACCAAAGATATTTCAGCCACCTACAGCAGTGAAGAAATCAGAATGGATAAAACTCAAAGAAATGAAAGAACTTCAGTGAGCCTTCAACAGAACCAACATGAACAAGAACTACAGAAGTTATAAAAAAATAACAAGCTGCCAGGCATGGATTCTGTTCTGTACCAAATGAGAAAAAACTTCAATTTAGCAAATGTTCGTTCCCTAAACAGCCATTGGAAAATCTGCTTGAATGAATATCCTCAGGATATTAAATCTCTAAGTGGGGGACACTGAACAGACAAACATAAATATTAATGAGTTCTGCAAATGTCCAAGCCAGCAGAAATTATTTGAATTTACAGTAGTGGTAAGGGAAACTTTTGGGAGCCAGACAGAGACTAGTGGGAAGGGCAATCCCCGTACGTGATCAGCTCTCAGCAGCCATCTGGGTGCACCTGATCACAGCATGCTAGGAGGGAGCACCAATCAAAATATTCCTCTTGCTCCCTCCAAGAGTCTCTGCTGCCATCTTACTGTTCTCCTATAGTGCCGGTAACAATCCCTGTGGTTTTATTAAAAATTAAATTTCCTCCCTATAGCCCATTTTGCAGCTTAAAAACCCATAAAATATGGGCATTCCCATAGATCTGGGAGCACTGCAAAGCTGTGTTGGAGTTCATGAGTGAGGCTGTTGTGTAGAACACTGCTACTGTTGATCACAGCATCATATGCATATAGCAGCATCTTTGACCTAGGGCACACTTCAGGCAGGCTGTTGACAAACAGACTGAATACAGTGGGCCCAAGATTGACCCCTGTGGGACCCCTACATAACACTCCTTACACTTGAGAAGACCCCATTTATTTTCACTCTCTGTGAGCGATCAGAAAGGTAGCATTTGAACCATGATGCAGCTTCCTCAGAGAGGCCAAGTGATTGTAGCTTAGAGATCAGCAATGTGTGATCCACAATGTTAAACCTTTTTGTTAGTCTATGTAGATAGCATCGACTAACTGCCCTTTATCCAGGGCCTCATGGAGAAAACTGACATATTCGGTGAGGGCTGTGACTGTGCTGTGCTCTCCTCTAAATCCATGTTGTTCCACACACAGGTTATATTTATTCAAGTACTTTGCGAGCTGATCTGACACTGTCCTTTCTAGGGCTTTAGACAGGGGGTGGCACTATTCTGCAGTAGCAGTAGCTAGCATGCAAATCCCCTGGTAGACCACAATACAGTCCATTACACTAATCTGCTCTCAAAATCATGAGGGCATGATTAGAAGAAGATTGGTTAGGAAAGGAAAAATGCAGGTGCAAGCATCTGATATTTTGCATAAGAAGGAAGGTGATTCTAATCACCACCGTCACCTGAAATTCAGTAAAAAGGTTCAGAATACCTCCGAATTTGTGCACCATATCTAAGATAAATGGCTACTTCCCATTCAAGCAGAGCTGTGTCCAAGAGCCCAATAATTCCTGAAGATACTTACCTACCCAAAACACTTCAGTCCTGTGAATTAATGAGTCGATGTATTCTTCTCAGGATGACAATTCAGCCAGGCAGGTATCATCCAAAAATACTCAGTTACTCAAAGAAATTAATGTTACACTTGATTGCTATCCACATAGAGCTGACACTTTAAATTATACTTCCTAATGCTCTCCCCTTTGGCATCATTAAAATAGAGAACAAATATGTTGCCACCCCAGGAGATCCAAGATCATGACAAGTTATTCTCTTCCTAGACTATTGATAGAACCTTCCCTTGAAGACATTGGCAGTACCATGTAGTATGATGATTCCCATTCCCTCAAGGTTCTTAAGGTGCTCAGCTGGAATTTGTGCTGTGAAACATTTCTGAAATGTTGTTTCTGCCAAAGTTAGGAAAATTGTGAAATTCCACATTTTTCCCCATGTCTTGAAAGTTTTTTTCCACAACTTGAGGGATTTTCTGCAGCTTAAAGGCTGCTTGCTGTAGGGACAAATTTTTGCTTGCTCTGCCCAATAAGGAAGGAAACAATGACCATGATTTGGGGTATTTTCCCTGCAACAATTTGCATGATTGAATTGCATACGTAATATGAATGAATTTGCATTCATATTTTTTCAGGTCTAGCTAGTACCATTTAAAATGCCATTAAGAGAGCTAGCAATGTTATCTATCACAGATGGATGCCCATCATCTATAGATGGGAGAGGGTAATACACTACTTTCATCAGCACCGATTCCATCCAATAGCAAACCCTGAAACTGGATTGGCAAACACCAAGCATGATCCTTACCACCTGATGCTTTCACAACTACTCAGGAGCCACAGCATCCAGAATGTTTAACCAAAAGTGGTAGGATAAGAGATAGAATGATAATAAACTCATGCATACATCTAGATTTTTCTTTTTGAGAAGGGATCACATGATTGCCTTTTTAAAGGCATCTAGCACTTCCCCTCCATCAAGGAAGCATTGATCAACCTCTGCAAAAACTGATATGCCACTGTAGTTAACTAATTAAAAAACCTTAAAGGGCAATGGCCCAAACTGCAAGTGACTGGATGCAATGCAGACAACCTGTCCAGCACCTCAACAAGTGAGACTGGCTTCAACCCAGTTCAGAGGTGACTTGCAGCAGATCAGTACCTTGAAATAACAGTCTCTAATATTTAGTTCAGACTATATCTTGACTTCCTTTAAATCTGGGAACTTTGGTAGCTCCCAGTTTTAAATTACTATAGGATCTATACACTCTGACATTTTAATAAATATGGGATGAGTAATTTTACAGTTAGAAAGGAGACCACTGTGATATGGCACACAGTTGTGTGTTTTGGTCTGTAGTAACACACAATTCAAAAATATGTTTTAACTTGGTATGCCATGAAATTTGCCAGTTCGTTTTGTATCACTATCATATAAAATAGGACCTTTTGACTTTTTATCCCATGAATTCAACAACATATTTTGTCCTTTTTTGACATTAGTTTTTTGGTATATTCAGTGAGCTACTGGCTTGTAGGGGGGACGTATTTTATATTGCTTAGTTGCACAGATTGACTGCACTGCAATGGGCCAGTTCCACACCAGTGGTTTTCACCCGCAGAGTTTGGTAAACTGCAAATAGTAGCTTTTTTTTAATTAAAGCAAACAAATGAGCTGTGACCCCTAGAATACCCTTCTGGGTCATGCAGCTACATAAAAGGAAGCCCTGCTGTGAGTGGGGTGAGCGCGGCATCGCGCGTGAAGATGCGTGCAGAGACAAGCGCGTTTGCGTGTGTCAGCTGGGTCCGCTGGTGATGCTGGTGAGCTGGACATAGGAGATTCCTAGGCCAAGGGTGAGTGTCATAATAGGAAATACAGCAGTCTGAAGGTGGTTGTAGCCCATATAAACAAAGCAGAAATGTCTCAGGGTAAAAGTAAACAGGGTAAGGGTAAAAAGATGTGTACAAAATGCAAAATGTACACTGAACAATCTGTCATTAAGGATTTCATCTGTGATTATTGTGTGCTTATAAGTACACTACAGGAGGAGATTGTACAATTATCAAAAAGATTAGTAACTCATAAGGAAATTGAGCTTCTTGAGAGTTACATAGATGAAGCAGCCAAAAGAATTGCTGATAGCGAAGCATTGCCGCAAGGCCCCAGGACTACAGAGGAGCTCCAGAATGTGGAAGGGGAAGTCAATGTAGAGGTGACCTGGGAACAAGTTAAGCAGACTGATAAAAAATCTAGCAATAAACAGCCAGACTTACCCACCCACCCCTCCACATTTATATAATAAATTTGAAACACTAAGCCTGCACCCCGATAGTACTCCAGGTAATCAAGGTACACAAGACTGGGGGAATAAATTCAAACAAGATCTACCACCTCAGGAACCAGACAAGCAAAATAAGTGTCAAGACATTCATACCAAGGATATAGTGGTGATTGGGGATTCCACCACAAGGGGGATTGATTCTGCAGTAAGTAATGGACGCAAGGAACACACTATGGTTAGCACACTCTCAGGGCCCAAAATAAATCATGTTTCAAACCTTCTTGAGGGGCTACTAGAAGGCACAAAAAACACCTTAGTAATCTTACACACGGGCACAAATGATGTCAATAAAATGGACTTCAAAAGATATTCAAACCAAGTTCATTGAAATAACCAATAGAATTAAAGAAGAAAAAAAGGTGAAATTATAATATCTGGGCTATTACCAACCTTTGGACATCTAGTGTACAGAAATGGTGCCTTCTCAGATGTTAATAAATGGCTAAGACACTTTTGTAAAATAGAAAACATTGGTTTCATGGACAACTCCATTTCCTTCAATAATAAATCATTTTTCAACATGATGGGCTTCATTTAAATCAAGTTGGTACCAGAATACTGGGTAAAAAAATTAACAAAGTGATACAGTTTCATTTAAACTGGCGGGGGGTATGGTAAAAGGAGATAAGAACATCACTGATTGCCTAGAAAAGAATAAAACTGTACTAGAATGGAATGGAGTGCTGACCAATGCCAGAAGTCTGGTAAATACGTTTGGTGAGTTTAAATTCCTGCTAATATCACAAAACATTCAACTGGCAGTAGTCATGGAAACTTGGTGGGATGAAAAGAACACCTGGGATAAATCTATACAGGGGTATAATTTATACTCAAAATCTAGGGCACATAGGAAGGGGGGAGGCATTGCAATGTACATACATGTGTCAATAAAAAGCATAGAACAGGAGAAGGATGTTGCCAAGCTGGAGACTCTCTGGGTTAAATGTTTACCCCAAGATGGCTCTAAAATTACAATGGGGTTGATATATAGACCACCCGGTATATCCTCAGATAATGATAAAGCATTGATGAAACAAACAGCTACTCTGGACTCAGCAGATAGAATAATTATACTTGGAAACTTTAATTTACTCAGCATAGACTGGACATAATCAAAGGGAGTGAACAAAACAGATACAGGGTTTTTAGATATTTTTGACCAACTCAGGTTACAGCAGAAAGTACTGGATGCTACAAGAGGTAATAACATCCTTGATATTGTATTAACAAATACGGGAGATACAATAGACAATGTTAGGGTAGATAACCCGCTTGGTAATAGTGATCATTATACAGTCCATTTTAGGATCAAGGAGTCTCGGGTTCTAATTGAGCAAGGATCCACAACAAAGCTGAACTTCAGTAGGGCAGACTTTGACTAGTTTAGAAGGCAAATTTCACTTTGGGACTGGGATAAGGATTTTAAAATCACTCAGTAAATGAGATGTGGACAAAAAACATATACCCAGTTTTAAAAAATATAAAACCACAGGGAAAAAGTATCTAAGTTGGTTCAAATCATCAATTAAAAAACTGATAAATAAAAAGAGTACAGAATGTTCAAAAAAGTATAAAAAAGATAAATCCGAGGCTAATCATCAGGACCTTAGGGATCTTACAAAGAAAGTGAAAATGGTCATTAGAAAGGCGAAAGCACAGCAGGAGACCCTTTTAGCAATTAAGGTGAAGGACAACAAAAAATCATTTTTTAGCCACATTAATAAATTAAGATGTAGTCCGAGTACAGTAGGTCCTTTTAGGAATAAAAATGGATTTCCAACTTCAGATAAAGAAATAGAGGACATCCAAAATGAGTATTTCTGCTCAGTTTTTAACAAAAAAGCTTTCCTCCCATTCATAAATAATAACCCATCCCCTGGACAAATAATAATTGACCCAGATGAGGGTTCTAGAGAGATTACGTAGGGTGAATATTAATAAATCATCAGGACTAGATAATATTTGCCCCTGGGTGTTACATGAGTTGGCAGATCATATAAAACTACCCCAACCCATATTTTTCAATCCTCCCTTGATAGTGAGGAGGTTCCACAGGATTGGGAGGTTGCAACCCTGGTACCACTATTAAAAAGGGGTCTAAAACAGTTCCAGCAAATTTCAGGCTTGTAAGCCTAACTTCTATTATGGGTAAAATATTGGAGGGTATTTTAACAGAAAAAGTTCAAACCTTTCTTGAGAAACATGGGTTGACCAATCCCCTGCAACATGGATTCACAAAATCAAGGTCCTGCCAAACTAATCTCCTTACCTCCTATGAGAAAGTTAACCAAGAATTAGATGTGGGAAGTTCAGTGGATGTTGCCTTTATGGACTTTGCTAAGGCATTTGATAAATTACCCCACTTAGAGTTATTAACCAAACTGAGGGAGATTAAGCTGAAGACCAATATTGTATATTGGATCTCAGAATGGTTACAGGACAGGAAGCAGAGGGTTATTATAAAAGGGGCACTATCAGACTGGGCACCTATTACCAGTGGGGTTCCACAGCATTCACTTTTGGGGCCATGCCTATTCAGTATTTACATTTCCACTCTACATGTAAAACACCCAAATAGTTGGCTCTACAAGTTTGCAGATGACTGTAGAGTGGTGTTGTTGTTAATAACTCTGTGGAGGGGACCTGATTACAAGGAGCAATAAAAGAAATCATAGAGTGGACCAAGGCGAACAAACTTGAGTTGAACACATCTGAATGCAAGATAATGTAGGCATATGAAATAGTTTATAAACTTGGAACAGATCCACTAATTGTGACACATGAGGAAAGAGACCTGAGAGTCAAGATTACTGTTGATCTTAAATTTAATACACACTGTAATGATCAGATAAAAAAGGCTAACCAAAATCTCAACTGTATCTTGAGACATATTTCCAGTAGGGAGAAAGAGGTTCTGATGCCACTGTATAGTGCTCTGGTTAGGCCTCATTTGGAGTATTGTGTCCAAGTGTGGTCCCCATATAAAAGGGAGGACGTCCTCAGAGTGGAAGGGGTGCAGAGAAGGGCCACCAAAGCTATTGGTAACCTTAAAACTAGATCATACAGGGAAAGGTTGGAAGCACTGAACCTCTATTCACTCCAGTATAGGAGGTATAGATGGGACATGTGCATGCTGTTTAAAGCCATGGGGGGGTATTAATTTGAGGAAAGAATTAGGATTTACACTCAAGACCAGTAGGTGTAGTGGTAGGAGGCATAGCAAGCAGTTATTCTTATCCAGATGGAATCTAATCACCAGGGAAAATTGGTTTAGCCAGAGGGTAATATCATCATGGAATGATCCCCCAGCTTTGGTAGTAGATAGCCCTAATATGGACACCTTTAAATCAAGATTGGACATTTTCGGTAGGGATAGAACTACTGAGTTTTAAAATATAAGGGACTGGCAAGCCATAAGGACTATATTCTATGATGCTTGAAATTTCCTGTGATTCCTATGAATTATGACAGTACAATATGTGATTTTTTTTGGTTGCCCACATTTTAATCATTTTTGTGTTGGCTCGTGTTTGCGCACCAGCTGACATATTGCAGTAGCAGCAGATTTGGAGGTGTGGTCACTGTTGGCGAATGCAGGGCATGCATTAGTAGGTGCATCCCTCATCCCCCAGTTAGTTAGCTGCAGGCGCTGATAGCAGGCATACCTCATGTGTCATCCAGATCTAAGAAAAGGTCCACTGCAATGAGAGCCCAGTTCATCATGTAACGGACTTGCCTTTCCTGGTGAAGCATTCCAAAAAACATGGTGGCAGTGACTACCGCCACCACCTGTCACAATGCCGTCGGCACAACGTCCCCCCTCCCATTGCAACTGTGTGCCGAGGGGGTGCCTAATCCCCCTCAGTGTCATGCATCCACCAAACAGTCTTTTCACAACGGGGCCCCAATCCCTTCAGCTACAGCCCCCAAAAAACAACTCAGGTGGCACGCTGGGAGCCCTCCCCAGTGTGCCAAATGTCCCTAAAATAAAAAAAAGTCCTGCAATGTTTTTTTTCCTTTTACCCCCCTGTAAAACAGGAAAACGGTCCCTCATCAAGTCCAGCAGTCCCTCTCCCAACCAGCGCCCACCCTCTGCTCACTTCACCTCCCCACACACCCCCCTCACCCCATACTTACCTCCGGAGCTTGGCACAACGATCTTTGGTGGACCGGGAACACGTTTGCACTCTTCAAAGCTGACCACAAACTGAAAAAATACTGGTAAGCTTTATAATGGCATAAATAGGGTTTTTTCAACTTTGGTGCATATCTCGGCCTTTTTGGGGAATTTTGGTACCACATTTTCAACATATGGTTATTGGGACCCCTCCTTATGAATTTAGTCACTGTCATGGCATTATTCTGTCCCGAAAGGTGATTTCACGGTCACTGCGCAGAATCACCTTTCGGGACCAATTAACGAAAAGACAGTGCCACTGTTCATGAGGTGGCTCCCAGAAAGCCTATGTTGAAAATTTGGTGATGCACATCCATAAAATGACTGTGTTACAAGTGTGCATTGCACAGTTTCCATGCACCCTTGTGACTTTACAACTTTGCAATATTTTCATGCCAGATTTTCAACACTGGCATTTATTCACACCTCCTTATGAACAGTACAGCTGTCACTTTTCAAATCCTGCCCAAAATGTATTTTCGCACCTGTGGCGCACAATGGCGTGGTCGCTGTGGGAAATCAACTTTTGGGACAAATTAACAAAATCACAGTGCTACTGTTCATGAGGGGAGGTTCCGAAATGGCTATGTTGAAAATGTGTCTCTGCAGGGTGGGGGTGAGGTTGGCATCAGTTCAATACTTCACTGCCATTCCTATTATGCATCTCTAACTCCTGCACTACCAATGCCAATGCCAGTGAGACAACATTTGGCATTGACAAATGCTTGTTAAACTTAGGGATTTGAAATTTGGTACATCACACTTTTAAGTCAGGGCTCAAATGTTTTATTGTACACCACTGTTGTACATCTTAGTTTGCAGAAATGTCGTACTGTATCAACAGGGTTTATTTTTGTTTGCCAAAGAGGGTTAAAGGCCAGCATTATCAATCCAAATAAATGCATTTTAAACATTGAATGGAAATCAATAGCTAGCAATTACACAAAGCAAGAGTTATATTTACTACATCACAAAAGAAAAATTATTTAAGGTTAGGCTACAAATACACATGCAGCAGTCATAAGTCTTGCTTTGATGTTTTTTGCAATTGTTTTACCATGAAGTGTGGACAAATATTAACTTATCTCACTGATGTGAATTTATCTTCCCTTTTATTGACATTTGTAATGCAAATGAAAGGGATCAGATTGACATACTTCAGACTAAAGTTGTGTATATCCATATGCAGATACTGAGCTGCATTTTCATAGGGGTCAACGGTGGGGAAAAGCAGTTCTTCAGATATATTGTAGGGAAAAGAAAGAAAGAAGGAAAGAAGGAAGGAAATAAAAGAAAGAAAGAAAGAAAGAAAGAAAGAAAGAAAGAAAGAAAGAAAGAAAGAAAGAAAGAAAAAGAAAGAAAGAAAGAAATTAAGTTATCTGAGGGAGGTTGGCTAACATAGATTGATGTTCAAAAGGCAACCATCCTTAATGATTACTTTTGCACTGACTTCACAAGGGAAGACAGTGGGACCCTGCAGCCAGCGGCATTAAAGCAGACATAACGGGGGACCCAGAGATGAGGCAGCCAGTATTTACCAATGAAAGGGTCTGAAAAGGATTAGCAGCCTTAAAGATAGATAAGGCTTTGTGGCCTGATGGGATGCATTTAAGGGCACTCAGGAAAATGGCAGCAGAACTTACTGAAGCCCTGGTAGGGCTATTTAGTAGCTCATTACAGACAGGGTAGTTCCAAAAGACTGGAGGTTAGTTGATGTCAATCCACTCAAAGAGGGTGCAATGAGCAAGCAGGGAACTACACACCTGTCAGTCTTACCTCTGTTGTGGGTAAACTGATGAAGTCGCTGGTGAGAGAGGAGCTCGTGAAGGGTGTGTGGCTAGCAGAACACCAAACAAGATGCATTTCTTGGAGCTCCAGCTGTGCATGCCAGCTATAAAGCTGCAATTTTGGACTGTTACAACAGAAAAAATTGATTTCCTTTGCAGTACAGATAGAATTCAACATCCAGAAGAGAAAAAAATGAGGAAAACAATACAAAATCACAGAAAAGTGAAAGTAAAGATTTTTTAAGCTGAAAGCACAACTCAGCTCAGCAGATCACATAGCCTTAGTAACTGTGTCAAGCAATAGTGGGGGTCATACTGTCGATGCTGTAATTGCTACAATAAATCACATTAAAATGTTGTGTAATACAGTCACTGACAGAGACAAGAAATCGGATACTTTTAACAATAGATCCAGAGAGTCTGCAGTTTGCTCTATTGAACTTGTGACTCAGATGGAATTTTGTGGCCATGTGGCCAGCCACCATTTGGACTCTCACAGGGGTCATGAACCCAGCTCCCCTGCAACTCTACATTTGTAGCCTAGACAATTCTAGCAGCAGGAGCGGCTTCTTCTGCTTCTGTCTAATCCACGCCTTCAACGCCTCTGTGGATGTGAGCCAAAATGCCAATCCAGATACTCTGCAGCTTACTTTATTGAATTTTCTACTCAGACGGAACTTTGTGGCCATGTGGCCAACTACCATTGGGACTCTCACAGGGATAACAAGCCTGAGCCACCAGGGGCTCCCCTGCAACTCTACATTTCCCATAAACCGGTTCATGCAATTATCCAGGCTGTGTGTGGGTGATGATGTGCGATATGGCCGCCACCACACATTCAGTCACTTCACTACCAGTCTAGCATTGCTTGTAAAGCACTTTGGATGTATGAAAAGTGCTATATAAATGCTGATTCTTCTTCTTCTGTCCAATCCGTGCCCTCAGCACTTGTGTGGGGAGGCCGAAACACTAATCCAGAAACTCTTTAGGCTCACTTCCCTAGTTGTCCCCCATGAGTGGTCCCAGTAAGAGTGGCAGAGCAGGAGTATGAGCCATCAATGGGAGTCACTAGAGGGAGATGCCAGGAGACTCTGCTCAAGCCCCATCCTGTGTGCATTTGTTAGTGTTCAAATACTGTTTAGTCTTATGCATAAGTTTTTATGTTTCAACAGTATGTTTAAACTGTCAGCTTGAAACTGAATAGGTGTACAACCAGCTTGCACTTGTGTTTACTTGTCTCTTACATCTGTGCCCTATATGTACCAGATGGCCTTCCTTGTGTGTAGTGTTGTGCAACATAATTTGTACTGCCTTTAACAGGATACTGGCAACTAGCCTTTGTTTTAGGGACTCACTACCTAAATCAGCATACCCAATTACAGTCTGTATTTTTAACACTAGATCATTTTATCTACTGTGCAGCTACAGCCAGACATGGTTGTTTCAGTTTCCAAGTTGCTTAGTACAGAAGTTAGGTTTGGCTACTGCTGCCATTGTTAGCTCCTACTACACCTTTATGCTTAATGTATACAGTACATTACCATATTATTGTCGCTGCCACATCTTGTTACCCTACACTTTCCTGCTTATATGAAAGGTGCATTTGTTCTGCTGTTGCCATAGTTAGTTCCTGTCTTACCGTTGCTGCTTAAATTAGTAGTGCATTATTATGACAAAACTTAAGTTGAATTACTGCTATTGCCACAGTTTTGCTTCTTTTTTCCTTAGTTGCTTAGTTTGAAAGTTGGCACTGTTTCATAGTGTGAATACTGAGATTGCATTACGATTCACCATTTGGTTGATGCTAAAATTCCTGTTAATCTCTATTGCTAGATTGTGCTTCTTTTACTCGTAAACCACCTGGTCACCCTCTGTAGGGTCCACTTACTTGCCCCCTTGTTGGACACCCTTCTATTCCCTTACTCCCCTGGCCTATTTCTCTCCCCCTCATGTCCACATAATCACCAGAACTCCACTACTTGAGTCCCCTCTTCTTTTTTTGCTGGACTCTCTCAATCTTGTTCCTGCTCTGAGCTTACCATTATTTACTGCCTGCCCACTCCTCCTCCTCTCTCTCCTTCCCCTGATCTACTCCCTATACCCCTTCTCCCCTCCTGTGATCTGCCCCATTCTCACTCTCTCCCCTCCTCTCCCTACATTAACTAAACTTCCTACCTACAGCCTTCTCCTTCTCCCTTCACCCCAGTTGCAACCTTCTTTTTTTCCTTCTCTCTCTCCACTTATGGATCTCACTCTTCCACATCTCCTGTAAGTCTTCTTCCTTCCTGCTATAACTCATCCACTCGGCCTTTTCAAATGCCAGCAATACACATCACCCCAAACTGTTCACTCCCCAAGTCAACTTCTACCTCTCCTCCCTCTTACCTTACATCAAACATCTTCCCCTGTCCCATCCTTTCCTCCTTCACCTCTATGCTCTCTTTCTTCACTCTGATTTTCTTCCCTCCATTTCACTCAGCCTAGAGCTTCTCCACACTCTCCAGCTCTCCCCTACTCCACCACCCTATCCTAAACCCTATCGTTGTGAATGTGTAGGTCTATCCATTACCTCCTTATCCTCTTCCTCCTCCTCCTCTTCCTAGCAGATGACATTCAACCAAACCCTAGCCCCTCCTACCCCTATTCCCACCTTACCTAAAAGTCTTAGACTCTGCCACCTTAATGATAGGTGTCTATCTTCTAAGCTAGATACCCTTAAAGTATGGATCTCCCAATACTCCCCAGACCTTCTCTGTATATCCAAAACCTGGCTTTTCTCTATAGTTCCTGATTCCCAATTATCTCTCCCTGATTTCCATCTTTTTCATCAAGACCATGACAAAAGAGGTGGCAGCCTTGCCATCTATGCTTGCCAGAACCTATCCTGCTCTGTCTCTCTATGTGATTCCATCGCCTCCTCACATACACTCCTCCTAATTAACCTAAAGTTCCCGTCCTCACTCCCCATATTTGTAGCTGTGCTTTATTTCTCTCCAAAAATCTCTCCCTCCTTACTTGTTGAAATCATCTCTTCCCTTGTCTCCATAACCTCCTCCAGTGAGCATATTGTTTTCAAAGACTTCAACCTAAACTGATCCTCCCCCACCCATAAGCCCATCATTGAAAAGGTTGAATCTCTGAACATCCACAAACTAATCAATGAGCCCCCCAGGCCAAACCCACTCCCCCACAACCACTTTCTCCTGGGTTGGTGCTCTCCTTCCATCCCTACTGCATTGCTGCTGCTGGCACTCTCCCAGATTTCTTTAGTGACCACTACATGACCTACTGTGTCTGTAAGTTACACATGCCCCATACCACTCCCAACTGCTGTTGGCTTAGGTTGTTCAGATCTCCAAATACTGAAGCCCTCCTCCAAGACCTTGCATCCTTTGACTGGTCCCTTGTTTACTGTGCCCTCAACATTGACTCCACTCTTTCCCTGTTCTGCCACTTTCTAAACAAGGCATGGAATACCCATGTCCCTCCCAAAGGGTGTAGAGTCAGACACTCCCACCATCCCTGGATCTTTGCTGACATAATTCAGTTTTGTAAATCTCGAGATCTTACCTGAGTGAAATACAAATCCCCCCATCCCCTCCAATCATCACCTTTATAGGTCTCTCAGAAATGCCTGTACTAAGGCACTAAGAGCCACAAAAGCCCAATACTTCAAACCGACCCTGAAACAAAACCTAAACTCCCCCTCTAAATTCTGTCAGGTTCTTCACTCCCTCTTTAATTCCCCTCCCAAGCACTCCTGCCCCCCCAAACCTTGACAGCTCACCTGTCTAGGATCCCTTTTCTATTGCCTCATTTCTCAATATCTTTTTCACAACCTATGCCCTTCCCTCTAGCCCAGTAAATATCCCTCTGACCTCCCCCACTGCCTCCCCATCTGAAGGGTTTTGTTTCTCACCTATAACTGTGCACAAAACTTTCAATGCCCTCCTCTCTCTCAGTCTTCACAAAACTAGACTGGATGGCCACAACCCCTGCATTCTCCAGATCACTGCCCCTGCTATAGCTCTTCATCTCTCCCACCTGCTGAAATTCCTTCTATCTTAGTACTGTACCTCAGGCATGGAAATTTGCCAGGGTTCTACCCCTCTACTACTGGCAATTACAGGAATATATCCCCCCCCCCCAGCAAAACTGTCGGTCCCTTGACTTCTCAAGACTCTCTGATTATCTTAGTTCTTCATGCATCCTTTCTCCATTCCAGTCAGGTTTCAGGAAAAGCCACTCTACCATCACTCTCCTCCTCCATGTCACTGACACAATTCTCAATAGCATGGACCATGGTCACATCACTGCTGCTATATTTATCAACCTAGCCAAAGCTTTTGACACTGTGACTCATCCTATTCTTCTATCAAAACTCCTTTTGGCTGGTCTCTGTACCCAAGCTGTGGATTGGTTTAAGTCCTATCTTTCAGGTGTTACATAATGTGTTTAAGCAGATGATGCCCTGTTCTCCCATTCCAATTCAATCAGGTATCCCTCAAGGCTCCATTCTGGACCCTGTCCTTTTTCAGTCTTCCCAAATGATCTTCCATCTGTCTGTTTCTTTACCCTTATACATATGTACACTGACAACACCTTCCTCTACACCTCTGGCACCTCAACCACAGAGGCAGAGTTTCAGTAGAGGTAGAGTCTTGGCTATGCTGGTTCTAGGAAAATCAGCTCAAAGTAAACACAAAGAAAACCATATGCATGACTTTCTGTATCACTCATAAATTAGCCAAAGCCCCACTTTTCTATGCTAGATGACACCTCTCTTGATGTTGTTCCTGTCTACAAGTACATTGGCATCTGATTGCACAGTTGTTTTGACTTTTCTTTACATGTCAACTATATCCACACCAGACTCTGCCCCAAGCTTGGAGCCATGTATAGGAACAAAGACTTCCTTTCTCCTGTTGTCTGCCAAGAGCTCCATACTAAAATGATTCTACACTGTTTTTGACTATGCTGATGTGGACTTTGAGTCTGCTCCCATCTCATCCCTCTCCAGACTAGACTCTCTTTTTAATGATTTTTGCCACTTTGCCTCCAATGCCACCCCCATGCACACACCACTGTGCCCTCTACTCTTCTCTCTCCCTTCCCCCTCTGCATCTGCACCACCAACACTACACCACCACCCTTATTTCCAAATTCTGGTTTGGGTCTCTCCCCTCCTACATCTCCTCTCTCCATTCCCCATCATTCCCTCTTTCAGTAACACTCCAGACACCCCTCTACTTTCTCTATCCCCCTTCCTCATTCAAACTCCAGGCAGGCAGCCTTCTCTTACTGTCTTTCCTCCCTCTGGAATTCTCTTCCAATCTTCATTATCTCCTTCTCTGCACTGTCTAAAATGTATCCTTTTACAATCCCACCCTCCCTCTTGCTCCTGCCCTTCTTCCTTCTGGTAGCCAGGGAGAGGTTGTCTCTCTCCACACATTCTTAACTTGCCTTCCTCTGTGCTCCATGTCTTCCTCACCCCTCTGATTCCAACTAAATCCCTAATGCCTACAGCAACCTTCACTTTATCCCCCTAAGATCTCTCCTTCCTTTCCTGCCTGCCATCATTTCTCCTTTATAGCTGGTTTCATCAGCTAATTTTTGTTGCTAAAAATGTGGTGCATTATTCACCAATTTATCATTGTTAATTTATTACCTCTTATTTTTATTACTTGATCTGTCATATCGATACAATCTGTTTATTTGTTGCCACCCCCTTGTTCCCTTTCCCCTGAGATACACCTGGAAATGAGCTTTGGTCAGTGTGCCTCTTCTGGTTACCAAAATTTTAAATAAATAAATTAAATAGAGTGAGAAGCTTGAAACCTGACATGAAAGATGTGAAAAAGACCCCGCAGCAGCATTTGTGATCGTGGAGTGAGCCCCTAGTTCAGGAGCGGGCCTAATAAATGAGAACTCAGTGCTAAAACTAAGGCTCTGAAACCTAGAAAAATAGAGCCAGAGAATCTTATGTTCTCCTTACTGGCCTAATGGAGGAGGAGGTGGGGCAAGATCTGCACCAATTCTTAGTTGTGGCTGACAGGACAGCTGTGGGGTGATAACACAGAAATACCCATAAACATAATTGAAACATATAGAATTACCCCTCAGTGTTCCCTGGGACTGGACCCTACATCACAATCTGTTTTCTTGATATTGGTCTTGGCAATGGAGAGAGACAAGGTACTGCTGGTAGCATGACAATATGGCTCTCTAAATTACAATGGGTCACTGGCCTGACTGTTCCCAGATCTGAACTACGTGAATTGCCACAGGAAACACTCATTTGATGCAGTACTAGGGCTACATGAAATTTATCTTTTGCCAGTAACATTATGGCAAAATTCTGATTTCACTTTCATAAAATTTTGCAAATTTTCTGCAAAAATGTTGCAAAATTTTGCCGTAATTGTGATTTCAGTCATATCCATCCAATTTTGAATCTTTTTTGTCAAAAGTGCACCAAATGATGACATCACTTGGAGTCTTACAGATGTGTGCAAAGTTTCAAATCTCTGTCTTTAAAAGTGACTGACTTATAAGCCTCCATACATTTGAAAATGTTAAAATTACATTTTGCAATTATATAAACTGCAGAATGTTAAGTCCCAGAATTTTCAAACTAGAGAGCTGAATACCACAATATTTTTTAGGTTTCTAGAATATAAATATTAGTCTTTGAGTCTACCCTCCTGGCCCAGCAGCAGAGTATAACATTGCCATGCTTATGATCTGGGATTAGAAATGAGCCCTGGAAGTCAAGTTAGGAGGCAGGCCATGGCTGAGACAGCTACCAATTAGCAGTGTGTCTCAGTCAGGGAGGGTTGGAAGTGGGTTCCACCAACACAGTGAATCCAGAGGCTAGGACAGGGAGCTTGCTCCTGCTGCAATGGAAGCTGTGACTGTGCAAGGCTGACAGAGGCACCACCCCCACCAGTGGAGGTGGGAGGAAAAAAAATGGGAGAAAAAACAGGTAGTCAGCTGAATGATGGCTGGGCTCAGCCAGATCCTGGTGTATCTCTGTGAACAGGGTTTATCCTGAGAAATGAGCTGCCTTCTGGGAGAAAAAAACAATATTGGAAAAAAGAGGCTGTGTATGTCAACTCTCTAATCTCTTGCTCAGAAGCTGGCTAAGTTATAAGCAGTCAAAGATTCAAAAATAATATTAGCAATTAAAGTTGAATTAACAAGGGAGGTGTATCGGGGAGGGCAGTGGATGTGGCCTATCTGAACTTCAGCAAGGCCTTTGACACTGTGCCACATAGAAGGCTATTAAACAAACTGGGGAATATGGGAGTGGGCAGGACAATAGTGCAGTGGGTGGGTAATTGGCTGGGTGGTAGGACACAGAGGGTGGTGGTAAATTATTGTCACTCCACAGAGGGAAGAGTGACCAGTGGAGTACCAAAGGGATCAGTACTGGGACGGTTCTATTCAACGACTTCATCAGTGACATTGCGCAGGACATAGAAGGCATAATTTCCTGTTCACTGACAACATGAAGCTCTGTAACAGAGTGGACATGCCAGAGGGTGTAAACAGAATGAGGAGGGACCTGCAGAAGCTTGAACAATGGTCAAGGGTTTGGTAGTTGAAATTCAATGCAAAGAAGTGCAAGATAATGCATATGGGGCACAAAAAACCTGGAACAACATATCAGTTGGGGGGGTGAGGATATAGCATGCACCAAGCAGTAAAGGGACCTCTGGGTTATCATCTATGATGACCTCAAGGTAGAGAAACAGTGTGACAAGGCAACAGGTGAAGCAAATAGGATACTGGGATGCATAGGCAGCAGCATCATCAGCAGGAAAAGGGAGGTCATAATTCCACTATATAAGACACTAGTGAGGCCCCACCTGGAGCACAGTGTACAGTTCTGGATACCTTACCTACATAAGGACATAGACAGGGTGGAGAAGGTTCAGAGGATGGCAACTAAGATGGTACATGGATTATATCACAAGTCCTATGAGGACAGGTTGAAGGAATTGAATATGTACTCCCTGGAGGAGAGGAGGGAGAGAGGGGATATGATAGAGACATACAAGTACCTTGTAGGGAGGAACAGGGTGCAGGAATATACTATTTTCCAGTGAAAAATATGTTCCAGGACTAGAGGACATGGGATGAAGTTGGAGGGAGGGCGATTTAGAGGAAACATAAGGAAGAATTTCTTCACAGAAAGGGTGGTGGACAAGTGGAACACCCTACCTGATGAAGTGGTGGGGGCAGAAACAATCATGGGATTTAAGAATGCATGGGATAGACATAAGGGAACTCTGGAGGTCAGGGGTAAGGGGCAACTGACTTCTAGAAAAATGTAAAAGGAACTTACAAGCTCAAATGGGCAGACTGGGTGGGCCATTGGCCCTTATCTGCTGACAGTGTCTATGTATCTATGTATAATGTTTGAGCTTTTCTGCAACTTTGGAATGTTGTGACACATTTGTCAAAGTCATGTCAATACATTTTGCCCAGTCATACACTTGAGTTGCCGTTGTAGAGGAAGTTAAAGCTGGGTAATGTGGCAAAAAGGTAGCATTAATAGGAAGTGTCATAGTAAAAGTATAGTGGTACCAAGTGTCAGATCACAATGTTGAGTGATAAACATGAAGACTACTCATGGATATCACTGTGCACTAGTGTGTCAACTTGCAATAGCCAGCTAACCACCAGAGCTCACTGGCTCAATGACTTGTAGAAGCACATGCATGTGCAGCATTCTCTACAGTGCCACCTGCTGACTTATTAACAACCCCATAGATAGCAATTTATATTTTTGCTGCTTGAAAACAGTGGCATCAAGTGATGCCAAGCCTTACAGCTAGTTGCAGCTTAGGCCATTGTGACAAAAGTATCTCGAAATCTTTAGTCATGATGAAGCATGATACTGGGCATCACTGTGGCAGGAGTGCTAGAGGGGACATTGCAGGATCATGATGCTAGTGCAGGTAAGGTGGTTCAGTGGTGATCAGTACTTTGTGAAAGTTAAATTCCACAAGTGGAATTCTACTGGCATTACCTATTATGTAGCCATGAATTTTTGAGCTTTGCCAATTAGTAATTTCTAAAGAATCCTAAAGTTTAACCTTCTAAACCACATTTATCCAGCTTAATGAGTTTCCAGGACATATTTACATTGGTATGCATGCCAAATCTTGGGTGCATACCTGCAGTAGCAGTGGAACTATAAATATCCAATATTTTGAAAATTTTCACCCAATTTAACAAATAATTCATTTGCAAAATGTTGAACTTATATAACTTACAAGTTACATAACCATCTATCCCTCTATTTACCAGTTTCTAAAACTCTTCCAAGAAACCATTCACATAAATGTTCAGTTATTTAGGTCCCAAAGTGGCTAAGTTGTAAGCATATAAATATTTTCAGAAATATCCACATAAATAGTAAATTGCCAGACTTTAAGCCCATATAAGTTCTCCACCCCTCGTACAAATGTCATGAAACATGGATTCCATTAAGGGCCTTTTCCAGACATGTCCATTTTCAGCTCCCTAGCTATAAGAGTGACTGAGTTATGACTAATTAAAATGGTTTTGAAAATTACATCAAAATGTTATGAAATTTCATGAACTTCATGGAATTTCATGAAACTTCTGTGAAATCAGAGTTTACTAATTTTATCTAGTCCAATGCAGTGTACCAGAAACCAATCTGAAGGCAAGCAATACTTGTACCACTCTCCTAATGATGTGAGTAAATGCATTCAAAAGATTGAAATATGGAATGTGGTGGCAGAACCTCTGCCCGAATCAGTAATGAAGGCTGAATGAGGAAAATACTTCCCTATTAACTTTTCTGTTCCCTGTCTGGGCTGCTACCATGGAACGCAATATAACCAATGCTATTTTTAACTTAAGTAAGTGTTGGGACTCTGCCCTCCTGTCTGGATTCATGCACATGTGGAAACTAGTTCTGTGTACTTGTATCTGTTTTGACATGAAGTAATGTCAGTTCTGGGGTAGCTACAGGGCTTGCCTCTGGATGGTACTTTGGGTAGCTTTACTGGGACATCTTTAACTCAGTCTCTTATCAACCAGCTTTAATAATGAGGATAAAATGGCACCTGAATGTCTGAGAAAGCCTCATGGTGTGAAACAGGCAAGTCACGGGCCTGTCTATATAGCTTCTGTTGTGATCTTGATATGCGAAGGGAATATGAAAGGGGAACAAGGCTGTTCTCTTACGGTTATCTTTAGATACTGCTTATTAGTTTATGTCCAGACCAACAATCTAACATTTAATACTACTGCTGTTTGAAATGTAGTTTGCTTTAATTAGTTTTGCATCTTAAAAGAAATGTGATTCTAGCTGAGAAAGGGTGCTCTTAGGGCCCTTAGTATCCTTATTAGTTTTAAGGGATGAATCTAGTTTACATAGCCAAGCAAGCCATATACAACCACATGTGGATTTATTTACTAGATTAGACTCTGCATAGCATGTGGCCATATCAATGAACTTATAGATGTAGTCACCTTTACTTGTATGGTTTAGCCATAGTTGGTAACTTAGGTCCATAGGTCATAAGTTCTGCAAAGCATAACAATGTTGATCTTGATACATTGTTACTACAGCTTCTAATCTATTATTTTCATGTCTATTTTGATGCATTCATTCTGCATTTATTTTGATAGGTGATGCACCTACAGAGTAAGAACCCTAGGGCAGAGTACTGGATGAGAGGGGTAAAGCTAAGCACCACAACTGAAGAGAGGGACCTGGGGTCATCATTAGTTACTCCCTTAAACTCTCAAGCCAGTGCACCAAGGGCTATAGTAAGGCAAATAGAATGCTGGGATGTATTGGGAGGGTTACTGACAGAAGAGGAAAAGAGGTATTACTACGTCTTTATAGATAATTGCTTAGGCCACAGTTGGAGTACTGTGCCATTTTCTGGAGTCTTCATCTCCAAACAGATAAGGACAGGCTACAAATTATGAAACAAATGGTGACCAGGATGATACAGGTCCAGTAAAGCAGATCTTATAGGGATCAGCTTAAGTCACTGAACATGTACTCACTGGAAAGCAGACGAGAGTGGGATGATTTGATTCAGACCTTCAAGTTCCTGAAAGGAATAAACAAGGTGAACTGTGAGAACTATTTAGCATGAGTAAAAGTTCAAGGACAGATTATCATGAGTGGAAACTGATGAGAGGGAGGTTCAAGAGGGATGTGAGAATGTTTGTTTTACAGAAAGGGTGGTAGAACTATGGAACAATATGCCAGCCAAGGTGGTGGGTGCCAAAACCATAAAGGGTTTCAAGTATAGCTGGGATAGAGTGAAGAGTATAGTGGTTACTTAGGGCAGTAGCAGAAGGGAGGGGAAAATTGTATAGTGAGAGCTAATACCTTGTACGGGCAATAGATCCTGAAGTTTGATTTGCAAGCAAATGGGGTATGGGTTAGTAGGGAACTGGGGATCCACATCGGGGGATGAGAGTCTATTTGCTCCAGACAGACTGCACCTGAATGGTGAGGGTGCGGCAATGCATAAAAGCAAATTAGGAGAGTTCATAGAAGAAACCTACAATTTAACTAGATTGGGGGAGGGTGGAAAAAATCCACACCACAAGGCAGGAAAAATCGGGGGCTACCAGCCTCCCCCCCAGGATAGTGCTAAAATATTGGGCATGAGGGAGAATAGAGATGGGAGGATGGTGAGGGAACCAGGTGGAAGGGCTTAGCAGCCAATGCCAGGAGCTTAGCAAATAAGATGGTGGAGTTGGAGGCCATCATGGGGGATGAAGGACTAGATATGGTAGCTATAAGTGAGACCTGGTGGACAGGGCCGCACACCTGGGAAATGCCTATCCCAGGTTACAGACTGTTCAGAAGGGATAGGGAGGATGGGGGGGTTGCTTTATACATCAGGGAAGGCATAAGTGTAACTGAAGGACAAGAGGAGGATGGGGAGACTGAGCTACTGTGGCTAATGCTAGACACAGGAGGATGGAGGAATCTTTGTGACTGAGGGTGGTATATAGGCCACCAACACAAGGGGAGGAGGGTGATCAACAGGTAATTCAGGCAGTCACAAGGCTGGCCTTAAAGGGAGAGCTATTACTGGTAGGGGACCTAAACCTCCCAGATGTAGACTGGGAAATCCCAGATGCAGCATTGTCAAGGAACAAGGAGATTCTAGCTGCACTTCATGGGGTATTCCTTCAACAGCTAGTCAGGGAGCTGACAAGGGGCAACAACCTGCTGGATGTGGTCCTGACAGATGGGGAGAGTGCGGAGGAGGTGCAGGTCAGAGAAGCCTTGGGCAACAGTGACGACAGCAAAGTAATGATCAGAGTCAGGGCAGAGAGGGAGACAAGTAAAACCAGTACTACAATCATGGACTTCAGACACACAGACTTTGATAAGATGAGAAGGATAGTAAGGGAGACAATGGAGGGGACAGAGAATATAGGGGCAGTGGAGGAGTTATAGCAAGATATCAAGGGAGGAGTACTGAATGCTGTGGAAATGTGCATAAAAAGGGTTAGGAAGAGCAAAAGGGGGAGGAGACCGCTTTGGTTTACAAAGGTGGTTGCTGGGGCAGTCAGGGAAAGGAGGAGGGTTTTCAGAAAATTTAAGAGGACACTCAGTGAGGAGGATAAGGAAGAGTATAGGGAAAAGAGGAATATGGCAGGGAAGAAGATCAGAAGGACAAAAGCAGATACTGAGGAGAAAATAGCAAACAAGGCCAAAAGGGGGTACAAAACCTTTTTCAGATATGTGAGGGAGAAGAGAAGGACAAGGCAGGGGATTACTAGGTTGGGGGGGAGAAATAAAATTGGAAGGGGACAGCAAAAAAGCAGAGTTATTAAATAAGAACTTTAGTTTGGTATTCACAGAGGACGGTAGGGGACCTGCGCTAAAGTCGAATGGGAAGGAGGTCAAATGGGTGGATCTGAGCCCATTCACAGTGTATAGGGTTAGGGCAGAGTTAGATAGATTGAGGGTGGACAAGGCAATGGGACCTGATGGGTTACACCCCAAGGTGATCAGGGAATTGAAGGAGGAGTTGGCTGCACCCTTGACAAGACTCTTCAACTTGTTCCTGGATACAGGGAGAGTGCCGGAGGACTGGAAGAGGGCAGACGTAGTGCCTTTACACAAGGGAGATAGTAAGGAGGTAAAGGGGAACTACCGACCTGTCTGCTTCACATCAGTGGTGGGGAAGGTAATGGAGAAATTAATCAAGGAGAGGGTGGTGGATTACCTGGAGGAAAGTGGCTTGCAGGACAGAAGACAGCATGGCTTCATGAAGGGGAAGTCTTGCCAGACAAACCTAATTCAGTTCTTTGATTGAGTGACTCATGTGATTGACCGGGGGGGTGGTGGACATGGCCTATCTGGACTTCAGTAAGGCCTTTGACACTGTCCCCCATAGGAGGCTGGTGAGCAAGATGGAAAGCCTGGGGTTGGGTGGGAAAATAACAAGCTGGGTGGAAGCCTGGCTGTCAGGAAGAACTCAGAGGGTGGTGCTAAATGGGGTGCACTCCGGGACAGCGAGGGTGAAGAGTGGAGTGGAGTGCCACAGGGGTCAGTTTTGGGTCCACTTCTCTTCAATATCTACATCAGTGATATTGTGGAGGGTTTGAGGGGGAAGGTGTGCCTATTTGCTGATGATACAAAAATATGCAATAGGGTGGACATCCTGGGGGGTTGAAGGACATGAGGGAGGACTTTAAGATGCTTGAAAAATGGTCTGGGACATGGCAGCTGAAATTTAATGCCAAGAAGTGCGCTGTGATGCACTTGGGGAGTAGGAACAGAAGAGCAGGGTACACCCTAGGTGGGGAGGAAATTAAAGTAACAGAACAGGAGAGGGATTGGGGATCATAGTCTCCTCAAACCTTAAAGTAGGAACCCAGTGTAGCAGGGCAACGGGAAAGGCCAATGGAATGCTGGCATGCATATGCAGGGGCATTACTAGCAGAAAGAGAGAGGTAATAGTGCCCCTTTACAAAGCCATGGAGTATGGGGTTCAGTTCTGGAGGCCACATCTCCGCAAGGATATAGAAACATTGGAGAGGGTTCAGAGAAGAGCAACCAAGATGGTGCAGGGTATGCAGGGAAAGTTATATGAGAAAAGGTGTAAGGAGCTGGATCTGTACACACTGGAGACAAGGAGGGGAAAGGGGAGACATGATTGAAACTTTTAAATACGTAAAGGGGCTCAATAAAGTGGGAGAAGAGGGTTTACTTAAGAGGAAGGAGGGGGTCAAAACTAGAGGGTACAGCCTCAGACTGTAAAGAAAAAGTTACAGGGGCAATGTGAGAGGGCGTTTCTTCCTGGAGAGGGTGGTGGAGCCCTGGAACAAACTACCAGACAGAGTGGTGAGGGCTAAATCAGTGGAAGAATTCAAGAGGGTATGGGACAAGCATATGGGGCTGAGTATCAGGGGAAGGGTGGGGGCTGCCAGGGAGGGGGAGGGGAGGTGTAAGGGGGAGAAAAAAAAGGCAGACTAGATGGGCTGGTATGGTCCTTTTCTGCCATCAAGCTTTTGTCAGTCTATGATTCTGTGATTCTATAACTACGGGCAGACTGGATGTACTGTTGGTCTTTTTCTGCTGCCATTGTCTATGTTTCCATGCTAGAGGCAGCCCAGGTTGCTACCATGCATGGTTCTAGATACTGTTCCATCAATGTGCCTTACCCAGTTCAGTAGTGAACATCAAAGCATGGCAGAGACTATTTCAGATTCCATGCCAATTCAGTCCCTTGCCTACAATGTGAGAGAACAAGAAATCCTTTCCAATTAATGACAACAGAGGTGTGAGCTTTTGGGATCCTGTCTGCTGAGAAATGGACTGAGACTGTACTGGGGGTAAAGTGTATTCCTAAATGTGCCATCTTTCTGATGAAATGTTAAACAGATGTCCCACAGTATAAACGATATGTTTTACTGATATTACTCTTTTGGAAGTTAGAAATACCAAAAAGTAGGGCAATAGAAAACACCAGTGTCCTGTCCAACATTTCTTCTTTCAACAAAACAAGTGCACTGAGCAGTAGCTGTGCAGCTTTTCTTTAGGGCTGGGCAAAATTAGCAAATTCTAGTTTCACAGAATTTACATGAAAGTCTGTGAAATTCCTTGAAATTTCATGAAATTTTGCTGAATTTTCCAAAATTCCTTGCTTGTTCAAACTTAATTTCATAGCTAGATATCTGAACTTTGGCATGCATGTTGTTTAGAAGAGACCTAAAAAGAATGCCATGTTTCGTGACATTTGGGTAAGGGGGGCAGAAGTTGTAGGGACTCGAAGTCTGGCAATTCATTATTCATGTGAAAATTTATGAAAATACTTCTATGCTTACAATTTATCCACCTTTGGAGCTAGATAATTGAAAATTTATATACATGGGCCCCCATGTTCAAAGGGGATGCGCGGTGCATCCCAGCGGAAAAGGGAGATGTGCCGCGTAACTCCAACAATGTGCCACAGTGCAATATTCAGTGAGGGGAGATGGGCCACCAAAAAGCAAATGGGCCAGCATAAGGACCCCCCACCCATGCCTGATCCCAGGAGACGCAACCCCCAACCCCTTCACCATTGTGTAGTTGTTCCCCACCCGGCCCCTATCCCAGTCCGTATTGGTTGAAAACCCACACCCGTCCCCAATCCCTGATTGCAGGACACACACACACACCACCATGCCTCAATCCCAATGACTGCAGTACAAGATGCCCCCCCCCATATTTCCGTAGTGCAGCGCCTCCCCACCCCGTCAGGGCTGGACCCCGATCCCCCTCAACCCCACCCCACCCAACCAGAGCCAGTAACTGACACAGCCCTCCACTCACTAACATGTCCAGCCACTGACTGAACAGTCTTGGAACTGCACTGTACAGTGTAGGCACTCAACCACTGAGCATGTATTCAGAACGGTGCAGTTCCCAGACTGTGCAGTAGGTGGCTGGCTGTGGTGGTGCATGGCGGGCTATGCCAGTCACCAGCACGAGAGGTGAGGGGTGATGTGGTTAGGGGGTTTAGCCTACCAGGGTGGGGGGAGTGGACATTACACTATGGAATGATGGGGCAGGGGTTAGTCAGGATGGGGGATCCAGCAGCGGGACTTGGGCAGGGATCCTTCTGCTTCAGCGATGAGGAGGGAATGTACATGACATTCCAGGGGGGATACACTGCACAGTTAGCCTGTCTATGGCTCAGGTGTGGGGGTGCACATGGCATCCCGGGGGATGTACTGCATTCGTAGTCTGTCTGTGGCTCAGGTGGGGATGGCGCATAACCCGATGCATCCGGCTGGGCGCAGTCAAGCAGATGAGCCCATGGGCATGTATGAGGGCAGTTTGTACCATGAAAGCCTAATGGACTCATTTGCATACTCTGTCTGAATATCATTTTTGGGGGATCGGCACATCTGGGATGCACTGAAGCATCCCCCATGGACAGTATTCAGCCCATCTCAAGGATGTACCAGGTGCATTGGCAGATGCCCACCTTTTGCACTGCTCACCTGATCTGCAATATTCATACATCATTGGGTTGCACTGCTCATCTCCCCACTGCTGAATATGAGGGGCCCATTCTTTCTTGGAAAAGTCATAGAAACTGCCAAATAAAGAGTTAAATGGTAGTGTAAATTGTAATTTACAAGAGTTCCAAATGAGCAGCAAGCGGCTAAGGGAGTCCACACTTGGAGCACACTTAAAAAGTTGAAACCAAGTACAAAGCAAAGTGGCTAACAGGCACTAGTGTGCACCAAAGACAAACAAACTCATAGCTTGGTTCTTGTTTAAAATTGCTTTAATAGCATACAATACAATACCATCTCACCCCACCAGTACAAACCACCAACGTTTCACCCACCTGATCATGGGCTTTGTCAACAAGTTACAAGAGTTCAAAATTTCACAATTTAATTGTTTGTTAAATTAGGTAAAAATGTTCAAACTACTTGGATGTTTATAGTTCTACTGCTATTGCAGGTATACTCTTAATTTGGCATGCATACCAAACTAAATATGTCATGTAATCTAATTAAGCAGGATAAATGTGGTTTAGCAGGTTAACATTTATTTTAGATACTGTAGAAATTACTAGTTAGCAAAATTTGCTCAAAAATGTATGGACACATAACAGGTAATGCCAATACATTTCTACTTGTGGAATTTAACTTTCACAAAGTACTTACCACCACTGAATCACCTTACCTGCACTAGCATCATGGCCCTGCAATGTCCTTCCAATACTCTTGCAACAGTGATGCCCAACATCATGCTGTATCATTACTAAAGATACCCAGATACTTCTGGCACAATGATCTAAATTGAAACTAGTTGTACTGTTTGAGGCTTGGCATCACTTGATGCCACTGTTTTCCAGTAGTAAAAATATACATTGGTATTTATGGGGTTGTTAAAGACTCAGCAGGTGGCATCATACAGAAACAATGCTGCTTGTGCAATTGCTTCTCCAAGTCAATAAGTCAGAGAGCTCTTGTGGTTATCTGGTATATTGCAAGAATTCACGCCAGTCCACAGTGATGCACATGACTAGTATTCATGGTTCGTCACTCAAGATAGTGACCTGACACTTGACACCGTTGAACTTTTACTTTGGGGCCTCCTAAGAATGCTTCCTTATTGTCCCTTTACCTACCCTTTACCTTCCTCTACAATGGAAACTCAAGTGTGAGACTGGGCAAAATGTATGGCTATGGCTTCAACAAAAGTATCACAACATTCCACAATTTCACAAAAGCTCATGAAATTCAACTTTAACTATTTATGTTATTTTGGAATCTTTGGCTACTTATAACTTGACCAGCATTTGAGCAAGAGATTAGAGAGTTGACAGACATACATAGCTTTTTTTTTTCCCCATATTGTTTTTTTTCTCCTGAACAGCAGCTAGTCTGTCAGGGATATATCCTCTTCACAGGGATATTCCCCGATCAGGTTGATCCCAGCCATCAGTAAGTTGCCTACTGGGTGTTCCTCAAACATTTTTCCCTTGCATTCCCCTTGTGGGGGTGCCTCTGTCAGCCTTGCACAGCCACAACTTCCCCTGTAGCAGGAACAAGCTCCCTGGCTCAGCTGCAGGGGTCGCTGTGTTAGTGGAACCCATTGACAACCATTACTGACAGAGATGAGCTGCTGAGTGGCAGCTGTCTCGGCCATGGCCTGCAACCTAATGTGATTTCCCGAGCTTGCTTCTGAGCACGAGTTGTCAGCATGGCAGCATGATGCTCTGCTGCTGGGCCATGGGGGATGCCTCAAAGCTTAATATTTATGGTCAATGAACCTAACAAAATTGGTGATATATCATTCTCTAGTTTGAAAGTAATATGGGCTTAAAATTCTGCAGTTTACATAATCTTTCATATAATTTCATTTATTTAAAATGAAAGCCTATGGCATAAACTGCTCATTTTCATAAGCAAATGTGGTTAAGGTACACAGATTACAGAGCGACAAAACAAGAAACAGTACTTACAAACAATGGGTGCTACGTACTAATGAGTGGGAATAACACGCCAAAGGTGCATATCCCGCCCATGGAGCTCTGCACCCATGGATGGATGGATGGTGGCCATATTCACAGATACCGGGCACCGCATGGCTCCCATCTGTGACCCTTTCCCCAGTATGCAGGTGCATGGAGAGCTGTTCCATGGACACGGGTGTACATCTAATGGAATGCCCGGACCCAGTCCACCACCGGATCCATTGTGCCTAGGGGGCACCAAATATGGCAGGTGGCATGCCATGCACTGGCAGCACAGGGGCAGGTGAGTGCCCAGTTGGCTATACCTAGCCCTCCATGTGGTCCCCAAGGGCTGAGGCTGTGTGTTGGGGAGGTCTGCTGTGCCCGGATGTCTCTGCAGCCAGCAGCAGCATCCTGGGGGGGCGTGTATCCCTTATGGCTGGGTGTTTCCCAACATAGCTTGCACTCCCCACGCCCAGCACACCACACCTTTGTGAATGGTGTGGTGTGCAGGCACATCCCTGCACCGCTCCCTAGTCTGGTCCCCTGCAGAGTTCCACGGCTGATCAGTGGATCAGGTGTGTACGGGACACATGTCCCATTTGTGTATCCCACATGGGATGCGCAATGGATGTGGGGTGCCTATGCACGGGACATACATGGGGTGTAGGGTTTTTTTTCCATGAATAGTGCTCCATGTATCAAGTATTTCTTATTACAAGTACACATATCAGTAATACTAATGTAACTGTGAAATTTAATTTTAAAATGCCTAAATGTTTGGAGGCTTATTACTCAGTCGTCTTTCAAGATAGAGCTCTGCACCTTGGAACACCTATGTATGGACATTTGTAAAGTCCTCATGCCAAATTAGGTGCAATTTAGACAAACAATTTGTAAATTAGATGGAAGCAACCGGAATCACAATTTTGGCAAAATGTTGTGAAATGTTCATAGAAATTTTGCAAAATTTCATGAAAGTAAAATCAGAATTTCTCCAAAATTTCACAAGCAGAAAATCAATTTCATGTGTTCCTCTTTGTTAATGCTTAAGGCCTACTAGGCACACAAGTACTTGTTTTCAGGGGTGTCCCCGGAGCACTGAGGAGGTTAATGAGCCCCTGATGCCATTCAAAAAACTAGGAAAGACATAAGATTTATACACAATGCAGTTACTCCTTTATATACTTGCTGTAATTCTTCCCAAATTTTTCTTTATTACTTAAGAGAGTTGCATAACAACAAGTTCTCTGTCCCCTAGACTTTATCTGCTTTGGCTGCTTATCTACACTTGACATCATAATCCCCTAATTATGACATCATAATTATCCCCACAGCAACAGACTCTGATGTAATAAACAGAACTGTGATGTCAGGTGTAGACCAGCAGCCAGTGCAGATGGGACAGCAATCCTGCTTTCATGCAAATGCTCACAGTAGTAAAGAAATAAGGGTGGCAATTACAGAAACAAATATGACATATAAGCTGAACTGTTCCTGCATATTACATTTTTTCAGTTTCCTCAATGGTGTCAGGGGATCCTTAAGTGACTTGTTCAGAGTCACACAGTATGCAGGTGGAGGTCGTAGGAATCAAACCCAGGTCTGTTGGATGTGCCAAGCTCATTCACGGCTCATTACTCTAACTTCCAGGCTATATTTCCAGACCCAAAGGGCTGTTTGCTATGTGGCAACTCAGGTTCTTTTATTTTCTTTTTTGTTTATTAATTTTTCGGTATTATAATATCGATAGGGCACATTACAGATGACATACTGTTGGTATACCAAAAAAGAATTTACAGAGAATAGTAACTGTTGAATATAAAACAAGCATAATTGTAGAGTCATAATGGAGAATTTAATCCAAAGTCTTGGTCAGAAGTTTGGGCGTGGATCAGTTCAAGACATTCATCCCCATTCTTAACCTATACACAAAAATGATACATTTCTGACTAAGTATACAATGACATAACAATTGCTAATCAGAAAAAGTAAAAATGATATGTCTATTTGTCCCAAGAAAAATTATAATCTTGCCATTTAAAAATTCTGAGTCACTTTATATTTATTAAATTCAATACGCTATCTCGAGTTCTATTTGAACTCAAACTGTTCCTGTCCTAGCAATGAGATTATCTTGCTATATTTCCTTTGTCATATTTCAGAATACTTCAGGTTGACATTAATAGTACATTATTGATAAATACAATAGTCCAATAATTATATATCCTATGTGTGTGAATGATGAAGATCTTTTTTATTCAATATGTTTTATTTACTTTACAGAGAACATGTGGCTTAATCAGGTCTGTACATACATGACATCAAAATTATTTTTAACCATAGCTTGGTATAAGTGACAGTGAAATTAGCAATCTCAGTAAAGTCCTTTTAACATTCAAGCAGCAAAACCCATTAACCCACCCCTATAATATATACAAACCCCTTCCCCCCCAGCATCTACTAGTTCAGAGAGCCACTAAATTTACCTGAGGCAGGGGCCTGGGAAGTACTATAAACTCTAGCATTAACACTTCATCAGTTTATAGAAACTAAGGCTTCCAGGCAACCAAAACCGCATCTAGCGGCCCCCATTTAATATTATAGAATTGTATCTTATTGTTCATTTTTGCTATGTGTAGTTCTAATTGTAATGCCATCATAATCTCTCTATACCATTCAACCACTGACGGTATCTTAACCTCTTTCCAATGCCTAAGAATAACGGCTTTTGCAGCTGCTGATATGATGGCCATAAACGCCTTCCTCTGTTTACCCATGTGTCTGGGGAAAATATTTGGTAGACATATTTCCGGCGTGAAAAAAGGCTCTAATCCTAATACTGGTTACACAGAAGTGCAGATTGAACTCCAGAAAGGGCGAATCTTGGGACAGGCCCATAATACATGGTATAAGTCACCCTCTCCAGTCTCACATCTGCTACATCTGGGCGACTCTAATTTACCCATTTTGTGTAGTTTGACGGGGGTATAGTACAAGTTATGTATAATATTGAATTGCTGCAGTTTGTATCAATCCTGTCTAATATATCTACTGTTATTCTCCCATATTTGTTCCCATACTCTTTCCTCTCCAATCTTTAATCTCTGTCTCCAATATGTACCAATCTTAGAGGAAGTCCATTTGTCTCTGGTCTGGAGTTCATGATATAATTTGGATACTGGATGCTTCTGTTTTGTTATCTTTAAAGGAGAAGACAGCTCATATTCCTCTTCACCCCATTTTCCTGTTTTCCCCAGGTGGACTTTTATTGAATCCCTGATCTGCAAGTATTTATAACTTTTCCCTTTTAATTCCGGAATTCGAACACAAGCTTGTTCATACGTCAATAACTTCCCTTAGGGGGCAAAATCCCCCAATTTTAATCCACTTAGGGGTTCCAAGAATTAGGAGGGGATTGGGGTGCCTTGTATTTGAAAATGCTTATTGTGCAGGATAGGTTGGTCCAGTGAATTCTGCCAGTTCACCTTTAGAAACTTCTGCACCTGGTGCAGGGCTTTTATTGACCACCCAATGGGTGTGTTCTTAAGTGATTTAGGTAGAAGTCTAAAAGACAGAAAAGGGATTGAATTTAGTGTGAGTGCACAGTTACAGGCCAAGTCTCTCTCAATATTAATCCATGGAGGGATATACTGATTGAGGACTACCGTACAGGTTGGTAGAGTCCAATGAACCAATTTGCTGACATGTGATGCCATATAATATTTAAAAAAAAGAGTGGAGCGCTAGTCCACCTGACTTCTTTGATACAGTAACTTTCCTATATGATCACCTTACAGCTTTCCCCTTCCATATGAAATCATTAAGGGTCGTTTGTATCAGACCAAACCACGCTTTTGGTAAATAAGGACTCAACATATTTAGGGGGTAAAGGATCCTCGGTAGTATATTCATTTTGACTATTTCAATTCTGGCCCAAAGAGATAGCGGTAATAAACTCCATCTGGCTAAATCTTGTCTAATTATTTTGACTTGCTTATTCAGGTTTTCATTTATCATTGTGGCTATATCCCGTGTAACCTTGATTCCTAAGTACAATAACACATTTGGCTCCCAACTAAACCCCGACTCTTTGGCTACGCTCAGGAAACATCTAGAATTGAGCGGGAAGAGCTTTGTTTTAGAGATATTGAGCTTATAATTTGAGACTTTTGAGAATTGTGCTATTTCATGTAGAATTATTGGGATACTTATATCTGGATCTTCCATATGAAGAAGCAGGTCATCTGCATATGCAGATACCAGATACCTCTTGTTATCTATTTGTACTCCCTTAATCCCCTGTACCGTGAGTAGTCTATGGATCAAGGGTTCCAAGTATGAATTAAACAGGAGTGGGGAAAGTGGGCATAATGATGAAGATCTGAGCATCAATGGTATCAGCAAGACAACATTCTTGGCAGTGCAGCCCTCAGCCTCAGGTAGTGGGCTTAAACTGACTGAGGTCACAGTGTTGGGTTGTTCGGCCTGACAGCTGGACACCCAAATGTGATGCAGGGTTAGCCGTTGTTGGAGTTAAAAAAATGTGCCTTAACAAGTTCCCCCAGAAACGATATCACTGCCACCACCAGCCAGAAGAACAGACTAAAAGGGGCACTAAGATCTACTAAAAATAACCACCAGCAGGCAGAGTTCAATAAAATAAATAATGCTTTACTTAAGCTGACAAAAAGCAATGCAATAAAAGAGTAAAAATTCAGTGCAATAGGAAATGAAAACTTGCAGTCCAATTGGTAATTAAAACTGGACAACGCAAATTCTAAAATCAAGCTCACCACTTTAATATTAATGATAAATGACTATCATTCTAATATTAATGGTAAATACTTATCATGATAACATTTATAATAAATGCTTATCACTTTAACACTTATGGCCATCCCCGATGCCCACAGGAAAATAGAAAAAGGGTTAGGTCTTGTCACAACTGGCTCGGTAAACAGAATGCCAACTCTAGTGGCTGCTTGCAATTACCAGCTCTAAGAAAGGCTCATGTGAAGGATCCAAACTGCCCCAGGAATGGTGAGTTCAGCATTTGTCAGTTGCGTTTGAATAAACTGCAATTTATCACACATTTGCTGTGTTTGACTCCTTGTGTGGTGGGTGGTGCTGGGTGTTTGTTGGATTACTCACTACATCACACCACCTTCCCAGAGCTCCCTCACTGGGTATAATGCCTCCCCACCAGGGACTGATTTTTGCAAGTTTTGTAAAAGAATACAAATGTTTGTAGATGTGGTACACTGCTAACTGACCTCCCAGCCAAGTGTCCTTGGTACCTCATCACTAGCCAACCTGCTAGCCAAGTGTTCTTGGCTCCTTGCTACTAGCTGACCTGCTAGCTGAGACTTCTTCCTCCAAGGGTGCCTCGAGGCAGGTCACCCTTTCCCTGCTTGTCAATCCACCAACAGATACTGCCTGGGGCCCACCTCTGCTAGGCTAGTAACCCCACTGCTGACTGACCTGTCAGCTGTGTCTTCTGGCCTTCAATGTGGGAGGGTGCTTGGTTGCAGGCCACACCCCATTTAGTTGCTAGCTGACCTGCTAGCTTAGTTCACTTGAGAGCCCCTTGTGACTGGCTACACCTTTTCTACCACTAGTTGATTTGCTACTTGATCCCAGTGATGCTTGCAAGGCTCTGGAGAAGGCCACCTGACATCACCATCCCCCTTTGCTGGATGCCTGAGTCAATGCCTTGCCTGGCTATATAGCTCTCAAGCCCTTAAAAGTGCATTCTGATAGGCAGGGCTGTCTAGTGGCAGGGTTCTCTCAGCTGCCCCTACAGGTCCCCCAAAGGTTTTTCCCTGGGACTTCTCTTCAAGGTGCTTCTCTTCTGGAGCTCTTCTGACCCTCCTGAAAACTCCTGCAAAATGACTGAACCCTCCTGGCAGCATTGTTTTATGCTTCTGGGAGAGGGCATGGCTAGCCTGAGGTGGCTTTCCATACTGGCTGGGGAAGGGTGCAACATTGACTGGCCATGCAACTCAAAGATTTGACTGTACAACCAATAAGTGTTGAGGACTTATATGCAGCCCTCGCACCTCCTCCCCATCACAAGTACACTAATGACAGATTTCAAATTCAGCATCAGGGACCTTTGATGTGTCATTATGGAAGCCACTGGATTGGAACTCCCGCAGTCGGCATTTTCACTTTCAATCATGTGGTCAAGGAAGGCAGGTACAGACTTTCCTGACCACCCCTAACACCCCAACACATATTTAAATAAAGTAATAAAAACAAAGTTGGCCACCAGCACTGAAGATGCTGATGGGTCACCCGACCAAGTTTCTTGTAGAGCACCTGAGGTGGTCGTTATGTCAGAGGCTTCATGTGCATTTGTACTACATTAGTCTATAGTGCTAGCTTTTAAATACCGCTTGTTACAATTAGACACTTAACACATCTAAAATAATCAGTATAGCTAACATGTACAACATATAACAAGAATGAAAATATTTAAAAAAAGTAATAAATTGTACTATGTTGGTGTGTTAACCAAGAAATAGTTAGCAACATGCTATCTGTAGTCATACTCATGCCCAATCACTTTTAGTGCCATAACTGTGTTTATTTAGTTATTTATTGAAAATTTTAGAGAATACCTTTGAGCACAAGTGCTTTTTATAAATTTTCCACATCAATAACAGGGAATACGAAGCAACATAACAAATACAATAAATGAGTTCCAGTGGAATGAAGTCTAACAGGTACAGATATAGTTCGAACAAGTGCAAATAAAAAGGCTGGAATCAAATGCATATCAGATAGACAGAATGAGTGCAGAACAAGTATAGTAATGGTACATAGCCTCAGAGACGGAGTCTGACACAGTTCAAAGAGTATACCGGGATGGACTTTAGATTGGATGATTAGCAGTTACAGTTGCACCAAACTGTTATGGTTGCCCATAGTGCTCTCTTAAACTGGTCACACTTAGGTTGACTGAGCAAGGTACTGAGCATCTCATTTAACCAGCCAGTGGCCCTAACTGCAAATGAATGCTTTCCCAGATGAGTATGGAGAAAAGGCAGTTCAATGGCATCCTGACCCATGCTCCTGGTGTTGTAGAGATTGGAGACAGGGCAGAAGTAGTGAGTTAGAGCCAGGAGGGTTTGGCACAGTAGCACCTTCTTGGCTAGCAAGTGTGTCTGGAACTTAATTCTGCTTGGTAGGGGTAACTAATTTGTTTGGGTGTAGAAGGTGCAGCTGTGGGTGCACTTGTCAGCCCCAAGCACAAAGCAACAAGCCTTATTGTAGATCTAATTAATTCTGCTAAGAATTGAGTTGCAGGCAGTTACGTAGACAGAGAGGCCATAGTCAGCTAGTGACAGCACTGAGATTGCCACTATGAGGTATCTGGCATCAGCAATGAGGGTGACCTGGTTACGGTACAAGACTCTCAATCCTCTGTTTACCATGGACACAAGGGGCCTGATTCCAAGACGCATGGCACAACTCATGGGCGTATGCGAGTTGCGCCATGCGGCGCTATGCCAGGAACCCTGCACCGTATTCCAAGACAGGCAGGGTCCCCGGCACCTACATCCTTTGACTAGCGGTAGATGCAGGCTAGCACCATGGGCATGGCACAATGGACCTGGATGCTGCAAGTCACAGCCCACTGAGAACTGCCCCCCAGAGCCCCTCTACCCCAGAACACCACCACATGCACCGGGGGCATGGGGGGGCTGGACAGGTGGCACTGGTGTTCAGGAGCACTTCAGGAAATGGACCCCGGAGTCCCCGACATTTGGGGGGTTGGGGGCATGTCTGTGTTGGGGGGCATGGGGAGCACAGCTGTGTACTTTCTGCAGTGCTGCAGAGTGGGCATCTGTCAATTGGCATGGACGGATGCCCCTTAGACCATCTCCCTGATGGTCTAACTCCACTGTGCCATTGCGGCTTCTGGAATAGCATATGTGGGTTACAGCAGCCACCCTTTTGGAATAGGGCGTAGCTGCTGCCATAACCCACCCTTGTGCCATGCTGTTGTGGGTTGTGGGCATAGTGGGAGGTGTAACCCACCTTTGGCTCAACCCGCATATGACATGGTGCAGGTCATCACCTGGAATCGTGACTTGTGTATCTCATGGTGCAAGTTGCGATTTACGCCATGGGGTTTGGCATAAATCACCTTGCACCATGAGTAAGCAATCTTGGAATCAGGCCCCAGGTGGTCAATGTGGGGAGTTAAAGATAAGATATTGTCAGAGCTGGGGGAATAGAAGTGCGATGACATAGCACATCCAGCCAGGGGCTAGGCAGTTTAAAGAAGCTGCTGTCCCTTCCACCTTACTAATGGTGACAACTCCCGATATAAGCTGATAAAAGAATTTTAGGTTGAAGCCTACAAGATATTAGATAAGCTCCTGATAAGTTTGTTTATGCCTATTTGTTGTCTGTTTGCCCATTCATTGCAGAGCCAGAAAAAATCAGCAGAGTTTAAAGAATGCTAGCAATGGAATGAACAAGAATGCCGAAAGTCGGCAGCTGAAGGTGCCAGAACATTATTCTTGTTTAAAAGGGCATACCTGAATTCAAGACGAGGTATGCTGTCCTGAGGAGTACTGTAGGAGACACCAGAAAGGAAAGTCAAACAGGCTGGAAAAGTATCGTTAGGCAGTTTGCAAACCCACCAGCAATGAAACAGACATTGAATCGATGGAGGCTTGCAGTCCCAAGAAAGACCTTTCTTACTTTTTTCTCTTGTGGGTCAGACTGTTTTGGCCCAGATGATTGTGAGAAGATAAAGGGGAGATATCAGAGGGAAACAATAAATCCAAGGCCACAATTTGAAGAAAATGATAAAAATAAGGGATGCAAAGGCTGGAGCAGCGAAGAATGAAGCTAGAACTCGTCCATTAAACAGCCAGGTACAGAGTGCAGAAGAAAAGGAAACAAGGTACAATTACTTCAGATGTGTTTTTTCACAAAAACACAATACAGAAATAAAAAACTGTATCAGCACTATTTAAAACTTGCATTGACATTTGGAGCTGAGACTTGGGTACAGTCCGAGTGATTGATAGAAACCAGGCCCAGGCAAGGACAGGCAATCTGGCAGCGAAGGGGGGGGTGGGCTCCTTTACATCTTGAGCGCTAAAACAAACAAAAAAATTATATAAAATTTGAGCTCAACTGCGTCTACAACAAACAAAACAATAAAGATTACTGAAAACTTCATGCAAAGACAAACCAGCACCAGCTCAGCTGTCCCTGTACCTCAGGAGCAGTTGGAACTACTTTAAATCCATGAGAACTTAAGTAAAATAAAAGGAAAATAACCGGCAAAAATATCAAAACATTCTGTAAAAAAAGTAACTCCAGAAAAGGGAGGCCAGGGGAGCCCAACAGAGACAGATTCTGAGCAAATAGCATCTTTGCACATAATCTCAAGCAGGATAAGACTGAAGCAATTGAAATTGCCTTTCAAAAACTGCTGCAGTTCATCAGGTCAAAGCCCTTCCAAGATGGCTCCTAAAATGCAACCAGAACTTGACAAGAAAAAAAAAAAAAAGGGGAAAGTATTAAGTACTCAAAGGAAGAGTTCAATGAATTTGGAAGAAGAATTGGCAGAAATCCTAATAAAAGAAACTCAGAAAACAATTTAAAAACAACTTTGAATGACCAAACAGAGCCAGAAACCTCTATGGATTGAAGAGCTGCCACAAGCCAGCAAGATCCTAAAGAAGATTCACAACTATTTTGGGCACAAAAATTGATCAACAATTTTAATACAATACAACAGACAATAGAAAACCTGCAAAAACTGCATGCTGCAGTGGCCAATTTGAATTCTACTGTGACTAGAATGGAAGGGAAATTAGAACAAGAAATAAAACGAATGAACTGGAGAATAGACATTCTCAAACAGAAGATACTGTATTGTGAACCCACTACAAAAAGAGGTCAAAACCATCTGCAAAAAACAAGAACATAGAAGTTGACAACAGATAAGAACCACAAGGCCCATCCAGTCTTCCCATTTTTTCTACCTTATGAACGTGCCATAGGCCTTTACTCTGTCAATGGCCTATCTATGCATACTCATCTGTATTGCCCCCTTATGCCTATCCCATGCCTGTTTGAAGCCCTGCACTGTATTCATATCCACCATTTACTGAGGTAGGCTGTTCCATGCATCCACCATCCTTTCTGTGAAAAATAACTTTCTCACATTACCCCTTAATCAGCCTCCCTCTAATCTCATGCTGTATGTATCCTCTTTTCCTGCTATTTTTCTTATATTGAAACATGTTAGACTCTTTCACCTTGTTAATGCCCTTAAGATGTTTGAACGTTTCGATCATATCACCTCTCTCCCTCCTTTGCTCTAGGGTATACATATTGAGCTTTGTTCATCTGTTCTCATATGTTTTCTGATGCAGGCCCTGCACCATTTTGGTTGCTCTTCTCTGGACTGCCCCCAGTTTGTTAATGTCCTTGTGCAGGTGCGGCCACCAGTACTGTATGCAGTACTCCAGATGGGGCCTAACCAGTATCTTGTAAAGAGGGATTATTACCTCCCTCTTATGACTTGTGATACTCCTACTAATACACCCCAACATCCCTCTAGCCTTACCTACTGCTTTAGTGGTCTGCTTGGATGATTTCAGGTCATCTGTGATGATGATGCCCAAGTGTCTTTCTTCCCTTGTGATTTCCAGCAACTCCCCTCTCAATCTATAAGTGGCTTCAGGGTTTCTATTCTCTACGTGTATGATCTTGCACTTCTTTGGTTAAACCCCAGTTGCCACTTTTCTGACCATTTTACCAGTTTATCCAGATCTCTTCTCATTCTGCCCACCCCATCTGGATCATCTACTCTGTTGCATCTTGGTGTCATCTGCAAACAGACAAACCTTACCCTCCAGTCCATCTGCAATGTCACTGATGAAGATATTGAAGAGGACTGGCCCCAGGACTGATCCCTGAGGTACCCCACTTGTGACTTGCATCTCTTCTGACTGTATACCATTTACCACTACTCTCTGTTTTCTGCCTACCAACCAGTTTGCCACCCAGTTGACCAACCTCTGAAAAACCCAGAGCCTACCCAGCTTATTAATCAATCTTCTATGTGGAACAGTATCAAAAGCTTTGCTGAAGTCAAGGTAGGTGACATCAACTGTACCCCCTTGGTCCACCACTTTGGTTACCCAGTCAAAGAAATATATGAGATTAGTTTGACAGGACTTTCCTGTTGTAAACCCATGCTGTCTTGGATCCTGTGCTCCTATGGATTCCAGGTGTTGCACTATTCTTTCCTTAAGGAGTGCCTCCATAATCTTGCCCACTACTGAGGTAAGACCGACTGGTCTGTAGTTCCCTGCCTCCTCCCTGCTACCACTCTTGTGGAGCAGGATCACATGACCCCTTCTCCAGTCTTCTGGGACCTCTCCTGTGCCCAGAGACTCACTAAACAGTTCTGCAAATGGCTCTGCCAGTTCCACCCTTAGCTCCTTTACTTCCCTGAGATGTATGTCATCAGGTCCCATTGCCCTGTCTACCCTGAGCTTTGCAAGTTCTTGTAGGACCCTTTCTTTTGTGAAGGGACTAGTGCACACCCCTCTCTCCCCCCTGTGTAGATTGGTGCTGAGCTGTGGGCCCTGCCCTACCTTCTACTCAGTAAATACTGAGCAGAAGTATCTATTTAGGATAGATGCTTTCCCTTGGTGCTCCTCCTCACAACTCCCCCTTATCCCCTTTGATCTTAGCAATGCCCCCTCTGGACTTTCTCCTTTCAGTAATGTATCTATAGAAAGTCTTCTCCCCTTCTTTTACTGTTTGTGCTAGTGTTTCCTTGGTTTGGGCTTTTGCCTGCCTTACTGCCTTCCCTGCTTTCCTTAGGGAAGTTTGACATGCCTCCCTATTTTCATCCCGCTGTGTTCCCTTATATTTCCTGAAGGCCAGCCTTTTGGCTCTGACCTTTTCTGCTGCTGTTTTTGAGAACCAACGTGGTTTCTTCCTTCTTTTTCTCTTGCTTTTCTCTCTAATACAATGAGATGTTGCTTCAAGTATTGCATCCTTAATGCTTGCCCACTTTCCCTGCACTCCCTCACCTGTATTTCTTCTCACCAGGGATAGCTTAACTCTGTTGGCCATCTTATCAAAGTCAGCTCCTCTGAACTCCCATATTTTTTGCCTTGGAATGGGATGATTTAGTTCTAGTGGCCAAATTGAACCATACCATGTGATTGTCACTGGCCCCCAGGTGACCTTCTAACTGGAGATCTGTGATCCTTTCTCCATTAGTCAGTACTAGATCTATGGTAGCCCTGTCTTTTGTGGGTTGTTCTATCAGTTGTTTGAGGCCCTCCCCCTGCAGGGATTCCACCATGCATCTAGTTCTGGCTGATGTTCCTGCTGGTATTGACCAATCTGTATCTGGCATGTTGAAATCTCCCATTATCAGAACCTCCCCTTTATCTGTCATGTTTTGTATACCTTCTAACAGTAATGTGTCTATATCCTCCACTGGTCTGGAGGCCTGTAGACAACTCCAGTTTGTATGGCTGTCCCATTTCCTGTTTCCAGGATGACCCACAGTTTGTCTGGCTCCCTATGTGTATTCTGAATTTCTGTAGCTTTGATATCTTCATTGACCTAAAGGGACCCTCCACCCCCCCCCCCTTTTTGCATCTCGGTCTCTTCTGAACAGTACATAGCCGGGTACTGAAGTCTCCCAAGTGTGGTTACTGGTGAACCATGTCTCACTAATGGCTATTATGTCCAATTTAGCCTCTATCATTGTTGCCTGCAGGTCTGGGATCTTATTTCCCAGACTGCAGGCATTGGTGTACATGATTTTCCGATGGCTAGCTTTCAGTGTGTTAGTTGTTGGGTGAGATCCAGCATTTCCCCTGCGTGTCATATGGGGAGCTGGACCATTTTCCTTACCTGGTGATGCAAATTAATTATAAACATGCTGAACTCCTGTTTGATCACTAGCTGAGGGGGGTAGGAGTGTTCTTCCCATTCGATGTATCGGGTGCTGCACTCCTCTCCCCATTTGCTAGTTTAAATATTCTGCAAAGATGTCAAACTTCTGCCCCAATGCATGGACTTCCTCCTTAGTCAGATGCAGTCCATCGAATTTAAAGAACTTTCACTCCCCAAACTGTTGCCAGTTACCTACAAATTTGTGTCATTTTTCCTGGCACCAGCCCTTGAGCCACATGTTTAGCTCCCCTATTTAACCTTCTCTGACCTTCCGTCCATGTGACCCCCTCTCCCAGACTGGCAGGATCTCAGAGAAGAAGATGCCAGACAAAATGGATGACAGTGTGTCTCCCAGCCTGGTCAGGTGTTCCTTGGTCTCCACAACTGACCGGCTGGTGACAGTGTTAGTCCCTATGTGTACCAGGACTTTGATGTTTTCTGCTGCTTCCTGCAGCTAGAGTTCAAAGTTGATGACCAAGAAAATAGGTCTAGAAGAAAAATTATCAGAATTTTTGGTTTTCTTCTGGAATAAGGAAAAAGAAAAGTCATTATCAGATATAACCAATGACCTCTTTCTGGCCTTATTGGGGCCAGGAACAGAACTGCCCATTGTGGCAGGGTACACTAGCTAACACAGAAGGGATGGGAAGGGACACCTTGACCTGCAATATGCAAGTTGTTAACATTGGAAGGCAAAGAAAAAATAATGCAATCTTTTTACAGAACAAGCAACTTTAAGTTCAGCTACCAAACAATATCTCTGAAAAGTAATTTTTCCAAAAAACTATAGGAGCAAAGAAAGCAATATTCTGGTATTCAACAAGTGTTATGGAAGTGGGGGGGTCAAAGCCTTTGTGATATATCCTTCAAGACTAAAGGTTATGCTAAATGGTCAAATGTTAATGTATAACAATGTTACTGAGGCTCAGCAAGGCCTCAAATTGCATATCCCTCATATATTTACAGTATATGAAAATGGTTACATGTAAGAGGGAGGTCTGATGCACATGGAAAGATGATATTGCAGTCTTAAGGGGAATTGGTTATGGAGAACATATTTATGGGAGGGAGACTAGCCCAGGCTGGGTCAGTAGCACCTAAGAGAGAAGACGGGTATGCCAAATAAAGGTCTTTGGCATAAGGATGGGTGGGAGGGGAGGAAGAGAAGGGGAAGGGAGGAGGTGGGGAAAGATTAAAAGAAGGAAAAATTCTGGAAAGGCAATAGTGAGTTCTTCAGTATGTAGTAGGAAATTAGTGATATTATATGGTAAAATAGGAGGTGGCTGGATAGAGAAATACAATCAGGAAAACTATTCTCAAGAAAATTTGATGACTTTAAAAAAATGACAGCAGTAATAAAAGGTGGCACATAGAATATTAATAGGATACATTCCTCAATAAAAATATATAGAATATTTAACAGAATAAAGAAAATGAAACTGGACATAGTGATGCTTCAAGAATTATTTCTGAATGAAAAAGAAATACAAAAGTACAAGAAAACAAAAACAAATGGGTGGGGAATTTATTCTATTTTATAGACCAATGGAAGAAAAGTGCAGGGGTGATAATAATGTTCAGTAAAAATGTTAAAGGGAACATTATAGACTCAGTGACAGATACTATGGGAAGGATAGTTTTGGTTAAAGTGGTACTGCATGGGAAGGATTTTGGTTTTGGATCTGTTTATGCACCTTTCTCTGGGTATGGTAATTTTTTAGCTGAAATAAATAAATTACTTAATTATTGGAACTGTCACTACACAGCATTGGGGGGGATTTCAGTTCTATACTGGAGGAGAAACTAGATAAATCATTACAAGGTTTAAAATGGGATAAATACAAATACCGCATAATAAAAAATGTCATATGTCCAAACAATTTAGAAGGTATATGGCATATGACACACAAGGACATAAGAAACTATACTCACTAATTAGTAAGACATAAGACCTTCTGCAGGATAGACTATATATTTGCCTGAAAGGAGTTATTGGTTAAATGTATGCAGTCTCAGCAAATATAGAATCACTTCTCCTATCTGATCACATTTTAGTTACCAATGACTTAGTCTTTGAAAGTTGTAACTGTAAAGATCAGATATGGAGGTTTAATAATGATATGTTGTCAGATGTCAAATTTCTGAAACAAATTAAGAAATAGTTCCAAACCTTCATTACTGATGATGAGGCAAATCAAGAAAATAATAGATTGCTGAGATGCCTTAAAAGAAATAGTGTGGGACTCTATTATCTCAGAGGCTACATGGATAAATTAAAAAAGAAATCAAATGATAAAAGAAGTAGAGGGGAAACTTAAGAATTTGGAATTAGCAGTTAAGAATGGGGGCCAAGGGGAGGGGGTAAGGAGGGGTAGTGGGGGAGGGGTACAGGTGGGAACAAGGTGGGGAGGAGGCAGTGTGATGGTGTAGGGGAAGGGGAGACATGTTTCTTGAGGAAGACAAACACTGCTGCTAAGTGCGGAGTGGGATAAGCAGAGTTTGCTCTTGCGACAAGGAAGTTTCCTGCTTAGGGAGGGCAGTCGCAGTTGTTAAGTGCAAAGAGGTGTTGGCATAGCTTACTCTTGAATGGACCAAGTGTAGATTTAGCCAGGATGTCCCAGGAGAGGGCATTTAGTCAACTGGGAGTGCAGTACGTAAAGGACCATTGTCCTTGAGAGGTACGACAGAAAGGAAACTGGTAGGACTGTCTAGTCATGCCTTGTGTCCGGTGGTGGTGGGTAGTTAGATTAAGGTGGTTTTGGATGGCCAGGGGGGTTAAGCCTAGGCAAGTTTTCTTAGCATGGAGACAGGTCTAGTATTTCATCCTGCCCTTTAGGTGCAACCAGTTGGTCAGAGCATACATGTCGCATGTATGGGTGAGTCAGTGAGCTCCTGTTATTAGCTTACAGGCTTTGTTTAGTGCTGTGGTGATCCTTTTAACCAGCATAATATTCTGTGGTGATTTGCATACACAGCCCATGATGCTTTGCATAGTGGGGGTATGTGTGATTTTGTATTTCTTTGAAACTTGGATTCCCGGCCAGAGCCCTTTGGGGTAACCATTGCCTCAGTGTTTGCACACTGAGGTTCTTTGTATTTTAGCTTGTTTTTTGTTTTAATTGGGTTCACCACAATATTACCCGGCAAGATCATCTTAGGGTAGCTGGTTCATTCCACTGGGGTGTCATACAGATGAGGCATACTGATGAGTCCTAGTAGGATGAAACATGTGTCTGTGTCTTTCTGTTGGCACCCTTTTCAGACTGTGTGAGAGGCCTTTTGGCACCATGCATTTCTGCTTAAAGTTGAACCAGCATAATATTCTGTGGTGATTTGCATATACAACCCATGATGCTTTGCATTGTGGGGGAATGTGTGATTTTGTATTTCTTTTAAGAGTAGAGTCAGACACAGCACTATACACAACCAGGCCATAGTCTATAATGGAGATAATATCTATGATTTTCATTTATTTATTTATTTAATTATTAAGAGTCTAAGATTACAAGTATCTTTGAGCCAAGGCTCTTTTACAAAGGTTCCATGTCAATTGAGGTACAATACAAACATTACTTAGAGTTGAGTAACAATGGAGAAAATGGTATACAGGTATTTTTAAGCAGCTGAAATACATTACATTTAGGGAAAGTGGGTACCAGGGGGTCAGGGTAGCCAGATGTAGCTGAGGCTTGGAATGGACACAAAAAGAGCAGTGCAGCTGTGGGCATTTGTCAGGCCTCAAAAAAGTGTTTGGGGTGGTAGGAGGAAAAACAGGAGAGGAGGGGAGGGTAGGCTGTAGTATGAGGGAGAGATGGAGTAGGAGTAGGAATAGAAGTGCTAGGTGGGAGATCAGATTATGAGGGACAGTCACAGGAGCTAGAGGCAGCTAGGTGGAGGCAAAGGTTGGCTTTGAACGGGCCTAGCTTTTGCAGAGAGGAGATGTCTTTGTTGAGTCCATTAATCCAGCTAAGAGCTCAGTACACAAAGGATATTTGGCCCTCTGTGGTGCAGCACTGAGGAATGTGCAGCATTTGATTTTCTGAAGCCCTGGTGAGGTGGGAGTTGCGTGCTGTATGGAGAAGAGTTTGGACTCTGGGGGGAGCAAGATGTAGCATAATTTTCTTAGCCATTAGACCAGTTTTGTACTTGATATGGTTTGATAACTGGAGCCACCCTATTTGGGCATTGAGGTCACACATATGGGTGAGACGGTGGGATCCTGTGATGAGTTGGCAGGCTTTGTTTAGGGCCAAGGATAAGCGCTTGAGGGCTGTGTCAGTTGCAGAGCTGTAAATAATCAGACCATAGTTGATTAGAGAGACCACTGAGCTCTGTACTGCTATCCTTAAGGCATCTGAGGTAAGGCATTGCCTGTGCCTGTAGAGGAGACCAATGCGTGTGTTTGTGGCTTTGGCAATGCTTTCTATGTGGATGCCATAGGACAGGTTGCTGTCTATGGTGATTCCCAGATATTTAAAGGAGTGAACCTGTTCAAGGACAGCACCAAGGCAGTTTGTAATATTAAGGGGGCGAAGCCTATGTTTGTTGTTGGAGCCACAGAAAAGCATTGACTTGGTTTTCTTACAGTTGAGAACCAGTGTTTGACTACTAAACCATGTTTCAATGGAGGTGAAACCCTTCTGAAGTCTGTTTTGGAGTAGGTGGGGGTCCTGTTGGGTGGTGTGAATGACAGCATCATCAGCATAGAGTAGGATTTGTTCCAGACAGGATTGTGGAAGATTATTCAAAAACAGGCTGAAGAGGAGTGGCTCAAGAATGGATCCCTGGAGGACTCCTGAGTGTACTGGTCTAGCGTCTGAGAGGACATTAGCAATTTTCACTCTTTGGGAATGGTTTTCTAGGTAGCTTTTAAACCAAGTTGTAGACTCAGGGCACAGCCCAGCTTTTAGCAGTTCTGTGAGGAGTATTTGATGATGGATGGTGTCAAAAGCTATGGTCAGGTCTATGAAGACCTGAACTAGTGAGGTAATTATTGTCCAGAGAGTTGTGAATTGCTCCTGTGAATTCAAGGAGGGCAGATGTGGTGCTGTGGCCTTTTCTGAAGCTGTGTTGTTGTTTACAAAGGATATTATACTTGTCCAGATATTCCATTAGCTGGTCAGAGGCCAGACATTCAATGGCCTTAGAGAAGGGGGTAGTATGGATATAGGCCAATATTTATCATGAAGGTCCTTGTCTCCACTCTTGTGGACTAGTGTCATGGTGGCAGATTTCCATCTGTTGGGGAACTGGCCAAGGGTGAGGGAGAGGTTAAAAATCCAGGTTAGAGGAACTAGCACTTCATCAAGAGTAAGGGACAGTAGTTTGAGGTCGAGTGAGTCGCCACTTATTCTAGATCCAGCAATTGCTTTACAGATGTATCTATGGACTTCATGTTTCCTGACTACTCTGAAGTAAAAATGGGGGCAATTTGAAAAAGGGAGCGGGGTGGAGAAGGGTGCAGGAGGGAGATCTTCATCAAAGAAGTCTGGAGGAAGAACACTACTGAGGTCAGTGAATGCATTATTGAACGTGTTAGCTATAGTGGAAAGGTCAAGAGTTACAGTCCCATCCATGTCCAACATTGAAGGTGATGTTTTGGGCAGTTTCCCTGTAACTTCCTTGCGATTATTCCAGAAGGACTTCCCCTTTCCCCAGGTGTTTGTGAGGGCATCTTTGTAATAGTTACTTTTTTTCAGGTGTATTTCTTTGGTGCAGTCATTTCGGGCACATTTGTAGTTTTGTATATCTACTTGCCTACCATTGGCCCGAGCCTGAAACTAGAGGTTGTCCCTAGTTCTCAGGAGTGAAAGGAGATCAGCAGTGAAAGGAGATCAGCAGTGAGCCATGGATTGCTAAGGCCTTTTACTTTCCTCTTTTTGAAGGGGGCGTAAACATCCCCAAACCATTCCCTATTCAGAATGGCCTTATTAATTTTTATACAATCTGAGAAAAGAGAAAATTATAGCAAGTCTCAGACATTGTCCCACGAGTTTTGATAGGAAATGGAATAAGGTATATATGTTGACCTTAATTACTAAATAAAAAATGGATTGGTTACAGCTATCCACAAAGGTAATGGTTGCCCATCTAGTTGAACGTCAGTAGAAATTGTATCTAGCTAACAAAGGGGGTAGGGGAAACTTTAGGATAATAGTTAGAAACATATTAAGGTTTAGTTGTAATTAAAAGTAGTAGTCATCTGTGGGCTGATGTAACCGCAAGGCCATATTTCTTTTCATAAATATATATATATATATCAATCTTTATAAGCCTTGTACTGCTATGTATGTATGACTAAAACAAAATAAAGCATATTTAATTTCAAAGAAGGGGGCATAAACATCACAGGCAGCATTGAAGGAGCTGATGAAGAAGTCAAGCGCAGAGTTGACATCCAATGCATGGAAGATAGGTGACCAGTGGAGATAACAGAGCTACTGTATTCACTGCAAACTGAAGTGCCTCAGTGATCATATTATTCCCAAATCCTTCAGTCAGGCATTTATATCCCTTATCCCTAAAGTAGGCAAATACTTAACTAGAGTAGAAAACTACAGACCGGTAACCATAGTGAATATTGCTTATAAGATTTGTAGAAAAGTATTAAATAATAGGTTACTGCCACTATTAAATAAACTAATTCACATAGATCAGTTTGGGTTTGTACCGAAGAGACCAATACAAACAGATCTACATGCGATTCAATATCTCACAGAATATTTACAAAAAAGGAAGATTCCAGCAATGTTCTTATCCCTTGATGCTACCAAAGCTTTTGATATGCTAGAATGGCAATACCTATTCAAAGCTTTATGGTTGTATGGTGTCAGGCTGACTAGCCCTGAACAGATTCTTTGTGGTAATAGAGGTGCAAATGAGCCTAGCATTCCCCAATACCCCAAGGAGAGTAGAAGGTCTCCAGGGGGAATATGCAATAAATTACATTATATACTATGATTATTGCTATGGTAACCATTCATAAGAAGCAGTACTAGATACTTAAAGTAAGCCATATTGGCCAACAGTTAGGTAGCTCCACAGTATTCTCTCTTCCTATGCAATATGTACTAAGTCAACTACATCGTAGAACAATGAAGGCATACATGTTACATGGAAAACACAGGATGTGGTGCAAGTATACATAAATTCAAAAGATGGCAGTGCCTACTACATAATAGTATACTAGAAGATTACAAAGACACAGGTGTATTGGCCTACTATGTGCAGTTTCCATGCATAGAGAAAGTATGATAGTACAAATCATAATGTACCCTGACACTTACACTTGTACGGTAAGTGCCCATGCCCTATAAGTTAGTATGTGCATATGTATAGTATAGTTTGTCTAAGGTGTACAGGTGGAATGCCAATTAGGGTGTAAGGACCTCACATAACAATGGCATCCCTGAGAAATTTATAGATTATACTAAGATAATATATAAACAACCAGAAGCAAAATTAAAAATTAGTAACAAATATTCTGAATATTTCATTCTCAAATGCGGAGTGAGACAGGGATGTCCCCTATCACCATCCATTTTCATATTAGCTTTAGTATTATTGTTAAATGAAATTAGAGCAAATGAGAGGGTAGAGGGAATACGAATAGGAGAACAAGAAACAAAAATAAATGCCTACGCAGATTATTTATTACTTACATTACAAACTCCAGTGGGAATTTTGCCAGAAATTAAAAAATTATTATAAGATTGTCTAAGGTGGCAGGATATAGAATAAATGAGACCAAATCAGAAATGATAATATTTGGTTCTATACCAACAGAAAAAATACAAGAACATTTTCAAGCTAAATTACAAACTAAAGGGATGAAATATTTAGGGACTGTTATCTCAAATAATATAGATAATTATTATAATTTGAGCCATTGCTCTTTATTAACATCACTTAGAAACAAACTATTAGGATGGAGCAAAATGTCCCTGTCTCTTAGGGGGAAAATACAAATAATTAAGATGCTAGCCATCCTCTATCATATAGAATACAAACAATGGCCCCTATGCAGGAAGGGGAGGGTAATACACACTGCAGGTCCATACCTCACCCATGCAGCTCCACACCCACAGGAGATCTGCGTGTGGCCACGTTCACAAATAGTAGCCACTGCATGTCTCCCATATGTGGCCCCTCCTCCTGGCATGCAGGCCCGTGGAGAGGTTGGGTGTGGAGCCACAGATCTGAGTGGGCAGCCAATCAGCCACCCAACCCAAACCCCTTAGTGGATCACCTACATCCATGTGCACCAGGCAAGGAGCTGGCACATAGAGCACCATATGAGGTGTGGGGGCAGGTTCCTGGATGCCACCCACAGGCCTTCCAGTGTGCCCCACATGCTGGGGTTCCCTCAGTGGGGGTGCTCTGAACCCCACCTCACAGCCACAGCCTGCAGCTGTTGTTCTTGGGGGGCCATGTAACAGGCACCCTGCCTTTACAGTTGTCCCAACCTGGCAGAGGCGCCGGGACCTGCGCCCAGCACTCCACATGTTAGTGCATCCTGCAGAGTGCCAGAATGCCCCCAGCACCTCCCCCGGTCCACCCCCTGCATGTAGGGCCACACGCCACTGGAGATCAGGCATGGAGGAGGATGGCCATCTGATAGTGAATGTAGCGCAGGGGGCGCAGTGGGTCCAGGTGGGTGCAGTGTGGGCTACCTGCCAGGGTTACACGGCACATACCCACTCTGAACTTTTGCGCATAGGGCCAAATAATAGTACCTATTCCTACTATACGGTTTAAGAAGAAAAATAAGCTACTTTCCAAATACATCTGGTACTGTAAATAACCCAGAATCACCTGGAATAAACTTTGGTTACTTGATGAGCAAGAGGGGGATGGCCTGCCCAGACATAGAAAATCAATATGCAGCTTATATAGAATAATCAGAGGGATAACATTAGAAAACACAGACATAAAATCTATCTTATACACAGTAAACAAAAATAAAACATCTGAATGCATTATAATTAAACATATTGGTCATATAATAAACCAATATTTCAGCAAAATGCATTGGGACATAATATATTCACCATCCAACAAGATATGGGGGAACCCTAATTATAAATTACATGGAAAATTACCGAAAAATAAAATATGGGAGTCAAAGAGAGTTTTAAGATGAAAAGCCTTTCTAAATCAGGGAGGGAGGAAGGATGAAATGGGAACAATTTAGAACACAATATGACATATGAAATACCCATAAATTATTTTTTACATTAACTGCACAGTTGGTAGAAAAACATTACAAAGGTTGGGAAAGAGCCCCTAATAACAAAAAGAAAGAAAAAGAACTAGAACTTATTTTAACTACTAACCATAAAAAAAAACAGTTTTCTTGGCTAGTAAGTCAATTAAACAAATCCATATAATTAATTTATGTAAAAACTATACAAAATGGGAGCTGGACCTAGAAGAATCCTACACAGAACTGTAATGGCTATTGGCCAGTGGTTACATATAGGATTATAAGTTTTCTAGAGACAAAACACTTCAATTCAAGATTTTTAATAGAGCTTATTTTTCTCCATATAGATTAAATAAAATTAATTTAACTTTAGCCATGGTGTGTTGGCATTGTGGATCTCAAGCAATAGATATATTTCATGTTTTATGGGAGTATAAACTAAGTAGGGAATGGTGGTCTCAGTCCTTTGTAATATCAGATCAAATCAAATATAGGCCTTCTTTTTGTCAGGATCGCACATTTTCTCTTCTTGAAATGTGTAATAAAATTCAACTGGACACTAAACAATGCAAAATAAATAAAGCCAATTGTATAGCTGTCAAAAGGCTAATTTTGAAATCTCAATCTCAATCTTTATTTATTTATATAAGGTGCCTTTCTAAAACCAAGGCGCCTGTACAATACTAGATAAAACAATTACAAATAGAATAAACAACAATATTAAAAATCATTATATGCTTTACTAAAAAGGTGAGTCTTTAAAGATGCTTTAAAACTTTGGACAGTCGGGCTGTCCCGCACCTGACAGTAGAGGAATTCCACAGGGTTGGGGCCATAAAACTAAAAGATCTGGCCCTGAGGTTTTAACGAACCCTGGGAATCTCTCTAACAATCCTAAATCAGTGGATCGGAGAGGCAGGAGGGACAGTAGGGATGAAGGAGATCTTTCAGGTAAACAGGTCCCTGATCATGTAGGGGCCTTATAGGTCAGCAAACCCGACCTTGAAGGTGATTCTCCAGCAAACTGGCAACCAGTGCAGACCCGCGGAGCAAGGCGTTATATGACTGGACCTAGATAAGCCTGTCAACAGCCTGGCTGCCGCATTCTGCACTAGATGCAGGCGGCGAATCTCAACCCCAGGAAGCCCTAGGTAAAGCGAGTTGCAGTAGTCAAGGCGGGAGGTAATGAAGACGTGGACCAAAGTAGGCAGATCGTCTGGGGCAACCAGGTGCTTCACCCGGGCGATGTTCCTCAGATGGTAAAAAGAGGTTTTGACAACTGCTGACACCTGAGATTTAAATGTCAAGCAGTCATCAAATACAATGCCCAGATTCCGCACTCGGTCTGAGGTAATTAGCGGGATACCCCCGAGCCATAGACCCGAGGGTGATCCAACCAATAAACCCACCTCCCGGCGATCCTGGCCCACAGCCAACACCTCAGTTTTATCAGGGTTCAACCTCAGCCAACTCACATTCATCCAGTCCTGGATTTCAGCAAGACAGTTATTAAAGCCCGAAAGAGGCAGCATCTTGGCGGTAGCAAAAGGACATGTACAGCTGAGTATCATCTGCATAACGGTGAGAAACTCAGACCATGCCGCCTAATATTCGCTCCTAACGGCAGCATATATACTGCAAACAACATGGGTGCCAAAATGGAACCTGCGGTACCCCACAGGATAGGGAGAATGATGTCGAGGAAAAAATCCCGGACACCACTCTCTGAGTCCTACCCTCAAGGTAAGATCGAAACCAACTGAGGACTGTACCAGACAGTCCACAGATGACCGCAAGTGTTCCAATAGCACACCATGGTCTACAGTATCAAATGCTGCAGAGAGATCTAGAAGGACCAGAATGGAACGAGATCTTCGATCTCTCGCTATTAGGAGGTCATTTAGCACCCGGATCAGAACTGTCTCGGTACTATGTCTTTTTCTAAATCCGGACTGGAGAGAATCGTAGAGATTGTGGCTGGTCAAATGATCATCTAACTGCAATGCAACCACTTTCTCAATAACTTTACCCATAAAGGGTAAGTTAGAGACAGGCCTGTAGTTTGCCAGGCAGTCCGGGTCCAAGGAGGGCTTCTTAAGGAGGGGCTGGACCACAGAAATATTGGAAGGAGCCATCAGATCTTACACCCTTCCCAGAGGGAGAATGGAAACAATCATTTTTAAGTTTTCTTTTGAATAATGATTTTGGTAAAGGGTGGTAATGGATTTGGAAGTTATATAACAAAAGAACAAAACACATGATTGGATCCATTCTAATTTTAATGGACTAATCCTCACAAAACAAAGGGTTCTATATAAATATGCCCATCTATAACTTAGATCACATGATTTTTCTTCTATTGGTATACATTTTATGTATAAGATATATAATTTTACTGCCTTGATATGGGAACAAATGTATACATTCACTATGTCATCCTGATTGTATTCATGTGAAGAAGGAATGGATCAGCCCACGAATGTTCTGGAATTATATGTAAAGTACAATATGAACAAGAAATAAAATAAAAATATTTATTAACAAAAAAAAGATAAGATATCGTTGAGGATCATGCTGAGGTATTTAAAGGTTTCCACCTGTTCAAGTATATGCCCAAGGTGATTGCAGATGATGGGGTGGGGCATTTTTCTTCATTTTTGGCTTGTGAAGAGCATTGTCTTAATTTATTTTCTAACTTAGAACCAGTTTGTTTTGGGAAAACAATTTTTCAAGGGCCTCAAAACTACGCTTGGGGACAGAGGTAAGGCTGGCAAGGTTAGGGTCCTTGAAATAGATAACAGCATTGTCTGCCTAGAGAAGTACATTTGCTGACTGACAGGCATCAGGCTGGTGGATTATGAATAAGCCCAATACTAGGGGGCCCAGAAGGTAACCCTAGGGAACACCAATGGATACATTCCTAACATCTGACAGGGAGTCATCTATCTAAATGCACTGAGTGTGATCAGTTAGAGTACTTTGGAACTAGGTGACTGTGTCCTGTGACAGGCCTAGGTCATGGAGTTTGCAGAGAAGGAACTTATGACTGACTAAGTCAAAGGCTTTTGTCAAGTAGATACAGATGGTGCCAAACTTGTCTCTATTCTCAAAAGCAAAACTGAAATACTCAATTAGTGCTGTATTTGTGCTGTATTTTCTTAAACTCATGATGTTGGGGACACTGTATTTCATACTGTTCAAGACAGGAAACAAGCTGATTGGGGCACTAGTATAAAGCATTTTATTGATCAGACAATTAACCATTTAATCGGGCAAAGTCAAAAACATAGACATAAATTTAAAGTTATTAAAAACCCAGTACAGACATATAATTATAAAACAGTCACATAAATCATGACAGATATTAACTGTCATGTGTACAAGTACAGATATTTTTAACATGTTAAGTGTGCAAAAAACATACACATGATTACCACAAGTTCTTCAGCCTGATAAAAGATTACTATATTTAAGCCTGATTCTGGTAATAGGTTCCAAATAACCTACCACTGATTTAATTATGTAATCATCTTCTGTTGTAAAGAGAATATTTAGTAACAAATCCTGATCCTTGGTTTGAGCAGTAGACCATAATGAAGTCAGCCAATGGTCTCTAGGTCTATTATACCAAGGGCAAACAAAAATTATATGCTGTAAGTTTTCTATTAGCTGGTGTCTACAGGAACAATAGCGCTCTTGGATGGAAGTTAACTTATTATATCTTGCCTTTAATACATTGTTGGGAAACTGTTCCTGTCTGTATTTAATATATAATTGTATTTGATTAAATTCATGTAATACATCCAGACAATATCTGTATTTATATGTCAAATGATTTTGGACTAACCATGGCATGATTTGATATCTACTAATGCCATGTAAATCGTGAATTTTAAAATATTCAACTAATCTGTTTGAGACAAATTTTCTATATTTTAAGCTTATTTTAATACCTCTGGTTACATAATTTTCCAAAAAGGCAAGATCTATTTCTTTCAGTATATAATAAACGTTCTTCAACCAACTAGATTGGAGTATTCCATTTCTATTCCATTCATATTTTTCCTCTAGGCAAAGGTATGGAAGCCTATGTGATTTCATGTGGGAAATCCCTATCCAGTAATTAACTTTTCTTGCAAAGAAATATGCCATGAGTCTGGGTAAACCTAGTTCAGCTCTGATTACTAAGTCTGGTATAGAGTAACTTAGGCTCATACTAGATTTTATTAATTTATTCAAGGGAGCTTCTAAAATATCAAAGTTATCCGTATCCCAAATATTTGCATTGTATAATGTTTGGGCATAGTACCTAGCTTTGAGTGCATCAATTAATGGTTTAATGGAGTTGCCCCCATATTTCCTGTTAAATAGATTTAATAAACTGGCAGTTTGTTTAAGTTTAGTTTTTAATTGATTAATGTGATTAGTCCATATACCATCAGATGTAAGATGCAGGCCTAAATAAGTTTGTTATGACATCGTTTTTAATTTTTTTCTCCCCAAGCTGCCATGCTTTATTTATTTGTTTGGTTCCAAAAATCATTATCTGGCTTTTTAACTCATTTATTCTGAGTTGGTATTCAGTTGTACAGGTATGTAAAATGTTTAATTGTTCTGTCAATCCAGACTGTGTAAGGGAAAATAGTGCCAAATCATCAGCGTATACCAATGATGCACAGTGCCTGGAGAGAATTTTAGGTAAATCAGTGGTGGAAAATTCTAGTTGAGTCAGTAACTTATCAATATAAATAGAAAACAACAAGAGTGCTAAAATGCACCCTTGTCTCACACCCTTTTTAGTTGGAAAACTGGTGGACAGTTGTCCTATAACCCCTAACCTGCCCACATGTCTCTATATAAGGCACTTACAATTGCAACCAATTCTTCATAGATCCCCATTCTATCAAGTTTTTATAGGCAGCCTCACGATATTGTGTTGAATGCCAAACTAAAATCGATGTATGCAACATATACTTTTTGTTTCCTTATTTTGATGTATTTTTCATAGATGTGCCTTATAATAAAATAATTATCCATGGTAAAGTAACTGGACCTAAAGCCAGCTTGATATTCCAATAGTCCTCCAAGTTGATTGATTTGTTTTAAGAGCCTTCTTAATATACTTTTGGAAAAAATCTTACCCATGTTATCTAGGAGTGATATTGGCCTATACATAAGAGGGTTGTTTTTATCAACCTTTTTATAGATAGATATGATAATTGATCCTTTCTATGACATTGGAAAGTTAAGTGTAGAGCAGCAAAAGTTGAAAAATCTAGTAAGAATATTGGCCCAATGCAATGGTGCAATTAGATATGCTTCTCCTGGTATTAAATCGGGCCCAGCAGCCTTATTTCTTTAAGGTATTTATTGAAAAATATACTTCAGGAATTACTATACTTCAGACATGTGCCATCTCAGTTAACCTTCCATTATTAGCATTACCAATTAGGGGGTCATAGAATATGCTGGTATAATGAACTATCCATGCATCTAGTGAAATATGTGTGTCAATCTCATATTTGAGATTATTTGTTCCTTTTTCGACTAGTAGCCAAAAATAGTGATTATCATTATTTCTTATTATGGTTAACATTGTATTCCATTGTTTGATTTTGTAGTCTTTTTGGTTTGTATTCAAAAATATCTTACAATTTTTTCGAGCTTTGTTTAATAATTTGCATTTTTCTCTATGTTTAAGGTGATTGGTTGATCTAATTAACAAATTATTTTCTTTTTCTCTCTCTGGCATTCTGTATCAAACCAAGTAGTCAGATTTGTATTATTACTGTTTGATAAAGTAAATGCCATTAAAGTAGATCTTATTTCATTAATAAATGACTGAATTATTACATATTCCTCATTACCATTGATGGTCTCATCAAACCTACTTATATATGACAGTATTTGAATAATTATGGGCTCACACAAATCTTGCCATTTGATCCTATTTTGATTTCTTATCTCTAGTTGTGGTAGTGGATAACAATTATTTATAATAGGATGGAAAAATTTTAATTTGGCTTTAATAGGGAAATGATCACTGTCTGCTCTGAGTTTAATCTGACAGGTGTCCCAGAAGTCCATTTCCCCATCCAAAATATAAAATATAATATTGAAGAACCTAGCAGTCCACAATAAGTACAAGTTCTGGTACTATCCCCAATTAATCTGCCATTTAAGGGTGCTAAGTAGTATGTATTAAGAATTTCCATTAGTCTTTTCCCAATTGGGGCACTATTCTCCCAAAGGCTTTGAACAGAGGGGATGGTTTTGAAACTGGCCTGTAATTGGAAAGGTTATTCTCTTTACAACAGAAGATGATTACATAATTAAAACTGGTGTAACTAGTTAAGATTTCCACTGTTCAAGGAACTGGGAGTAGTGCAGAGAGAAGCTGAACATTTTGGAAATGGGGTAAGAGAGTTCCTTAACTACCCAGGCGAATAGCCTCATATCAATAGAATCACTCCCAATTCTGGTTTTACCAAGCACATTTCATATATAATTAAAGGTGTTCTTTACTGGGACAGGTTTAAAATAGAATTCAGGATAACCTGCCTCCTGGTCCAGTGTCTGTGTGCGAACAGGACCAGGACCTCTGCTGAAGGGCATGGTTGGCTCAGTGGGGATGACAGAGCTAAGGTCAGTGAATGCAACATTGAATTTGTTGATAATTTTGGTGGGATCAAGTACCTCATGTCCATCAACCATAAGCATTTTTGGAGAGGCTTTGTCACCCTTACTAACAAGTTATGAGATATTCTCCCAGAATCTTTTGTCATTACTCCAATTCTGTGTTTGCTGGGCCTTGCTATAGTTGAATTTGGCCAATCAAATCCTAGTAGTGCATTTATTCCTGGCTTCCTTGTATTTTTGCAGATATACTGGGTACCCATTCTCCCTGGCCAGCTCCCACAGATTATCCCTCTCTCTCATGAGGGCAAGGAGTTCCACGGTGATCAAACCAGTGGGTGTACTTCTGATTTTGCACTTTTAGAAGGGTTCAAATTTATTGTAAACAGTTGTGAATTCCATCACAGAGAATCCTACTGCCAAATCAATACCAGGGATGGCATCAATGAAGCTCCAGTCTAGTTGGACCACATAGGATTTGAATTTTGGCATGTTCATTTTGCTTATGCCTGACTGTTTATGAACCAAGAGGGGAGGCTGGGCTGTTTTACTTCCCACAAGCATTGTACTAGGGAGTGGTCACACAGGGTATCAGGCAGAACTTTGACCTTTTGTACTCTGGGTGAGTTACAAGTACCCAACTGAGTGGTGTTATATGGCCAATTTATAGTTAGTTCTGGTGTGGTCAGTGACTATTTGTGTTAGAAATAGACTGGCAATCTTTTCTCTGTGACTGGTACTGCACTTGTGTTCCAGTTAATATTAAAGTCACCAGTTGTTATGAAGTCCCACGTACCACATTCTATAAATAAGAAAATGTAGATTTCATTCAATCTGTTTCAGTCTTTAATTGCACAAGAAACAGTTGTTCTACTTGCCTGAGTAATGTATCGGTTGTTTAGATTGTTCAGTTATGGCAACAGGTGATGCCTCTGAATCAGCAGCTGGATCTGGACCTTTGCCAGTGGTGTAGCAGTCTTTCCTGTAGTCTCTTCAGATTTTTCTGTTATCCATCACACCCAGGTATATTTTCTAACACCTCTAGATCAGACTTTCTATAGCACAATTCACATTAATCTTTCTAAGATCTGGTTTTGCATGACTTTTATAGTTGGCAATGCATTGACAACTCACATTGTGTTGATTTTCAACACTTAAGTAGCTCAAGAGCATCTTTTATAAAAATGTGTTTGCAACTCAACTAGAATGCACATTCTGGTCTATCATAATGCAATGTAAAACTGAGATGCAGCTTTTAGGTATCAGATTATGAAAGCATTTGTGTTGCATCCTGCAGTGGTCAAATTTCAACTCATTAAAAATACTAAAGCACTTTAATGGTGTGAAAGTTTAATGTGACTTGTACTGTTAGGTGCTGCAGCAGTAACAGACTGAACCAAATCAGAAGAGTCTTGGTCAAAATCCAAGTCATTACTATTGTCAGATTCCTTGTCTGAAACAGACTGTGATGCAGACTATTCTACCTTTTTTGGTTGTTTTTTAATTAATTTGGGTATCAGATCCAAATTAAAAAAAATACTCTTGTAAGCTTTCAGAATGACTCGTATATGACAGGGATGTAAGGGAACAAACTTGCCCCCTAAATTTTTAATATCTTACATAGTAACATAGAAACATAGAATTTGACGGAAGATAAGGACCACTTGGCCCACCTAGTCTGCCCATTTCCCTACTTGATGGATAAGCTGCAGATTCTAGTTAATCAACAGCTTACTTCCTCCTACCCCCCACTAGAATTGCCTTATGTCTGTCCCATGCATTCTTGAATTCTCTCACTGTTCCCACCTCCACAACCTCCTCAGAAAGGCTGTTCCATGCATCCACAACCCTCTCCATGAAAAAATACTTTCTAACATTATCTCTGAGCCGTCCCACCTCTATCTTCAAATTGTGCCCTCTTGTTCTTGCACATCTCTTTTCTGAAAGATGCTACCCTCATGTACTTTGTTAATTCCCTTGAGATACTTGAAAGTTTCTATCATGCCCCCCTTCTCCCTCCTTTCCTCAAGGGTATACATGTAAAGCTGATTTAGTCTCTCCTCGTATGTCTTCTGGTGCACACCCTGCACCATTTTGGTTACCCTCCTCTGAACAGCCTCCACTCTATGTCTTTGCAGAGATGGGGGTCTCCAGAATTGCATGCAGTATTCCAGATGGGGTCTCATCAACTGTCTGTACAGAGGGATAACAACTTCCTGTTTTCTACTGTTGATGCCTCTCCCTATGCATCCCAGTATGCCCCAAGCCCTCCTTACTGCCTTCTCACATTACTTGCCCACCTTTAGGTCATCTGATATGATTACTCCTAGGTCTCTTTCAATTTTTGTTGTTGTTATTATCTCACTCCCCACTGTGTACTCTTCCCCTGGGTTTTTGTTTCCCAGGTGCATTACCTTGCACTTCTTTACATTGAATCTGAGCTGCCATATATTTGACCATTCCTCCAACCTTGCCAAGTCCCTTTTCATCCTTTCCACCTCACCTTGTGTATTAACCCCGTTGCAGATCTTTGTGTCGTCTGCAAAGAGACAGTCTTCCTTCCAGGTGCTCTCCAATGTCACTTATAAAGACATTAAAGAGGACCGGTCCCAGTACTGAACCCTACAGTACCCCACTACTTACTCTCCTTTCTTCACTGTGGACTCTGTTTACTACTACCCTTTGTGTCCTGTTGTCCAGCCAGTTTTTTATCCAGGTTACCACCTTGGGACCCACTCCAAGGATGGCTAACTTGTATATTAATCTTTTGTATGAGACTGTGTCAAATGCCTTGCTAAAATCTAGGTAGGCCATATCCACAGCCCCTCCCTGGTCTACTACTTTGGTCACTCATAAAAGAAATCTATTAGGTTAATCTGACATGACCTTTCTACCGTGAAACCATGCTGCCTTGGGTGCTGTGCCCCACTGGCCTCTAAGTACTCAACAATTCTTTCCTTCAGAAGTGATTGCATCATTTTCCCTACCACTGAGGTCAAATTAACTGGTCTGTAGTTTTCTGCCTCTGCCCTGCTCCTACTTTTGCCAAGTGTAATTATATCCACCCTCTTCCAGTCCTCAGGTACCACCCCAACCTCCCATGATTTGTTAAAGAAAGTAGTCAGTGGTGTTACTAGTTCTACCCTTAGTTCTTCTAGAATTCTGGGTGAATTCCATCAGGCCCCATTGCTTTGTCCACCCTCAATTTCAAGAGTTTTCTTGAATGGACTGGTATCGACCCCCCTATCCAGAGTGTTTCTCTTGTTTGGTTTAGGTACCCCCCTCCTCTTCCATTGTGAATACTGAGCAGAAATATTCATTCAGTATCCCTGCTTTTTCACTGTCACCCTCTGCCCACATTACCACCCCTTTATTAAGTCTCTGTATCCCTCCCATGGTCTTTCTTCGCTCCCTAATGTGCCTGTAAAAGGTTGTATCCCCCTTCTTAACAGAGTTGGGTATCTTTTCCTCAGTTTGGGCCTTTGCTATTCTGACTGCCTTCCCTGCCTCCTTCTGCTTTAACTGATAAAGTTCTGTGTCCTGCTCCTTCTGTGTTTCCTTATATTTCCTGAATGCTATCCTTTTCTTCTTAAACTTTCCTTCCACCTCTTTTGAGAACCATAGTGGGGTTTTCCTTCATTTTGTTTTGTTGATTCACTTCACACAAAGGCTTGCTGGCTCTGTGATGGCTGTTTTGATTATTTCCCAATTTTCCTCCACCCCTCCTTGTTGCCCGTTTGCTAGTGCTTTTCTGAGGCACTCTCTCATTTTCCCAAAGTCAGCCCTCCTAAAGTCCAATACTCTTGTTTTTGTATGGCTTGACTCTATGGCTGTGTTTATTGTGAACCACACTGTTTGGTGGTCACTTGTTCCCAGATGGCTACCCAATTCTAAATCTGAGTTCCTTTCTCCATCCCCATTTGAAAGTACCAGGTTTAAGATTGCTCCCTCCTGAGTGGGTTCCAACACTAGTTGTCTGAGACATGCTCCCTATAGGGCATCAAGAATGACCCTGCTCTTGGATGTGCTGCAGCAAAGGTGCACCGGTTAACATCTAGCATATTCAGGTCCGCCATCAACAATATTTCCCCTTTTTCTGCCATTTTAAGGATGCCTGCTATCATTTCCTTGTCCATTCCCTTCCCCTGAGATGGGGGTCTGTACACAACCCCATGTGGATTGTGGTGCCATTTCCTGTCTCCAGAATGACCCATAGTGACTCATCAGCTTCCTGTTTACTCTTTAGTTCTGTTGCTTTAATCCCTTCCCTTATATAGAGAGCTAATCCTCCTCCTCCTCTTTTATCCACCCTGTCCCTCCTGTAGATTGTGTATCCTGGTATGCTGACATCCCAGTCATGGTTCTCTGTGTACCATGTTTCAGTGACTGCCACAATATCAAGGCATCCCTCTTCCATCAAGACCTCTAGTTCAGGGAGCTTGTTACACAGACTGCAGGCATTGGTACTCATCACCCTCCATTTTTTGATGGCCTTACCCCTTTTAGCCCCATCCCTGTCCTTACTGCCTTTTTCTGCATTTAGCCCTGTCCTGCTCCCTACTGACTTTTCTACCTTGGTGTTTACCTCTCTAACTGCTCTGTTTTGTGAGGGGAGGCTGGGATTTCCCTGCTCCTTTTCAGTGCCTCCCCCCTTGGCTAGCTGAAATGCTTGCCAATGAAGCATTTAAACCTATCACCTAGGATCCTGGTCCCCCCCCCGGACAGATCCAGACCATCATTCCAATATAGGCATGCATCCCTCCAGCTGGCTCCCCAGCCCCCAATTAAGCCAAAACCCTGAGCACCACATCAGTTTTTCAGCCATTCATTGAATCCCATGGTGCAGAGTACCCTAGCATCATCTTTGCCATAGACAGGCAGCACCTCCTAGAAGGTTACATACTACTTGTCTAAGGCCCCTTCCCGACTCTACAGACTCCTCTTGCACTGCTCTTATCCCATTCACAGCTAGGTCATTTGTCCCTTGGTGGACAATGACATCCAGCACCCTCCCTCGTGCTGCTGCTTCCGTGATCCTGAGGATTCACTTCCTGTCCCTCTGAGCTGTGGTGCCAGGCAGGCATCTTACCTCCCTTTCCCCTTCCTCCCCCACTTCTGCCCCCTAATGATTGAGTCCCCCAACAGGAGTTGTTTCGTTCCCCTGTGGGGTTTCTTACCACCCTCCTGTGGGTGTCCTTTGTGGAGGTTCCCAGCATCCTCCTTGGTCTCCACTGCAGGTGCCTCCATAGAGGAACCAGTCTTCACCAGAACAGCATATGAACTGTGGAGAGGTACAACTGGAGGGATGCACCTCTGTTCCACCACCCTCTTCCTCCCTGAGCCCACCTTGGTCCAACTGCTCCTCTTTCTTGGCAACCTCTGAGGTAGTGGCAGTGGCCCTGGTGGTCCCTGGGTGGGGGAAGAGGTTTCACCAATCCTAGCCAGGTCAGCCTGGAGATGGGCAACCTCCTCCCTCAGACCAAAGAGGTGCCTTCAAATAGGGCAGCATTGCAGCCTCCAGAATGTCTCCTGCAACACTGCCACCCCACAGCCATTTCACTGCACCACTCCCATCATGATTTATTTTGTGTTCCCTCCCCTGTTGCTTTATATGCTTTCTCTCCTCACTCTATGTATTTTTACACCTACTTTCCTACTGCCTATGTGCCCTTACAACTCTCACCCTTCCTGTTCTGGGACAGGAACTTCTGGTAGTCTTCGGTAGTCTCCTCCTTCCTTGCTCGGATTCAGACATCCAGCAGCCGGGGGGGGGAGAGCAATTTTTTTGTTTCCTTCAATGTTGATGAAACTAATGTGTCTCAGTGATCCTTCCCTTCCTACTGCCAAAAAGGAAGTTCCTGTTGTCAGTTAAATCCAGTGGCTATAAAAGTAGAACTGGCTTAGGGTGGGAAGGAGGACAATTAGTAAGAAAAGCTGTAGTTTTAGTCAGCTGTTACTTGCTCTTAAAGCAACATTCTTCTCTATCAAAAACTAGCAGAAGGAAGCTGTAATTGGAGACAGCTGCTTTTCTACTGCTCAAGCCACACCAATTAACTTCTCTACTCCTGATTTAGCAACTAAGTTGATACAGCCCCTTTCCTCAAACAGAGAAACACACAGTGACTTTCTTTTTTTTTTACTTAAATGAGACCCCCTGCTTCTAATAAAGTATCTGTTTGCTTAATCCCAACGGGCGCTGACTCCTGCTGAGATAGAAGTGGTTTATCAGTTAGAAAATCTGTAGTTTTAGTCAGCTGTTACTTGCTCTGAAAGCAAGAGTCTCCTCTGTCAAAAACTAGCAGCAGCTGGAAAATTCAAAATTCTGCCCCTAGGGGGCCTTGGTTGCTGGACTAACATTAGGGTACAGAAATATTTTTGTGACATTAAATGGTATTGTGCCTTTCAACCTGGCATTCTTAGATGCTATATCCCACTTGGTTTCATGTGGAAAAGTTAAAATAATAGTGGCTGGTTTAGGTGCAAGGAGCTTGAACTGAGGATGAAATAGTATCTTGAAAGGACAAACCAGTGCAGGGCAAAATGCAATTGTTTCCTCAAAGAATCTATTTGTTATGTCCCATGGCTTAGTATTTTCATTCGCTAATGCTGGCATCCTCAATTCTCATAGATTTTTTTCATGCATTATTCACAAGGTTTTCTACCTTACTATTAAGTGCCACACTATCCCGTACAAGAGTAGTAATGTGACCATTTGCTGAGTATGGTTTTTTTTAATTTTATTTCCAGGTTCTCCCCTTTTAGTTTAAGAACCTGTTGCTGTAACTTGGATAGTACTATATCAAGCTTCTCATTAGAGTTTATAAGTAAGTCCAGCTGTTTTTTTTAGCGTGCCCATTATTCTCATTAATGAATGATAGGAATTGTTTACTTTCTCAGAGTTATTAATTTTTTTTAGAGAGAGTATTCTCAGGGCTGAGTTCCTTCAGTAGTGTTAGGGCAGGATTGGAAATACAAGCTTTCCCCCCATTTGGACTCCATTCCTGTGACACTACCTGCCAGGACTGGGTTTAAGAATAGGTTTACAGGATCTGTTTTTTTTTTTTAGTTTCTCAGTATTCATTGACTCTAGATCGACTGTGGGAGAAATAACCACTGTTTCCCCCCTCTTTCTTCTAGTTTCTTTCATTTCTTCTTAGATAATTTTGAGAGGTCAATTTCACTGGTCAAGCCAGAGCTTCCTGGGAATACCAATATGTATAATGCTGTAGAAGTAAGCAAATAGGTTTAAAATGCTGAAAACTTTGAAAGTCTTCAACCAATGGGACCCAGGCATACTTGGACACCTCATTCACTACATTTAACTCATATCAATTCAGATCCACAGTTTGAAAGTTTTGAGGCTGAGAAGTGTAACAGTCACTTATCTTAAATCTCCAATAACTCAGAAAATCATAAACAGGTCCTTAAAAATTGTATGGAAAAGAGTGTTATATTCAGTTGAAACAAGTTCTAGTAACAGTACAAAATACACATTTTTCACTTAATTGAAGCTAGCAAATGCAGAGCAGCAAAACTGCAGAGCATATCGGAAGCCATCTTGGGAATCTCAGCAACTCAGATTCATGCCCTAACCCAGACCACTGGAAGCTGACTGGGCATAGTGGAGTGGGGTGGAGAGGGTATCCAGCTTAGATACTTCCTGCCTTGGGGAGGGAAAACTGCTCTTTAAACTGCATGGCTATGTTTTTGTGGCCCAGGGATGAGAGAGCATGTGCTTATAGTTGGACTGGCAGGATCAGAGTTTGACTCACTCCTCTAACATCCCTGCAAAGGGGAAGACCAAGCCATCTAAAGATGGAAAGTGCAGAGCATAGGGAGAGAAGTGGGAGGGTGAAAAGGAGTGGAGAGCCATCTGTGCTAAAAACAGGAACCTCAGAAATAAAATGTGTGACCTGGAGGCTAGCATGGCAGAAGCTTACCTGGATCTACTGGCCATTTACATACATGTGGTGTGCCATGTACCATGACTGGGACATGGCCATACCAGGCTATTCACTTTTTAGGAGAGACAAAGCTGGGAAGAAGGGAGGAGGAGTGTCACTGTCAGTGAGGAAGGAAATAAGTCCCTAAATTGTGGGTACATCAAGGTGAGGAGGGTCTATAGGTGTGGGGGGGGTCACTCTGAAGACAGACAGGGGTAGTTTACATACCAACAATGCAAGGGGAGGAGATGAACTGGTCCCTAGGAAAGCCATCACCAGGATGCCAGGGAAAGGGGAGGTATTGTTAGTTGGAGAGTTCAGTTTACTGGCTGTGGAGTGAAACCTTCCAGCTGTAGCTTCTGCAAGAACAAGGGTCCTCCTAGACTCTCTATAGGGAGTTTTTCTCATGCAGCTTGTTAAAGAACCTACTGGGGCAGGGCAGTGTTGGGCTTTGTACTCACAAACAGGGACAGCATTGCAAACATCACAGTGGTCAGTTCCCTGGATACCAGTGATCACTGTACAATGTTGGTGAGTATAAGAAAAGGTGCTGGGGTAAGCCAGACTAAGACAAGAGTTTTGGACTGCAGGTGGGCAGATTTCAAAGAAATGGGAGACTGCCTCAGAAATGCCTCAAGTGGAGGAATAGCCATGGAGGGGTAGAGGTGCAGTGGAAGGGAATGGTACTGGGTGAATATATCACGTACAAAACCGCACATAGAAAACTGCACTGTAGGAAGCTCATATGGTTCTATAGCAACAGGGGTGCTTTTAGCGTACTGCAAGAAACGCTACCTCTGTCACTGTACCCTGCTAATACAGCACATGAAGGACACTGCTAGGGTAGTGTCTGGCCAGGCCACTCCAGTGGTGGAGTGGCTTGATCACCTGTCTCCAGTGGTGCCGGGGACCTGGGGCTCCGGTTCAGTTCTTCCCAGGTCCCACTGCAGTGGCAGTTTTATTTAAAAAAAAAAACAAAAACTTGGTATCCAGTGATAATAGTGACTGAAAATGAGTGACTACAAAAATAGCGACTAATTTTCAATGCTATTATTCTGGGCTACCCTGCAAACTAGAGACCATATGAGAAAGCGACCATGGGGAAGGGTGACCGGAAAAGGGGAATAGCGAGGGAGAAGGGAGGGACAGGGAAGGGGTTTTAGGGGACTGGTATACCTGCTGCCATCAAGCTAGCCATATGGTGTAGTGGTGTGGGTGGCTAACTCTGGCACAGCAGGTACTGGGTTCTAGGCTGGGACCAGAAGCGAGTAAATTTTGCTACTGCCTGTGGCTGTGGAACTTAATTTTTTGTGAAATCCTGATTTTGCCCCTTCCTGACATGCACCTCCCTGGAGTTGAGAATCCTAATTCAGGGGGGTGTGGGGGGTGCAGCCCCCCGCAAAATAATTTTTTAATATTCCGAATGTTGGGTCACCTTGAAGTGTACAGTATATCGCCGATTTGCTTTTCGGCAATATGCACTCACCGTAATAGCAATCACTGTTTTGTGATCGCTATTATGACATGGAAACCAAAACATTTCCCCGCACCAACTTTTCATCTTGCCCCAAGTCCATGACCCCCCCGCAGTTGATTATTATAAGTCTGGGGTGTGAAGGGTGAAGCCCCCATGCCAAGGAGTGCAGGGGTGGAGCCCCTGAAAAAACAATGATAATCCTGAAGTGTGTGCCTTTTTAGTTACAGTCGACGTGTTGTGCTGACATTATTTTGCCACATGCGCATTTGCATGTGGCATACTTGTGGTGTACAGTTTTGACTGTGACTTTATGACCCAGTGCTGAAGGGAATAAGATAGGGTTTCACTAGGGCAACCACTCTATGTGTAAAACAGGTAGGAAAGGGCAAGAGAAAAAGGAGACCATTACGGTTCTCCAAGAAGGTAGCAAAGACAGTAAAAGAAGAAAGGGCAGTTTTCAAAAGGTACAAGGAAATTCAGAGGAGAACTGGGTAATGTACCAGATAGGCAGAAGAAAGCAGTGTAGGTGGTTAGGAGAGCTAGGGCACAGACAGAGAAAAGGATTGGAAGGAAAGCGAGGAAGAGGGATACAACTGTTTTCTGATATGTCAGCAAAAGACATAGGTTAGGGATGCAATAGTGAGGATAACAAGTGTGGAAGGGGGAGACTTTGCAAAAGGCGATCAAGAAAAATCTGACATTTTGAACATGTACCTTTGATCAATCTTTTCTGTAGAAGGAAGGGGGACAGGACTCATACAGATGTAAAAACAGAAGTGGGGAAGGGGTGAACACAAGACCATTTTCAAAGGAAAGAGTACTGAAAGGACTAGCAGCCCTGAAAGTGTATAAGGCTATGAGAACCACCCCCCCTTCCCTCTCCCTATGACTCTGGCACTTCTTATCTGTTGTCGATTTTCTCTGACAAATGCCGCTGGCTGCCTTGTTACAATACTTCCCTTGAATTCTATTAATCTGTACTCTGTTTGCAATGTCCACATTGTTGTAATGTCTGTCTTGATGTTCCCCATAATTTGTATTTCTCTGATGTGGAACCTTTGTAAAAGAGCCAAGACTCAAAGGTATTTGTAATCCTAGACTTGATAAATAAAAAAAAAAAAAGAACAGATGGATTGCATCCCAGTGTACTGAGGGAGCTCAGGGAAATGTTAGCTGCTCCCGAGACAACCTTGTTCAACAGCTCATTGGAAACAGGAGTTGTTCTGGAGGTCTGGAGAAGGGCTGTCATAGTACTTCCACATAAGAACAGTAGTAGATAGGAATCTACTAAGTACATGGTAGTTAGCCTAAGTTTAGTGCTGTGGAAACTAACAGAAACCCTACTAAAAGAGAGACTAGTGGATTACTTAGAAGCCACTAGGACCAAAGGCAGCACTGGTTGACAGGGGAAGGTCATGCAAATGCATCTAACAGATTTCTTTGGTTGAGGGATTGGGGAAATAGACCAGAGGAGGGTAGTGGGCATAGCCTATCGAGACTTCAGCAAGGTCTTGCACACTACACCACACAGAAGGCTGATTAAGAAGCTGAAAATTTGGGGGTGAAGGCCAAAATGGTAACGTGGGTTTGCAACTGGCTAATGAATAGGAAGCAGAGGGTAGTGGTAAACAACGCACACTCCCAGGATGGAGGGATGACTCACAGGGTACTGAAGAGTTCAGTGCTGAGACATGTCATCTTCAATATATTCATGGGGGACATTGCTGAGAAACTGGAGCAGAAGGTGTATCATTCTGCAGATGACACCAATATCTGCAATAGGGTGGACACTCAGGGTGGAGTGGACACAATGCACAGGGACCTAGTGAAACTAAAGGAGTGATTGAAAACATGGTAGTTGGGATTCTATGACAAAAAGTGCAAAATCATGCACGTAAGGCTCAGAAACCCCGGTGCTGAGAATTGGATGGGGGGGAGGCAGTCACAAGGCATTGTTATTATTTCAGAAGACCATGGTGGCAATGCAGTATGACAAGGCTGTGGGCAGGGCTAGTGGAATGCTGGGTGCATAGGAAGGGGCATCACCAGCAGAAGGAGGGTGGTTGTACTGTCACTGTACCACTCTCTGGTATGCTCCCATCTTTGTGTCTAGTTCAGGAAATTGCACATCAGGAAAGATACACAGGGTGGAAGCAGTCCAGAGAAGGACAACCAACATCACGCAAGGAATGCAAGGGAAGACCTATGAGGAGATACTGAAGGATCTCAATATGTACTCCCTGAAGGACAGGAGAGCGAGGGGTGACATGTTTGAGGCCTTCGAGTACCTCACAGGAGTGAATAGAGTGGCGGTAGGAAGCCTCTTTCAAAAAAAGATGAGCTCCAGGACCAGAAGACATGCTTTGAAATTGGAGGGGGGAAGGGGATTTTGGGAAGGATGTGGGGAAATACTTCACAGAAAGGGTGCTAGAAGCATGAAACTGACTGCTAGCCAAAATTGTGGAGGCTAGAACAGTGGAAGGTTTCAAGCATGCATGAAACAGACACAGTGTCATAATAGTACAGAAACAGGGAGGGGGAGGGTCACAGGAGACCGGTTAAGGTCTGTGGAGGTACAATATCCTGGGAACCATTTGGCAGACTAGGTGGGCCTAGTAGTCCTTTGTCTGCCAACAAATTCTATGTTTCTATCTCCACAGACCTTGTTTCTTATGGGAGGGTAAATTGGAGAGCTTTAAGAAGATAGAAATACCAGGCAACCCTGGACAGTGAAGTCACCCTGCCCTCAATGCTCATCAGGACCCCACAGGCTCCACCTCCATTTTTCTCTTCTCTTCCCCTGACTTCCACTGGTCAAATCAAATTGTTACTGGGAGTTAGGGGCACACCTGCAGATGAGAAGTCATAGGTGAGTAACCCCCAGTGGCTCCCTGGTGCCTTTTAATACCTTTGTGATTCCTGTGGTTATATATTAAAGCAGCAGTATTTGTTAGTCACCATATAGTTTTTTTCCCAACTATTGTTTTTCTGGCAGAAATATTAAGATATGCATCTTCTTTCTAATGTTCTTTCATTCTTGAATCAAGAAACATGTGGTAACACCATCCTAATACATCCATAGTATTAATCTAGTATGTACATTCAACAGTTAGCCTCCACAGAAGAGATTTTTAAAAATTGTAAGTGGTGGCCATCTGTAGTGACATTTATTTGCTTGTTTGTTTTTGGATTACAATGCCTTTGAGCCTGAGGTTCTTTTACAGAGGTTCCATGTCGAAAGAAAAATATAATAAAATATAACATTATATGATATAATGCAACGATTAGCACTTGAGTGTTACAATAACAAGGGTACTGTATTCTGATTGGCACTAAAGGGTAGACAATAAAATCCATTTTAGAATTAAGTATGAAATAGATGAACATGGAGTAGCCAACAATGTCCTTTTTGTTTGAAGCGAGGGAGAAAAGAAATGGGGAGGTGTCAGGGGATCAAGGAAAAAAGACAGGAGGTGGAAGGGGGGCCATCGAGAGGACTGGTCTAGGGAGGCATGGGCAGTGGGGGGTACAGGATACAGATCTATGTTACAAGCGATAGGGAGATAGATGCTGGGGCTGCAGTAGCATAGAGGGAGGGGTAGGGGGCACAGAAAAATAGAGGGTGGCCTTAAGCTATAGTGGCAACAGGGTGAGATTTCCCCATGATTGGACAATCACATCTGCAAAGTGCAGTAAGGTGTAGATGGAGTTTACATTTGGAAGGGCCCACATTTGGTACTGATAGGATAGTGGTTGGTAGGACATTTAACCAGGAGGGTGCCCGGTAGGCAAAAGAGCATTGTGACTGAGTAGTGTGACAGAAAGCTATGAGATGCACTTGACTTGACATATCTCGGGTTGTATGTGGGTTGATTGCTTGTTTTTTTTTTTCTATATGTAGTTTTAGAGTTTTACCTAATTTTTCCTTCCTGACCTGGGACCCCGGCAGACATGTACGTGCGCATGCGTGGAGGCACATGTGCATGCTGGGTCCCGGCTTGGCCCCTTCCACCCCACCCATGGCTATCACTGCTGCTCCCACCCACCTACCCTTCCCATTGGACCTCCACCCTGTGGGAGCGGAACTATGGGGGGGTGTGGGTAACCACCCCTGGGAGGGGAGAGCTGCCTTGTGGCTGCTCAATCCCACTCCATCCCTCCACCCCACGCCAGCTCCCCAACAACCCAAAGTCATTCCTGAACCTGAATCACCAGCGTAGTGCAAGGTAAGGCATCCAGTGCCTCAGCCCTCAGTGCCACTGGGCCGGCTTTTGATCGCTTGTTTAAGATCTTGTATTACTGGGGGGGGGGGTACATGAGTCATTAATTACAAAATAAGCTATGAATGCTGTTTTCAAACTGTCTGAAAACATTCAGTGGATGAGTCTACGGATGTCAGAAGTAAATTTTTTTTTTAATAAAAAAACTATATGATGAATTTTTTGCCAACTATCAAATACTCATGCTTTATGTTCCCTGTATCTACAGCTGCAAATTTCCTTTATTTAAAAATAACAGCCTGCCTTGGCCATGCACCACCTAACAATGGAAAGCAGAACCAAGTGGGATGAATTACTGAGCCTATATAAGCATGCTTCAAGAGTGGGATAGGGTTTTTAGAGGTAAGTTGGTTAGAAGTAGTTGGTTGGAGTTGGATGAGCATGACCATTTTAGAAACAGTCACTGGACGTGCACTTCAGGAGTGCTGACATCATTGCCTGCTAATCTGTATCATTTTATTGTTATGTAGACCAACCATCAAGCGGAAAGGCATGGTGGCAGCTGTGATGTTGCTTTCTTGGATTGAATATCCCCTCCTGTGTTTGAATGAACCATGAGTACCCCCAGACTTTACTCACCCTTCCATAATGGAGGCTGGGATTTGTGAAATACTAGCAATGCTATTTTTGGAACCTTTAGAGTCCGTATAACATGTTGAGTAAGTGAAATCCTCTGAAGTAAAATTATCCAGATGGGGGTATGCCTTTGCTGTGGTAAGTCATCATTTACTCATTATTCAGCCCACACTGCTGCTGGATGAAGAGATTCTGGCGCATCAGTATCCCCGAGTATTCCACAAAACTCCACCTGTGCACTTTTCTGATGGCACTTTATGACAGCAGTAGAATGCATTATTATTATGGGATGCATCTGTTATGAAATACTGCCATGCATGCTATAAGTTGTGCCTAGCATCTACAGCAGAGTTATGCTCCTTTGGCAAACGGCACCAGGTGGGAGTAGTTGTGTATCACACTTGGAGGGAAAAAAGGCTTCTGCTTGACCCACCAGTCATGTGTGGATATTGAGTTTATGAACTTAGTGTGCTAGCATAAGTTGTTTCCCCTTTCTGGTTCCTGTGCCTATGGTCCCTTGAATCAACAACTAACACAACCCTGGCTGGCTCCCACTGTTGAGGCAGAAGGCCCCAAATGTCCTCATGAACTGCAGGTTGGAGGGATTACAAGTGTTGGCAAAAAGGCTATAAAGGGGAATTAAACTCCCTGGGAGCCCCTTGAAAAGATATGAGCAAATCTGCGCGACTGGAATTTGGATCCAAAGCTGGCTTGAGAGTGAGCTACAGAAAGAGACAGACAGACAGACAGAGAGACAGACAGAGATAGAGACAGAGAAAGAACAAATAAGAGAGAGAGAGAGAGAGAGACAGAAAGAATAGGAAATTCAGTATAGTATAGCCTAGAGTAATGAGCTTTGAATGAGCTTGGTACATCTATCAGACCTAGGATTTATTTATTTATTTATTTATTTAGTTAAACATCAGTTTAGAAACCTTTGAGCCAGAGACTCATTTACAAAGGTACCTCGTCACAAAGAGGACATCAGAACAGTAGTACAAGGGACACAGTACTTACAAACAAAAAAGTTACAGTTCAATTACAATTTTGTTTCAATAGAATACAATCTCCAACGAAGCAAAAGATAACAAAAGGTGCAAAACTTATGTTGAGGAGAGCTGGTGGGAGAAGAAGGGAGATAGGGAGGAGAATTAGTAGGAAAGGAAAGGAGCCGCTCAGTGAGCATTGTCAAACAGAGTATAAATCTTTTTTTTTTACACTAGGCTAGCGGCAGTTGCATTTGCGAGAGCTAAGCAGGAAGTTTTCTGAGCCTGGGCTTAAAGCAAGCTAAGGTTAGTGAGTTTGAGACACTGGCAGGGAGGGAGTTATACCAGTGGGGCGCACGGTAGGGGAATGCCCTCTGACCTTGAGAGGTCCTGGCTCTCGGAATAACTAGGGTAGCTCTTGATGAGCTGCCCGTGATCAGGGTCGGTGCAGTACGGCGAATGGAGTTGGATAGACCTATGGGGGATAGACCACACAGGGCTTTAAAGGTGAGCTGGCATGTCTGATACATGAGTTGCTCTTCCAGGTTGAGTAGGGTAGGATTGATTCCCACAACCTCTGTTTGCATACTGTGTGACCCTGAGCAAGTCACCTAACCTCCCCAGTGTTCCTGCATCACCACTGTAAGCAGACCTTGTGCCTAGTGGACCTCCCTAGTTACCACAAAGAATAAAAATAAAATAAAAAATAACATGTCCATAGCTCTAGGTAGTATGTTGCTGGTACATAATGACATAATGCCCACTGTCATCATTATCCTTCAATTGTCAGCTAGTGCACAGATTAAAAGTTATTAAAAAAAACAGCTTGCATCTTTTACAATTGCAACTGTTTGCAAACTTTTCTTTAAATTCGAGCTACCCACTAAGCCTGAGCATTGGATGTAAAACTCACCAATGTGAGGCTGTTATTTTGCTGAGCTTGTGGATATAGACAGAAAATGGTTTCAGCCCCGGTGGTGGCACTTACACTTATGAGTGGTACCCCTTCTTATCTGTCAAATCAAGAAAAAGGGGGTGTTTAAAATCAGCAGCAATATGGAATAGATGAGTAATTTGGAATGGAATATTTATTTTCTGAAAGTGCAGGCAAGCATGGGTGCCATGCTGAATTTTGAGTTCCACCACCGTGGCTTCAGCTCTTAGAATGGCACCCCATACAAAATATTTTTACATTTTGAATATTGATAAACAATTTTAATATCAACTATGCTATTTGAATTTGCAAGGCAGAAACAAACCCTATAGTACAATTTCTGATTGGTAGCCACTGAACACACCAGTTTGTAAAGTACCTATACTTTCATCCTATATTGTTCTTTAAGATCAATTGGGGAAATAGCCTTGTCTGACCAAGAGTGAGACTAAATTCTGTGTATACCTCACCCTTTTCTAATATTTTTCACAGTTTAGATGAGTTTACCACTTGAATTAGGTTACTGTTTGTTTTGTACCCTGTTTATTTAGTTAGTTTTTGGTTACCATATAAGTGGTAACCACTCCTTTCATGACTTTTAAATTGCTTTTGCAATTGTCTAAAACAAGTAATTGTGCTTGTAAATGATTTTCTGTCATGTATAATTTGTTATTATAATATATGGTTAAGGCTTATTCTGTATGAAAGTCAGTGGCTGCTGAAATCCTGTTGTGCACATTCGCACATTCTAAAGGTTATTGTGCATGTTTGCTCATTAATATTCATAAAGCATTCTGATAAATGCCACCTGATTGGACAAAATCAAACCTCTTCACAGGAAAACTAACAAATATGCCGGCACCGCTTAGTGAGAGCTTCACTGAGACTGTTTGGACACGGACTACCGTATTCGATTCTGTGTTTCCAAACCACACCATTTAAAACTTTTTCTTTTTTTTATTTAAATAAAGTCCGACGGTGAATCTTAGGAGAGGAACACTGAAATGGCACCACAGAGACTTTGCAGCAGATTGAGCTGCCGACACCAAGCATCAGTGCAAAAAAATAGGAATAAGTCTTGTAAAAATTAAACGTGTCCAAATGTAACTCTTTTTTAATGTGAGGGAACCATGTACTATAACAAATAAAGTATGGGAGTGCCTTATTCAGCTCACCTTGTGTTTCCATCTCAGGGTTGAGATGCCAGCATGGACCTCTCGAGCTTTGCTCTTTAGGTCCATATGCTGGCATCTCAGCCCCTCGATGGAAACACATGCTACTATGCATGGCCCTCCCCCCCATACTCTATTCCTTATATTGTTTTTTATTTAATTTTTTATGTGCTTTTGGCTCAGCTGAGCCTGAAAAAGGACCTCAGTCTAGTGCTCTTAATTGGCAAACAAATTTTTGAATTAAAAAATAAAGTGTCCTAGATATACAACTGTCTTTTCTCGGGCATGACTTGGGAGGTTACAGTATGGTGAAAGAAGTGGATAAGCTACAATATAAACAAGCAAGTTGCCCTCTCCCCAGAATCTGGCTTAATGAATTTGTGACCTGCAGTGTGATTAGTACTGTAATACTGGTTAACCGGGACCCTGTTTCTGCAGCTATTGCGATTGTAAGCCCTGCTCCTATTTAAATTTGTTTTGCTATTTTCTTCTGTTTGTTTTTCTCTGAAACACTGCTCCTTTTTCTACAGTCCTACGTATATGCCAAGCTCCCCCTTCTGCTTCCATAGCTGACCCATTCTCTGCTGAGCCCCTCCCTCCATGCACTTTATTTAATTCTTCCTCTGTGTCTCCTTCTTCACAGCTCCCCTTCATGTGGTCGTGAGGGCCAGCTGTGCCATAGCCCCTCCCAGGCTGCAGCTGGTTGAAAAGCAAGTGTTCAGATGCGACGGTGAGTGCAAGAGACAAATTTACGAAACTGCAGCGATTTGGCCCTCGACGCCTCGCACTGGCTCCCCACCTCCCCCATCACCGCCCTCGGTTGACTATCTTACTTATAGTGGCACATGCGGTCATGTGCACATTTTAACCAATCAGCCCAGATTTCCAATTGCTGGTTATCGGAGCCCACCACTAGAGGCAGTACTCCTCCTCCTGAGTCATCCCCCTTTGGAAATCATGATCAAGATCTGGATGGCAGGGTTGGCAGAAGTTTTATTTCTGGCACCTCTGCTCTCATCCCCCCTGCTTTGTTTCCGGTGATGCAGTCAATCCTGCAAATATTTCACATCTTAGCCACTACATCTCCACCCTCCCATACCTCTAACATTCAGCCACCCCTTACTGCAGTGCAGTTACATTTATTTGCTAGCCCTACTGTCCTCCCATCCTCCTTCCATGCTGGCTTAATTGCCCTAAAGGTTCAGACATTAGCCTTCTCAACAACCCCAGGACATGCACTACACTCAAGTCGTAAACCCCTATGGGCATTTCCTAACAGCAGGGTCCTGTTACCCATTCTGCTTCTGCTTGCCGGTGACATTGAACGCAACCCAGGCCCTCACCCCTACCCTCTTGCTGCCCCAGGCCCTCAAAATCATGAACCTAAATATCTGCAGCATTCTAAATAAAATCAGCCTGCTGCAACCAATTGCCCTCTCCCTAAAACCAGACATACTGACCATTACTGAAACATGGCTGAAACCACATGCAGAGTTCATTATCCCTGGTTACACCGTTTTTCTTCAGGCCAACATGGCCCCAAAAGAAGGGGAAGTATTACCATGTTTATAAACTCTTCTCTGCAGTTCACACCGGTCCTGTGGCTTAGACCCTCACAATCCATTGATGCCACCCTAATCAAACTTTCCCTAGCCCACATCTGCCCCATTTTCATGGCTGGGTCCTATTGTCCTCCTGAAACATCCTCGCACTCCATTATAGAACACCTGAACAGCATCACATCACTGGCCATGGGAGGCGAGTTGCACATCCTCGGGGATTTCAACCATAATTGGCTTTCCAGTAGCAGTTCCAGTTTGTGGCACCAGGTGGCCATGCTTAACCTAGCCCAATTAATCACAGATCCCACACGCCTCAACCACAAATCCTCTAACCACTGTCTCCTGGACTGGTCCCTTACATCGCACCCACATTGTATACTCACCTCTGGCCTACTACTGGACTCCTTAAGTGATCATAACATGATTTACTCCATTAGAAAAATCCATCGCCCCAAAGCTATCCCACCTAGGACCATACTCACGAGATCCTACAAATCCCTGGACCCAGCATCCCTCCTGTGCGACTTGTCTAATTTGGACTGGTCTTTCATCCAAAGGGCCACCTCAATTGACTCAGCCTGGGAGTACTTCAAATCAAGGCTTATAGCGGTCTGGAACTCACACACCCCTGTTAAAAGGGCTCATGTGAGGGGGTACCCACCTGCCATGGATTTCCACAGACATCATGACACTCCTCAAAGACGGGGATACAGCCTGGAAGGCTTTCAAGGTCTCCGGTTCTCAGATGACCAAACGTAAATATTGTGCCCTCTGCAATGCCTGCACTAGGCAGATCCGCAGGGCTAAGACTAAGTACTTCAGCGACACCTACAATGCTAACCTGGGCCAACCTTCCAAATTTTAGAAGGTGGTTAAATCCCTCTTTACCCCCCACTCACAACCCCCTACCCCATCCCTCAACACTGGCGGCCACACAATTACTGACCCCCTTGACGTGGCCTCTCATTTCAATGCCTTCTTTACAGACTGTACCTCATCTCTCTTGGGAGTCCCCAACCCTCAAGGAACCCCAACCTCTCTGCCTTCCCAGCCCCCTAAAGCCCCTCCAGAAGGAAAGCTTTTTGCATTCCTGCAGACTACCCCTGCCGACGTTCACAAAGCCCTACTTACCCTAAACCCAGACAAAGGCAAATGTCCTACTGGCCTTGGCTTCAAACTACTATACCTGTCAGCCCTAGCCATCGCCACCCACCTAGCAGCTCTCTACAACCTCTCTTTCTCGCTTGCCGCTGTCCCCACTGAGTGGAAACACACTACAGTCATCCCGCTGCCAAAAGGCGGTGACCCCTCGTTACCCGGTAACTACCCCCTGATTTCCCTGCTTCCTATCCTGGCTAAAATCCAGGAAAAACTAGTTCTCCATCAACTCTCCTCCTATCTTGATTCCTCTTCCTTTTTCACACCCTACCAGTCTGGCTTCAGGAAAACCCACTCCATCATCACCTCCCTCCAAAGACTTACCGACTCCATACTCACTGGTATGGACAAGGGCTTAATCAACTCAGCTATTTTTGTTGATCTGGCTAAAGTTTGACACTGTCTCTCATACACTCTTGCTATTGAAACTCTCGCACGGCGGGCTGTCAGACATGGTCACCCGGTGGTTCCAGTCATACTTACTAGGCCGCTCCCAAGCTGTCAGATTTGGCAATGTCACCCCTGCTTCCCTTCCTGTCACTTCTGGGGTTCTGCAAGGCTCAGTCCTGGGCCCTCTTCTGTTCTCTGTCTTCCTCAATGACCTGCCTGCCACTTCCTACAGCACATCCATTCACTTGTACGCGGATGATACAGTTTTGTTCACATCAGGCGCCTCAACTGCTGAAGCAGCAACCAGACCCCAGCAGGACTTTAACGAAGTTCAGTGCTGGTTTCGCTCAAATCAGCTTTTTTTCAATGTCAAGAAAACCATCTCCATGACCTTTGGCACAAGGCAGAGACTTTCAAGACAACCCCCTACCCCCCCTTTCCGCACCCTTGATGGGTCTGTGATTGAAAGTTGCTCCACTTTCAGGTACCTCAGAGTCTGGCTTGACCAGCACCTTAACTTCTCTGCACACATCGATGCCATCCACAAAAAGCTCCACCCCAAGCTTGGTGCACTGTACCGAAATCGTGGATATATCCCTTTGCCAGCCAGACTGGCCATTGTACAAAGGGTGATTCTCCCCATGTTCAGCTATGGAGATGTAGTCTACAGTGCCGCTCCAAAGTCCACCCTGGCCAGACTGGACCCCCTCTTCCACTCCTTCTGTCGCTTTGCTCTTGACTGCTCTCCTAGTATACATCACTGTGTCCTTTACCGGAATCTAGACCTCCCCTCCTTGCAGGGCCGGCATCTCTCTCATTGCGCGAGTCTCATGGCCAAATTCTGGTCACAGTCCCTCCCCTTGTATCTCACCAGGGTCCTCTCAGCCCTCACCCCCTAGCGCTATGCACTGAGGAATAAAGACTCTCATCTACTGACCATCCCATGCATGTCAACTTCTGCAGGCCAGTCAGCTTTCAGATTCCACGTGCCCAGCCTTTGGAACTCTCTCACATCAGACATCTGGCATGCCACAACTGAACTGCACGTTAACTCTCTCCTCAAAACAAACTTCCACCCTATCTGTACTTGCATCCCTGGGAGCTCACTGACAGGGAGTCCCCACCTTTCCCAAAGGTCACTGCTCTGTTTACCTACCTGACAATGTAATCCTCACAAAAGTCTCCTGGCATATGGCCTATCCTCCTCTTATCATAATACCTTGCTACCGTGAATCTGGCACCTTGTATATATTCCTCTGCAGCCATGGCTATTGTACCTGCCTGTAGTGATTGTACTCTACCTTACTTTTGTTTACTCTATGCTTATCATGTAATTGACAATACTGTATATGTTTGTATGCCCTGCTATTCATTGAAGTACATTTGTAATGGACCTTACTGTTTATGTGTATGCTCTCCCACTTCTCCCTTCCCCCAAGGCACATCTGGAATCGAGCAGTAGTCTGCTCAGCATGCCTCCCTGATTAAACGCTTAAATAAATAAATAAATAAGTTGAGCAGTGGAGAAGCGCTGCATCAGTTTCAAAGTTACAAAAAGCTAATACATAAGAACAATAGTTACATACAAATTTAAAGAAGTAATTCAACAATAAAATACCCAGAATACCCAGCTTTAGGTCACAAGAACAATTTGAACTTGACAAAAAGACCAGGGCATAAATATGCTTAGTTGCAACATGAGGAATTTTCCAGTAATAAATATTTTGTAAGTTCAGTCTGGAGCAGTCTGAGTGATTAAACATAAGTAACTGCTCAGTCATCAAATGTAAACTTGCACTGAACCACCAATCATGCACCCACCCTGGATGTGGCCCCCATAACACCCAAACACAAGACAGACCTGATACCCATAGGGGCAGTTGTAGAAGACACCTTCTCACAGGCAGCACTAGATGATAAGGAGGTAGGAATGTACATGGTACCTGGTAAGTTCAGTCAAACACACATACACACACCCTTGTATAGATAAATCACCTACTAACCCTGTCTGTTCCAACAAACAACCTGCATGTAACATCAGATAGGACCTGTGAAGAGGCTGTGCACCTCATATCAACACAACCAGGCAACGATGTATACAAATTCTAGTGATGAAAAACATGTCAGAACAACCCTCAACAGGGAAGTGTGTGGGCTGCACACCAAGACACAATGAGTGACAGGAAAATGTGCTGTGCTGTAGTGATAAACTGACACCCTGTCATCCACAGCTGCCCCAACCAATTAGGGATCCACCACAGGATGTGGGAACACTCATGACCAGGAGTACAGTGCACTAATAAGAAGAGCATGGTGTGCCAGACAGTCAGACACAGGCACTAACAGTACATGCAGTAGACAACCGATTGCTCCCATGATATCACACTGTGCAACACCAGTGAGATCACAGATGACAGAGATGAAAGACATCCACTGTGCACACTGAATTACACATATACACACAGGACACTGATGGTAAATCAGAAATACCACACATAACCACAGATACAGGTATTGAAAAGGCATGACATGCCTACACCCACTACACAGTCATAGCCTCAAATAAGGAGCAATACGTACAAAAGTACCAGTCCCACAGGTATGGTAAGTGCATCCAAACATACACACCTTGTATACAGTACATAACAAATACCTACTACCCCTTCCTGTCACAATAGACACCCTGCATGTAACCAGCAGATTTTGGACAGTTGGAGTGACAGTACAGCAGTACACACAGCACCCTGCATGTAACATCAGAAGTGACTTGAGAAGAAGCTACACACCTCACATTAACACAACCAGGCATGGACACACTGATCCAGTGATGGACAGCATGTCAGCATAACCCTCAAAAGGTCAGTGTGTGGGTTGCATACCAAGAAACAATAAGTGACAGGAAAATTTGGTAGGTAATTTAGTAGGTTCAGTTAATAGCTGTGTTAGATGGAATTTACTTCATAGTGAAATCCCTTTGCTTCGCCACCTAACCAGTCTAGATTTAAATCCCCTAGGATGATTCATTCATTATTCTTTATGGATCTTCCTCACTTGGCTGTGTCTCATACCCCCATATGCTACTGAGGCATGCAGCTACACTGTAGAAACTTTGCATGTACACACCTCCCTGTCTTCCAGCCAAGCAATACTGACATGACAGTGTGTGTATATTCCATTGCTATACTTCGTAGTCAAAGGTGGCCTGATTGAAGGTGGTTTTGGTTATAGGGGGATGTAATTGCTTGTTGTGTGATGTAGCTAAGAACAACTCTGGTTAGGTTTTGGACTAGGTAAATGGTTTTATCTAATTAAAATTATTTTGATGTTCATACCCATGTAATAACAGACACTGTAGTGCAGAAGTTATTCATCTGTTTCTAATTTTTTTACATATTCGATAACAATCTCAATAAGATTTTTTTAAATGTCAATCCTAACTAATACATTACATGTTATCTGATAATAAATACTGAGAGGGAAGACCAACTTGTTCTCTTGTAAAGGGATTGTATAAGAAAACCAAGGGGAGCGTTTTTGCTTTACCGAGCAATAACATATGACACTATCAATAGAGAGAGCCAGGAGTTGAAGACTACCCAAATTTACTTAGGTTCCAATGATACTTGTTCACCAGCACTACTGGATGTTCTTTTAAAGTGTTTCTTTTGCATGATTTCGGCATCAGCCTTTTCAGTATATTCTTTTAACTGCTGGTATTTAGCTGTTGCTGCAATCAAAGTCTGAAGCCTTTTGAAATCCTTTCCTGTCCAAAATGTATCAGGTGTAGACTCTTTTTGGGGCATTTTTATCCTGTATATATTTTGCTTGTACCACATTTAAAAGATATACATTTTTAATAACTTTAAATAAAGCAAGTAGTTTTTGCACTTCAAAGGAGTCTGCTTCAGTGTCCTATGTCAGGGTGAGTGCTCTGGTTTTTCTTTCCTTTCACTGGCAGCAGTTTACAATTAAGCACTAATTTTCCTGGTGCAGCTTTTTGTATATAAGTTCAGATAAGACTTGTGGTATATCAGAATGCCACCACCTTTTTAGAGGGAACACTCACACCCAATGAAATGAAATTCAGGTATGACTCACCGAATCTGGAATAGGAGGATTTAACTAAGGCTCAATGATCCCTAATGCATCTGGGCTATAATCAGCCATAGGAGGGATAAAGTACACTAAATAAAAAAGTAAATAAATAAAATATAACTCAGGACTCAAATTCTGTCTTATTCGCTAGCAGATTATGTACACAATATTAGGATGGGCTATTTTGAGTTCGTTCGTGTTACGCCACTTACTATAGGTGTAATAGTGTATGGTGCAGCAGGGACAGAATGGCTAAAGTTTGCCTCGTTGTCCACAGATAACAGAAGGGACAGTGAAGCCAGGTTAAGCTGATATAGACTAGTACACATAGTGTCTGTGGTAAGTACATACAAGACACTGTGATTCAGATAATCATCACAGAGTAAATCTTGGGCTGGGTTAGCCAAGTGGGGTCTCTTGTATTGCTTTTAGTCATTAAGGCATTAGACTTGGAAAAATCAGCTTAGGACTTACGCATTCATACTCTTGGGCTGTTGCAGGTACAGAGTCTGCTGACAGGAAGAGACCCAGAGTGATAAGCCCTGTACAGACAGAGACTGTAAAGCCAGCCATTGTTATATTAGTGCTGTAACCCTAGTAAATGAATATAAGATTTGTAGGTAATACAACTAGCTAATAACAAGACAATAATAATCAGTTGTGTTTACACAAAAAAATGCAACAAGATGAAGTAAGGTAAGCTGCCACATTAGTACTGCACAGCAGCAAAGGTCCATGGGCTGGTTTTAGGGCTGGTTCTCTTCGGATCCATGACAGGGGTCTGACAAAAATTTTGTTGAATGCCCCATCAGCGACATCGGCAGGTCGAGCGTATTCTGCAGTGGCTGCTGGTTAAGCTATTGCACCCCACCCCACTTAGGATTATCAACTCCAGTCGAGAGGCTGATTGGGGTGCAGGACCCTGACAGACAGCACAGGTTCCAGCGGGTCTCCCACCGTGGCTAGGTGCTGTAGTCGCTGTGGGGGACCTCGCTGGTGAAATGTTGCTGTGTGGGGGGGTAACCAGTTCTCTTCAACATATTCATATGTGACATAGTGGAGGGGGGTCCAAGGTAAGATATGCCTCTTCACAGATAGCTCCAGTGGTAAAGAGGGTACAATGGTGAGGGTATAGGCCAAGAAGAGGTATTTGGAAAAGCTAGAGAGGTTGTAAAAGGTCTGCTACAGTAGGTGAAATTAAATGTCAACAAGCATTTGTCAATACCGAATGTTTGCTTGTTGGCATTGACATTGGTAGTGTAGGAGTTAGAGAGATGCATAATAGGAATGGCAGTGAAGTATTGAACTGAAGCCAACCCCACCACCACCCTGCAGAGACTGACAAGCATTGGGGTGTGCCTTTGGGTCATCAGGCATAAGGGCCATGCCATTTCACCACACCCTACCCTGCAGACACCGACAAGTGTCACAGCGTACCTTGGAGTCTTTGGGCCTTATGCTCACCCCATTCCATAAGAAATATGGTGAGATGGGTGCAGTATAGGAGAATGGGGTGAACTTTGGGGCCAAATAGTCCAAGGCACACCTTGCTGCCTGTCACTGGCTGCAGGGTGTGGGTGGGGGTGGAATGGCAGGAGTATTACAGGTGACAATCCCAAGTCACACCCCTCATGCATATCAGTCTCCGCAGGGTGGGGCGTTATGGTCAGAAACCCTAACATCCCAAGCGTTCATTGGTATTTTCACTCTAAATTTTAAACATGTTTTTTTTGTGACCCCCACCTCATGAACAGTGGCAATATCAGTTTGTTAGCAGAAAGCTGATTTTGCACAGTGACTACGCCATTTGGCACCACTGGTGAGAAAACACATTTCAAACAGGATATGAAAAATGACAGCTGTACTGTTCATGGAGAGGTGTAAAAAATGGCAATGTTGAACGTCTGGAGTGAAAATATAAAAACAACTGGTGAAGTCACAAGCGTGCATAGAAACTGCATAACGCACACCCACAATGTAATTTGTTTGGGGATTTTTTTACAGCAGATTGTCAACACAGTCATTTTGGGACCTCCGCTCATGAATGGTGTCACTGTGATTTTTCTTAATGTGTCCTGAACAGTGATTTCCCACAGCAACCATGCATTTCTGCGCTGGAAGTGCGAAAACACATTTTGGCCAGGGTGTGAAAAATGACAGCTATACTGTTCATAAGGAGGTGTTGAAAAATGCCAGTGTGGACAATCTGGACTTAAAATATCACAAATTCCCAAACTTACGAGGGTGCGTGGAAACTGCGCAATGCACGCTCGTAACACAGTCATTTTATGGACTTTTGTCACCGAATTTTCAACATAGCCATTTTAAGACCTCTGCTCATGAACAGTATCACTGAGATTTTCTTAATCTGTCCCAAACATTGATTTCGCACACCGACAGTGTCATTATGCGCTACATGCACAAAAACACATTTTTGCCAAGATATGAAAATGACAGCTGTACTGCTCATAAGGAGGTGTGGTAAAATGGCAGTGTTGAAAATCTGGAATGAAAATATTACAAATCTGTGAAGTTACGAGTGTGTGCAGGAACAGCACAATGCACGCTTGTAAAACAGTCATTTTTGGGAATTTTTTCACCAAATTTTCAGCATAGGGTTTTGGGGGGCCTACCTCATGAACTGGGGCACTGTCCTTTTGTTACTGGGTCCCGAAAGATGGTTCCTCGCAGTGACCGTGAAATCACCTTTCGGGACTGAATAACAAAATGACATTGACTAAGTTCATGAGGTGGGGCCTCAAGAACCCTATATGTTGAAAATTTGCAGGAATTCCTAAAATGGCCGAGATATGTACCAAAGTTGAAAAACCCTACTTATGCCATTACAGCTTACCAGCATTTCTTCAGTTCATGGTCGGCTTTGAAGAGTGCAGTGTTCCCAGTCTATTGAAGTGCGTCGCGCTGGCCTCTGGATGTAAGTATGGGGTGGGGTGTGGGGAGGTGAATGCGCGAGAGGTGGGCACAGGTTGGGAAGGGGGGCAAAACAATCAACGAGGGACCATTTTTTGTTTTTAGGTCTTTTTATTTCCTTTTAGGAAGATGACACAGGACTTTTGCCATGCTGGGGTGGGCTCCCAGTGTGGCAGCTGGAAGATTTTTGGGGAGGCCAGGTGGGCCAATGGGGGATTAGGCACCCCACGTCGGCCATACAGAAGATTTGCCATGCAGGTGGGCTCACAATGCACCTGGAAAGTGTGTTAGGGAGGACAGCAGACAGATGTTTGCCACACGGGGTGGGCTCCCAGTGTGGCACCTGGAAGTGTGTTGGGGGGGCGCGGAGCCAATGGGGGATTGGGCACCTGTGTCGGCCATATACTGTACTAGCGAGCACATCAGCATGCTGGGGTGGGCTCCCAGCGTGCACCTATGTGTTCGTGGAGGGGGGAGAACTGTCTATGACAGTCAGTACAGATGCAGTGCCGATGTAGGCAGTTTGCATACTGCCGACTGCAGTATGCAAATTGTCTGCGGTCTTTTCCTTTCAACTGTATGCCACTGCATCTGAACGACTGTCCTAGACAGCTCAGACATTCATTGGCGCAGTGCAGCCGTGCCTGCAAAAGGGAGCAGGGCATTGGAAGTGGGGGAGGCACACCTACAAAAACTGGTATGGTGGCACTATGTTTCTTGTACATGCATGCAAGCAAACATAAAAATACAGAGTAATGCAGTTAGGGGCCAAGAGTCCTGGAACAGAATGAAGGACATATTGTGGGGTGGGGGGTGGTAGTGGAGAGGACAGTGGAGAAAAGGGACAGGGGAAATAATAATGGAGAGCTTGAAGGCATCAGCACAGTGTAATCGGGCTATGGGAAAGGTGAATTGGGTGCTGGGATGCATCAGGAGAAGGATCACTGGCAGAAAGAGGCAGGTAATACTTCCCCATTTAGATCCCTGGTTCAACTGCACTTAGAGTACTGTGTGCAGTTTTGTAATCCATATTTGAGAATGGAAGGAATAGGGTGGAGGTGGCTCAGAGAAGGAGCACCAAAAGCATAAAGGTTTGTCTTATGGGAAGTGCTTGGGGATCTTATTATGTACACGCTGGAAGAAAGGAGACATGACTGGAGACATTCAAGTATATCTGCGGGATAAACAAGGTGGACAGCAGTTAGTAGTTCCAAAGTGTGATAACATAGGTGCCACGGGAAACTCCATGAAACTGGCTAAGGGAGAAGGTTGAAGAAGGCTATATGAAGCTACTTTTTACATACATACAAACAAACAAACATACAGTTAAGCCAGCAGAAAAAAGGTTTGCAGTCTACCATGTCTGCTCAAGTTTGCAGACCCCCTCAATGCCTACCGAGGGATCTGTCTCCCCTTTTATCCACTCCTCCCACCTCATCAATTTCCCTCTCCCCCTGTGCAACAAAGATGATTCAGGGCCTGGGGGAATTGCCATATGAGATTAGACTAAGAGAGTTAAACATGTACACACTGGAGGAGAGGAGGGACAGGGGGACATGATTGAGACCTTCAAATACAGTACATGAAGGGGATAATCAAAACAGACACAGAGGGTCTAATCAGAAGGAGGTTGGGGAGAGACACTAGGGGCCATGACATGAGATTGGAGGGGATAGATTCAGGAGGGAGATGAGGAGGCATTTATATACAGAGATGGTGGTGGCAAAGTGGAACGTACTACCGGCTGAGGTGTTGGCATGTAACACAGTGGATTGTTTCAAAAAGGGGTGGAACAGGGCAAAGGGGAGGGTAAAGGCAGGGAAGGGGAGAGGGGTTGGGGCAGCTGCTGAATAGGGAGCTAGCTGCAATCTCAAGCAGCCTAGATAGACCAGGATGGCCTTTTGCTGCTGGCAACTTTCGTATGCTCATATGTCCGTATGTTCTCCCCCCTACATGCAACTTTCTCCTTTACTCTCTCCCAACCACTCTCAAAGCTGTTCACAGTCTTCAGGGAAACAACTTCCCCCAGCAACTCATTCCATTTCACCACCACCGTCTCAGTGAAAAAGTGACTCCACATTTCCCTCTTGAACCTTCCCCCCACCAGCTTGATACAGTGCTCCCTAGTGATCCTGTTCCCACTAAGGTTGAAGAGACCCTCAGAGTTCACTTTGTTGAAACCTTGAAGGTATTTGAAGGTTCTGATCATGTCACTGCCCTCTCTTCTATCCTCCAGGGAGTACATGTTGAGTTCTCTGAGTCTCTTCTCATCCAGTTAGCCTTGCTGTCCCTGGATCATCTGGGTTGCCCTTTGCTTGACCGTTTCCAGCTGATTGACGTCTTTCTTTACATAAAGGCACCAATAGTGCACACTGTACTCAAGATGTGGCCCGACCACTGCATTACAGTGGCAGAATGACCTCTCCTATTTTGCTGGTTATATCCCTGGTTATACACTCTAACATCCAATTCACTTTGGCTGCTGTTCTCCTGCAGTGCACTGAGTGCTTTAAGTCACTCATGATGATTACACCCAAGTCCTTCTCTTCTGACTTGATAACTTGCACACCTCCCTGCCAGTTTTTAGCGTTTGGGTTCTTCACCCCCAAGTGCATTGCCTTACACTTTTAGGCATTAAATCCCAGTTGCCAAATACCCAACTGCCTCTCCAATTTAGCCAAGTATTCCCTCATGTCTTGTCTCCCATCATCTGTGTCCACTTTCCCACAGAGCTCTGTGTCATCCACAAACAGGCATATCTTAACCTTTTCTCCCATCTGCAGTATTGCTGATGAAGAAGATTAACAACAGCGGACCAAGCACCGAGCCCTGTGGACCCCACTTGTGACTGGTCTAGCCTCTGAGAATTGCCCTCTGACCACTACCCTCTGACTTCTATATTGCAGCCAGTTTCTAACCCGCATAGCCAGTTGTGCCCCTTCCCCCAGGTCATCTGGCTTACTAACTAATCTTCTGTGGGGAACAGTGTAAAGGCCTTATTGAAATCTAGATACAGGATGTCCACTGCCTCTCATCCTGGAGTCCATTTTTGTTTTCCAGAAAGCTTACCGGTCTTTCTTTCAGTATGGTTTCTATGAGCTTCCCCAATATAGAGGTCAGACTGACCAGCCAATAGTTACCAGGGTCATCCCACAGCCCACTCTTGTGTAGCAGCACTATAAGTGTTGTCCTTTAGTCAAGGGGTATTTCCCCTGTTTTCAAAGAGGTGTTAAACATGTCTGCCAGGAGACATGCCAGCACACCTCCCAACTCCCTCAAGACCTTCAGATGTATGCCAATCTGCTCCGGGGACTTGTCTACCTTAAAGGCTTTTAAGCCTTTCCTCACCATGTCGATTTCTTTTTTTTCCATTCAAAGTTTATTAATGTTTTCAACATACAGAAGACAATACATCACAAGTTACATAGGATAGATCCAATTATAACCAGTACATAGCATGTGTCTCCTCCCCCTTCCCCTTACCCCCATCCCCCCCAACATAAAACAAAACTTAATTAGAGAAAATATACAAAGCATGTTGATTTCAATCTCCCCATCTGTGACTCACCCACTTGGTTTCCTCCTTCCTTCTTCCCCTGGTGTACTGGGCCATCCATGTCCTTAGTGAAGACTGAACAGAAGTACTTGTTAAGTATGTCTGCTTTCTCCTCACTGCCATCTGCCCACTCCCCTCCTTTTTCAATCTGACTATCCCATCCTTGGTATCCCGCTTCTCCCTGATGTGCTGAAGAATGCCTTATCCCACATTTTCACCCCCTCTGACAGCTGCAGCTGTCTCTGGCTTTGGCCAATCATACTGCTCTGCCTGACTCCCTTGCCTTGGTACAGTACTCCCTCCTGTCCTCATCCCTCTGGGTGCATTTACACTTCCTGAAGACTGTCTTCTTATTCTTTATCACCTGGGCTACCTTCTTATCAAACCAGCTAGGCTTCTTGCCTCTAGTATTTTGTTCTTTAGTTTGACACATAAGCACTATCTCCCCACTTCTTGGCTCTAGTATTTTGCTCTTCAGTTTGGCACCTTCATTAGTGGCTGCCAACAGCCCCACCTTGATTACGGCCAGTTTCTGATCCACCCTCATTTCCTTCCTGATTCCACCAAAGTTCACTCCCAGGATGTTCCCCATCTTACTGTACTCTGCCCTCCTGAAGTCTAGCACCCTTATTTTAGTCCCAGTCCTTTCCCTTGCAATGACCAGGTGAAACCACACAGTGTGATAGTCACTTCTTGCAAGCGGTGCCTCCATCTTTAGCTCCTGGACATGTGCCCAATTAGACAGAACCAGTATGGCCCTAGTGGGCTCTAGGTCACATTGTGTCAGAAACCTACTTTGGAATGTATCCAGCAGCACCTGACTCCTGGTACAGGTGGTAGCAGGGACCTCCTAATCCACCCAAGGTAGACTGAAGTCCCCCATAATCACTATCTCCCCACTTCTGGCCATCTCCACAGTTTTGGACCCCAGTTCCCTCTCTATTTCCTCCTCCTGGTTTGATGGCCTGTACATCACTCTTATCCCAGGTTTTTGACCTTTCATTGATTGTACCTGCACCCACTGTACCTCTGCACTACTATCCATCTCCTCTTTTGTACAGGACATCCCTTCCCTCACATACAGAGCCAATCCTTCCTTCTTCCTACCCCTACCCCATCCCTCCAATACAACTTGCACCCAGGGGGCCCAGTCATAATTCAGCGTGGCCCATGTCTCTATGATGGTAGCCACATCCACCTCTCCCTCTGCCATTAGTGAATGCAGCCCAGTCATTTTGCTACCGAGGCTCTTTACATTTACATTTAGAGACACAACCTTCTACCACAACTCAATTTCCCTTCCCTTCTGGATGACCTGCCCACTTCCTCCAATCCCAGTCCCTCCCACCTTCCCTAAATTTTCTGTCCCGCTTCTGACCTCTCCTCCTTTTGCCCTGATTGGTGGGAATACCTGTTACCCTCGTCCACCCACCAGATGACTAAGGATATTATGATCCCTATTACCCCACCCTTACCAGTTTAAATTCGGATCCTTGCCTGTATGCTCCTCAGATCTGGTCTTAAGCATCCTTGTGCCCTCCTTACTAAGGTGTAGCCTTTCTGGAGCATAAAGGGCCTTGTTCTGCCATGTGCCCCCCCAGTCTCCAATTAGCCCAGACCCCTCCTCTCTGCACCATCCCCTGAGCCAGGCATTAAACTTCTCAATCTCTTTCTTGCAGTGCTGGCTTTTGGTACCATAACACCTCCAAGAAGGCTACCCACCTCCCCCACTTTGCTGCAGAGCCTCCCAACTTCTCTGAATGTCTCCAGAACCACCTTTATCTCATTATCAACCAAGTCATTCATACCAAGGTGAATAATGTCAGGGGCACTGGAAAATTGTGGGCACGATTTTCATGCTATTTCCACAGTTTGTGGGCCTCCCCTGCGACCCCAGCATGATATTGTGCATGCTAGCTGCATGCTAGCATTTAGTGGGAGGCAGGCTACCTTCTTTTGTTCCTTGTAGCGTGGTTTCGGCACCCTGCGGCATGAGGATGTGCCTTGTTCCACCCCCACCCCAAGGTTGTTCCACACAACCCATGGACATCACAAAAGGGGTGGAACACCTCAAGGAAATGTTTTAAAATACTTTTGTGCTCTTCCTTCTTTTATGTGCCCCCTCAGGTCCACGTAAGCCCCTCAAATGTGGCTTGTTTGGAAGGGGGGGCAGGTACTTCACCTGAGCAATGCCCAGAAATGGAGCCACAGGAGCGAGTGAGGCCACACATTGTAGGAGTGAGTGAGGCCACACATCGTAGGAGCGAGGAGCGAGTTGCAGGTTGTGCTGTGCCAGCAGGCATGAGGAGAGAAGCCGCCTACCACAAAAGAGGATACCTCACGTTTGTGAGAAACAGAGCTCTCACAAAGGGGCTGTACATCACTTTTTTGCTCTCTGGTGCTGCAGCAGTTGGTGTGCTTGGCTGGTGGGGGGGTGAAAGTTGAATCTCTGGTAGCCCTGATTTGTCCTGCCTGCTTGCCCACCTTGCTAAGTCCACTACTTTGTGCCTGCTGACTTGTCCTGCCTGCAACCAGCCATCTAAGGATCTGAAGGACTGCCTGAGCCTGGTACGGTAAGACTGTTTAGTTGGCTAGTTTGGCATGGGAATGTGAGAGGCACGGGAAGAGTTGGGGGAGGGCATGGTAGAGAACAAAAGTAGAATGGTGCTGAGTGTACTGTACTTCTTGTATTTTTTTTTTTTTGTTCTACATGGGGTGGGGGGGCGGATCAGTTTCCTGTGGTCTAGTCATTCATTGTGGTTGGCTTTGGGTCAGGCCTGGCCAACTGACACATATGCAATAAAAAAATTGTTCGGTAGATGCTGGCAGAGAGGCATGCTGGCCCAGAACAAATTTTTTCTGCATGTATACCAGTCCGCCAGGTCCGTGCCAAGCTCTGTTCACTTGTTGTTGATGGTCGGTGGAGGGTCAGGCCTGGCAAACTGGTAGACATGCAGAAAATAAATTTGTTCTGGCCTCAGGTGATGGTGGGCATGGGGCGGATATGCAGGCTGGCCCAGAACAATTTTTCTGCATGTATACCAGTCCGCCAAGTCCGTGCCCAGCTCCATTCGCTTGTTGTTGATGGTCAGTGGAGGGTCGGGCCTGGCAGACTGGTAGACATGCAGAAAAAAAAATTGTTCTGGCCTCGGGTGATGGTGGGCATGGGGCGGATGTGCAGGCTGGCCCAGAACAAATTTTTTCTGCATGTATACCAGTCCGCCAGGTCCATGCCAAGCTCTGTTCACTTGTTGTTGATGGTCGGTGGAGGGTCCAGCCTGGCAGACTGGTAGACATGCAGGAAAAAAAATTGTTCTGGCCTTGGGTGACGGTGGGCATAGGGCGGATATGCAGGCTGACCCAGAACAATTTTTTTCTGCATCTATACCTGTCCGCCAGGTCCGTGCCAAGCTCCGTTCACTTGTTGTTGATGGTCGGTGGAGGGTCGGGCCTGGCAGACTGGTAGACATGCAGAAAAAAATTGCTATTGTAAATAAAGAAATAGTTCCCCAACATCTTTTTTTAACCTGTAAAGAAAGAAAACGGTTCCTCATCGTCGCCCCAGTCCCCCTCCCACTGAGTACCCACCTCCCTGCCTTCCCCACATCCCAATTACCCCATACTTATCTCCGGAGGTCGACACTGTCATCTTCTCTGGACAGAGACATGTATGCACTGTTCAAAGCCATATCGCAAATTGAAGAATCAAAGTAAGTGCCATATCAAATCATTTATAGCACTCAATGGGCTTTTCAACTTATCTTGATATAGCAGACATTTTTAAGAATTTTGGCCCCAAATTTCCAACATGGGGTTCTTTGGACTCCACCTTGTGAACACTGTCACTGTCATTCCGTTACTCTGTCCCAAAAGGTGATTTTTCAGTCACTGCGTGGAATTACCTTTTGGGACCAAATAACAAAGCTTCAGTGCCACTGTTCATGAGGTGGGGTCCCAAAAAGCCCATATTGCAAATTTGGTGAAAATATTCCCATAAATGATGACCGTGCATTGCGCAGTTTCTACGCACACTCCCAGCTTTGCCACTTTAATATGTTCACTCCAGATTTTCACCATTGCCATTATTGCACACCTCCTTATTAACAGTATAGCTATCATTTTTCACATCCTGGCCAAAATGTGTTTCCACACCTGTGGCACAGAACGGCGTGGTCACTCTGCGAAATCACCTTTCGGGAGAAGTGAATGAAATAACAGTGGCACTTTTTATGAGGTGGGGTCCCAAAAAGGCCATGCTGAAAATCTGATGAAAAAAATTCCAAAAATGGCAGTTACATCCAGGTGTTCCAAACTGGTTATGCACAGGTGCAACTTTGGTCATTTTGGCAGCTTGCCACAGCCATACTGGTTTATTTGTTATTTATTGAATTGTTTTTGACCCGGTAGGCCCACTTAGACTAGAAATCCATTCTTCATGAGTGACCGGGGGTGGGGGTGGGGGAGGGAGATTCAGATGGTAACCAGCTGAAATTGAACCTGATAAAGCTGTTGGTGGTATTTTTAGTGACTGGGGGAAATTTGGCCAGAACACTGGGAAATTCCCCTACTCTTTTGCAGAAGTGCCATGGGATCTTTAGCGTCCACCTGAACTACCACCAGAACAGGCAGACGGGACCTCAGTTTAACATCTCATCCAAAAGATGGCACCTCATGAGTGCAGCATCCCCTCATGGAATTTTTTTTCTTTATTGTATTTATCTGCCTCCTCAGGAAGCTAACCCCATGATCTCCAGCCACTGTGCCTGTGCCCCCCAGACCCAGTCATGTGTGTGGGCCACACAAACCCATGGAACACAGGGATGGGCCAACATCATGCCGTACCCTGGACATGCGCCTCTCTTGGGTCCAGGGGTGCAGGGCGCAGCCATCACCGGCAGAGATCTCCCCCCCATATTTTCCTCCATGGTTTTTCAGCCCCAGAGTGCAGTGTGCAATGACCTCTGGGTGCTGACGTGCTGACATCTTGCCACACTATGTCCCCTTATGCTGCCACCAGTCTGGCAGTGCCCCTGGTCATCACCAGGGGCTGCTACAGAGTGGTGGTTCCCTGGATCCCTCCCCAGGATAGGAGAGTAGTCCTCCAGATGCTCAATCCTCTCCCTCCCCTGCCGACTTCTAGTGGCCCGGGCTCACGTCCGAACCCGGGTCGCCAGCATGGCATGAGGTGTGGCATCCAGCGCCTCAACCCTCAGCGCCACCGGGTCGACTCCCCTAATGTAATTTAACCCAAGTGCCTGGTGTGGGGATAGAACCCATAGCCTTTTAATCGTCTGGCCTCAACAGCAAGTGTGCAACCTACTGAGCCACTGACACTGGCTCTAGCTAGAGCTTGTATTCATTTAAGTGAGCGTCATCCAGAAAGGCAGATTATGCATTTTATTTTTATTTATATCTGAAAGTTGTTCAGCTAGCAGGCTATGTATGCATTCACCTATTTTTAATCAGATTTCATTTATTCAGGTTTGCAGTTTGATTGGCGCAAAACTTGTCTCTGCCACAAGCAAAACGCCCACGTTTGACCCGTGAAGAAGCCAAGCAACTGCATCTGTCCTACACGCACATGCTGCAGATCATGTCAATTTGTTTCTGGAGGATCTCTACGAAGATGGGGGACAGCTGTTCTGCAGGTTCTGCTGCCTGATAATAGATTATCTACGGAAGCACACCATCGATCTTCACATGAGGTCTCAAAGACATACTGAATGAAAAGCAGTGGCAATAAAAAAAAAAAGTCGAGAAGGCATCCACCCCCAGTGACAGCTTGCATTGACTTCAGCTTTTGCTTGTGCCAACACAGCTGCACAGGACTGGAAGAAGTTCATCCTGGACTTTGTTAAGTGCTTTACTCAAGCTGACATTCCATTGGAAAAAGCTTCTGCCTACGAAAATGTTCTTTGCAAGTACACAAAACATGGTGGTTGCCTTCCTGGACCTTTACATCTGAGATCGACATACCTCCAGGAACTCCATCCACAACATGAAGAATTTGTGCGTAATCAAGCGGAGGATATAGAAATTTACCTGATCTTGGATGAGACCATAGATAACTGTGGATGGAGTGTTTTTGGTGTTTTGGCGTAGCCCCTCAACAAAGTGGGGGAGCAGCCAATTCTAATTGGAGTCGATTTTTTGAACCGTGTAAATCACAGCACAGTTGCACAGTCCTTGCTGCGGATCCTAAATGATAATCATGTAAACTTTGACAATGTTTTTGCTGTTGCAACAGATAGTGCAAGCTTTATGCACAATTTTGTCTGGGATCCTCCCCAATGCTGTCCATGTTACTTGCTTTGTGCACCTTTTAATCCTAGTCCTGGAAATCTGGCCAACTATATTGGTTGAATTGAACACTTTGGTTGGCTTAGTCAAAAATATTTTTTGCCAGAGCCTCATGTGCCGGCACCAGTATCTGGCCTTTATGGAGGCAAAAGAAGGGGTGGTAGCAAAGATGCCAGTTTATGCCATCCTGACACGTTGGTGCTCATGGGTGAGGGCATGTGCTATCTTGCGGACTATCTACCTGTCTTGGCAGAATTTATGAACAGCTGTTCATCTGATGCAGCCACATATAAACAACTAAAGTCACTGTTGGCCAACAAACTGAATGCGCTGACTGCTCAGGCCACATTTGTTACAGAACATGCAACTGAACTTAGCAAACTCTTTGAAGAGCTGCAAGCCAGAACACTACCACAAGGACACAACATTTTAGCAGGCTTCAAAATGTGCACCTGTTCCTTGATTTTTGTTCCACAGCTGGAGCTAGGGAGCACAGATCCAAAACTGTTGAGAAATTGTCGCTATGCAGTGACACTGAAAAAAATGCACTTTGTGAAGTGTTTCAGCAGGTGATGCAGGAAAGCGGTCAGAAGCTGCACAATGTGATGGAAAACCATCCATCCATAAATTTTTTTAAAGCAGTGCAAGTCTTTGACCTGAGACAGCTACCAGCACTGGAGAAACAAAAAGAATACTACCAGTGTGACATTGCAGGCTTAGCAGGCATTTCAAACTTTGAATGGCATGTGTACCAGGCAGCAGCCTCACTTCCTACGGACTTCAGCATTGCAGAATGGTGGGGAGCTCAATCAGTCACTGGACCCACTGTCTTTATTGGCCTAGAGCAGGGGTTCTCAAATGGTGAGGCCAGCCTCCCTGGGGAGGCCCCAACCTGTTCCAGGAGAGGCTCAAGCAAGTCTTGAAAAAGTGTTATAGTTCAATTTTGAACTTTATACATTTTGTGTGAAGGGATAAGGCAAACTGAAAGAGGATAATAGGTGAATTTATGTATTCACAAGTCTGTGACCGGGGAAGGTACTGTACACTGAGCCATGGCTTATTTCAGGTGTACCCAGGGAAGGGTAGTGAGAGAATACAATTCAAAATGTAACTGCAAAACACTTAACCAATACAAAATGAATAAAAGTGCAAACAAATTAAGAAAAATAAACTAACTATGCGAGGAACAATTGATCAATTAGACTGGCAGCAGAACTGTTTAAATACAAGAATTAACCATACAGGTACTAGGAATAAGAGCAGGAGGGAGCAAAATGATCCCTGAGAAGTTGCTTAAGAGGAGGGAGAGAGGCAGAGATTGGCAGGATTGTTATTCCAGTTAAAGGGGGAAACAGAAAAAGCAGCCTACCCATGAAGGTATGGCAGTAAGGGGTAACAATGGTTCAAGAGTCAAAATATTGGAGCAAGTAGGTTGTCCTGTTTGGGGGGGTGGGTTACAATACGCTTAATAACATGAGAGCCAGCTATGCAAAGAGGTTTCAATTTATTCCTGATGTACTGTGAAAAGTAGGCTATTTTTCTGTGGGGAGGCCCAAAAATAATTCAGTATTTTGGGGGGAGGCTCAAGATCTTTTCCATGGCTTAGGGGAGGCTCATTATGACAAAGTCTGAGAACTGTTGGCCTGGAGATATATTTGGTTGCCTGTCAGCACAGCTGACATAAAAAGGACTTTCTCGGTCTATACAAACCTGCTGAAAGACAACAGAAGAACCCTGAAAGATGACAATGTGAAACTTTTATTGATGCTGAAATATAACAAGAAATTTTAGTGCCGTGCCTGAGTACAGTGCATTGTTTTGAGTAACCAGTATGGCTTAAAGAATCTGCTGTTTTGCTGAGAGGAATATTGCATAATATGTATTATACGACACTACATTATACTGAAGTATATTTTATACACTTGTTTGCTAGTAACAATGTCTAATATTTTTCTCTATTTTAATTTGTAATTTGTAATTAATTGTGCAATACTGAATGGCTTCATATTTTTTAACTTGTCTTTCCAATAAAATTTCAGTGAACTACAGGTCTTGTTTGTGTAGTTATTTGATTTTTATTATTAATAAGTAGAGAAAGGTATAATTAATTGGTGTGTTCACTGTCCACCCAAGTGCCGAAACCCCCCGCAAAATTCCCGGAAAATCCACTGCTCACTCCAGCAAAATCTGCCAAACTTTTCCGCAATTTCCCTGTGCCTCTCTTCTTCTCCCATGTTCTTTGTTATCCATGGACCTACCCTCCTTGTGGTCATCCCCAGCATACACTGCACCCTTCTGCAGTTTGCTCCAGCTCCCATGTCACCCTGTCTCACTCCCTTAACCATGGAGTCCCCCAAGATCACTGCCATCCCCTCACCAGCTGCCACCCAAGTCTCCTCCCCCCACTTTCCTGCTTGTCCTTCCTGGGCTGTCTCCCCAACCCCAAAGATTTTCAAACAAAGGGTAGTGGCAGAAGGTAACATGTTATGTGGGTGAGCGAAATTGAGCAGCTCAATCTGAGTGACTCAATTTGACTGCCCATAGTAATAGCGAATTTGACAGTATAGCGAGGAGTAGTGTATAGTAAGTGTAGCAGTGAGTTACACTTGCTGGAGCAGGATATGGGGCTATGTTTAGGCAAGCACTGCCATGCTGGCTAATTGGTATAGTGGCTTGAGGGCTTGAGCCACTGCCTCTGGAGCTGGTGGCCCTAGGTTTGGGTCTGGCTGTGGTGGAAATGTTTTGTTTTAAGTGTTTCTTCTTTCCCCTGTGTCTGCCCCCCCCAAGTTGATTATAATAATTTTGGGGTGTGTGAGGGGCATAGCCCCCCACATAAAAATGGTTTATTTGGTTGTCACCATTTAGAAAGTAAGTGACCATCGCTGTTTGCAGTGATCGCTGTAATGCTGGTCGCCCTTTTCACATCGGGTGCTGTTTTCTTCACGCTTTGTTGTTGGTGCTTTTATGGAGTTGCCTTTATCACATAAAACTATGGCAGAATGGAGAAAACCTCCAGAGTAGGATCTGTGCTGAGACAGTAAGGAGTTAAAAAAAAAGAGTTGGATAGGTGCATGGGAAAGTGCTTATGGGGCAGTTGGGGGAGGAATGGGAAGAAATGAGGACTGACAGAGGCACAGTCCCATAACTAGGCAAGCTTGGACAGACTGGATGGGCCAATGGACCTTTCTCTGCCAACATTTTCTGTTTCTAAGTTTCTGAATACTATAGCAACAGTACAATTGTACTCATAGAAAAACTGCTTACATGTCATCATGACTTACAGAATGGAACAGAAGATATAAGGTCTGGAAACAGTATATAGGGCTCACTCCTGGGTATCAGCATCTCCTGCCAACTGCTGCCCCAAGTTGGTCTTTCAAGTGTGATACCTTATTCTTCTGCCCTTGCTCTGGCTCCTACATACAGACACATACAGACTGACTTGATCTGAGTGTCCTTTTAAAGTCCTGGGAGAGGATTCATTTTGCACATCCTTTCCTGCTGCCTGACTGGCAGGTGGCACCACCTGACCAGCACCTTCTAAATGGTCACTGAAGTCCATGGAGGAATAAATGTCAGTGAATGGGTGCACTGGCAAGTTTCAACCCCTCGTGACCCTGTGAGTGTATTGCAACGTGCTTCTTGGAATGGCACCAAAAACAGATTTGGACCCGCCACCTGAGGGTCTGCCTTTCTTGTCCTTTCCTGCCACCCAGTTGGTTGGTGGGGGGTTTGTGATCTCATCGCTGAAATTGTTGAAGGAGTTAGTGGAAGGAGCAAGGGGAACACCGGCTAATTCCCACCCTTATGATCCCTTGAGAGCTCTGTGGCATGCCTCCTGGTTAAAAAGATAGTTCACTGAGATCAAAAGTCAAAACTACAGTAAAGAATGTCGTACTATATTACGGAAAACCCTACATGAGTTATATGGTTTTATCTTCTGCTTCTAGCTTCTTTTTCTGCCTAAACTGTTTGCCCTTACAAGTGTTCAAGTCCAGTCTTCCAGCCTCCTTAGAGCCCCCTGTATTTGCTTTGGTCCTGTATCCCCTCTCCCCAACCATGGTCATATTGCATAGCATTGCTCTTGCACTTTATTTGCTGCAGCCCCTCTTTGCTAGCTGCCTTTGGTTACTGATTGGATGTACTTACAGTACCTTCATAGTTTGCGTGAGTCTTGTATCTATAGACTTACTTATGAGTGAAAATGTCTTTCTAAAAATGTGCACAACTTTGCACATTTTGCATTAAACTTCAATTGTCATAATCTGGACCACTTTCTCAATTTTGACAGGTCTCTTTGCAGTTCAATAACTCCCTCCTCAGTGTCCACTCTACCACCAGTCTTAGTGTCATAAGTAAAGGGTCAAACCTTATTATGGATTCCCTTTCCTCTTTCACAAATGAAGATATTAAAGAACACCAGTCTTAGAACCAATCACTGTGGTACCCCTCTTACAACTTCTCAGCTCTGTGTGTGCCCCATTGATGACTACCCTCTTTGTCCTGTCCCACAACCAGTTCCTTATCCACCTAGTCAGTTAGTTCCCTACTCCCAGGTCACTCATATTTGTTTATTAGCCAACTGTGTGAAAAGAATTGAAGGCTTTGTTAAAATTGAGGTGCAATATATCCACTGCTTGGCACCTGTTCACAGGCTTTGTGAACCAGTCAAAGAAGCTGATCAGGTTAGTTGGGTAAGATCTCTCTGCAACATTCTACAACTGGATAATGATGGTTTCCAGCAGCTTACCCACAACGGAGGTTAGACTGACTTGCCTGTAATTTCCCAGGCCATCCTTATCCCCGTTCTTGTGAAGCTGCACCAAATTAACTAAGCCATATACGGTACGTAAGTCTCATGTACGTTCTTGTGACTGGAGTACTATGTTAGAGTTGTTAGAGGGAGGGGTGAGAGAGTGGGAGTTGCGGTCTGTTTCAAGACTGAACTTAATCTCACAAATGTACCAGCTGAGGAGGCTGAGTCATTTGAGTGTACTGTGGTAGCAGGTCTAGATTGTAGGATCGCCCTCATCTACCGTCCACCCAGAGATGAGAAGCTGTTCCTTCAGGAAGTTGCGGACATCGTCATCAACATGGCGTTTGAGTCGCCCAGGCTGATAGTCCTGGGTGACTTCAATGCCTGGGTCGATGACGAACTCTCGCAGTTTGGACAACACTTCCTCCAGTTGATGACATCTCTGGGCCTCACACAGATACTTACCACTGCTACCCATAAACATAGTCACTCTCTTGACTGAGTCTTCCTTCTGGGGTTCGAGGCCTCTGATTTGGGGGTGGAAACAGTTAGATGGTCCAATCACTACACCATGTGGATTAGTTTTAGCGCCCTCTTTGTAGGCCTGCCCCTGTGGAGATGGTCAGGTATCACCCTTTACGAGATGTAAGCTCTGAAGGCCTGGCGGTGGTACTTGACCTATCATCCCTCCCAGTGGCAAACAGTGATCCAGAGACCCTCGTGGTGGCCTATAACTTGTCTGTTTCAGCAGCCCTGGATGTCATTGCTCTTGTCAGTGTTAGTCCCCTCTCCCTCGGTCCCCATGGTTTGACGGGACTTTGAAGAAGATGCGGCGATTAGGACAAAGGTTAGAGCATTGCTGGTGGAAATCCGCCCTTGATGCCATCTGTCTTAGATTGATGGATCATTATCAAGTCTATCAATCTGCAGTCACCCATAAGAAGGCAGAGTTCCTGTCCGGTGAGATTGAGGCCACTCAGAATTGACCAGCTCAGTTTTTTCGAACGGTAGACAGACTGTGCAACCCAGCCTGACTACAAGTTCGAAAAGCCTTTTTGCAAATAGAGTGTAATGAACTTGCTCAATTCTTTTCATCCAAGGTGGCTGACATCAGGGTGGTACTCCAACCCATACACTCTATGGGCGTGTCTGTGGATCGGCTCAAGGCCACTACTTCTCAGCTTTCCTGGAGTACCTTTGACCGACCAGAGTTCATGGATGTCATGCGGATTGTCCAGGGTGCTTGCCCTACATGCTGTAGTTTATATCCAGGACCAGATTCCCTGATTTTGGGTTGTATTGATTCCATCAGTCCTGTCCTAGCACAAATAGTCTGGTGCTCCTTGGAAACAGGTGAGTTTCCTAGCTCCCTGAAGGAGGCAGTGGTAACACCCCTCTTAAAGAAAGCTTTTTTGGACCCAGACTGCCATGCAAACTACAGACCAATCTCTAACCTTCCCTTTTTAGGGAAGGTGATTGAGAAAGTAGTGGCTGTGTAGCTGGAGAACCACTTCACCATCCGTGACATCTATGAACCCCTCCAGTCCAGATTTCGAAAGAGACATAGTACTGAGACAGTGTTGGTTCGGGTGCTCAATGATCTCCTGATGGCTAGAGATTGGAAAATACATTCCATCCTGATTCTTCTAGATCTCTCATCAGCATTTGACACTGTGGACCATGGGGTTCTGCTTGACCACCTGAGGTTCATCTGTGGATTGTCAGGTACAGTCCTCAGGTGGTTTACGTCTTTCCTCACTGGAAGAACTCAGAGAGTGGTGTCCGGAGTTTATTCCTTGGACCCAGTTTCTCTGTCTTGTGGGGTTCCTCAGGGCTCAGTGCTGTCCCCCATGTTGTTCGCAGTGTACATGCTGCCCCTCGGAGACATTGTAAGAAGGTATGGGCTGAGGTTTCACTGCTATGCTGATGATATCCAGCTCTACCTTTCTTTTGCACCAACCAAGATGGAGCTCTCTCAGCCTTTAATAGCTGCCTCACAGAAATCCAGGAGTGGATGGATTCCAGTTGGCTAAAGTTGTACTCGGAAAAGACTGAGGTGTTGGTTGTGGATACGGCGTGCCAGATAGTAGTGCCGGGGGTGGGTTCACCCTCAGGGCTTTTTCTTGAGGGTGTATCACTCCCGACCTCTGAACAGGTGCGAAACCTGGGGGTAATTTTTGATGCAGGGCTGACTCTGCATTCGCAGGTGTCAGCCATCGTCAAATCCTCTTTTTACCATCTGAGGAATATCTCCAGGATCAAGCACCTTGTTCCGTCCGGTGATCTTCCTGCACTGGTCCACGCCTTTGTGCCCTCGCGCCTTGATTACTGCAACTCCCTTTACCTAGGGCTACCTGGGGTGGCAATCCGCCACTTGCAGCTAGTGCAGGATGCTGCAGCCCAGCTTTTGGTGGGAACTCCTAGATCCTGTAATATTACGCCAGTGCTGTGTGGACTGCACTAGCTGCTGGTACAGTGGCAGATCAACTTTAAAGTCAGTCCCCTGACTTTTAAAGCACTACACGGACTAGGCCCGTATTACCTGAAAAAGCTTTTGGTCCCCCACTGCCCTGGACGATTGCTCAACTCAGCTGATGAGGGGTTGCTAGAGATTCTGAGGGTGTGTTTGAAATCTTCTGGGGCCTGGGCATTTATGCACGTGGCTCCAACTGTCTGGAATTCTCTACCCCGTCGGTTACGAGAGTGCACGACCGTGGAGGGATTCAACAAGCTTTAAAAACACACTTGTGGGTTCAAGCTTTCAGTGAATAAATAATTTTGTACTGGATTATCTGTTTTATATTATTATGACCTGGATATTTGATGTGTTCTTTTAAATTTGTCAGGTGTCTTGATATTTTGAAAGGTGCCCTAAAAATAAAGTTATTATTATTTATTATTATCTTGTTAATAATGTTAGTCAGCCTTCTGATACCAAGACTTGCTACGCTGAGGCTCATTTAGTTTATTTATACTGTTATTTGTCATTAACAAGTAGTTGGCCTCCTTCTCCTATGACTATTTCATTTTTGCCTTGTTCTTGATTGTCTGTGTACTACCTTGCAATGTAATCTACAATACATGCTGTTTGTACTTGCTGTTGTTCACTTACCCTTGACCCTATGTAACCTTCCAGATCATGCCTGAAAATAGGCATTTAATTGTCTAGTGCATTTACCCTGTCAACAAAAAATAAATAAATAAACAAACAATGGAACCACCCCTGTCTCTAGGAAACAAGTAAACAGATTTGTCTGCAGTGCTGCCAGTGTCTTCCCCACCTCCTTCAGCACTCTAAGGTATAACCAGTCAGGACCAGGCACTTCATTCACCTTCAGGGTTTGGAGGCTCCTGAGCACCCTTACTTCTGAGACTGGTCCTAACTCTAGATTTCTTAACCCCCTCTCTGGCCTGCACTGCACACTCCAGTAGTTCCCACTCCTCCACAGAGAATACTGAACAAAAATAATCTTTCAGTAAATTAACCTTTTCCCCATCCTCCTATTCAACCCATGTCCATTCATAGAAACATAGAAATATGGAATACATTGGTGGAAAAGGAATGCTTTGCCCACTGTTCCTAGTAGTATTCCTGCCAGATTGTTTATCATCATATAGGGGTGGGCGAAAGCTGCGAATTCCGCTTTTGTGGAATTTCCGTGAAAATGCAGAAATCTCAGGGAATTTTCCAAACTTCCGCCATTGGTGAGATCAGAATTTTCTGAATGTGACTGGCGGATTTTTGCTGTTTTCTGTGGAATATTTTGGCTGAACAGCAGAAAAATACACATGAACTGCAGAATAGCAGTTCTGAGGATTTTTTTTTTCTGCAATTTGATGAATTATTCTGCAATTCATGTAATTATTCTGCAGTTCTGTAACCAGTTCTGCAGACTTTTTCCTTTGCATTTTAAAAAAATAATCCACAATTTATATAATTATTCCACCATTCTAAGCTGGAATTTCCGTAAAAGTTGCTGATTTGATTTCCGCAGTTTCGCAGAAGCGAAGATTTGACTTTCGCAGAAATTCCGCCGGCGGAGGTTTTTTTTCGCACACCTCTATCATTATGTGGACAATAACATCTGGCATTTCTCATACTTCCCTAACCAAGCTATCAATGCTGTGGAGTACCTTATCTTCTGTCACCCCTTGGAGACAGCACACCACCCTCTCCTCCTGGTTTGAGGCAGAGACAACAGTCTTGGTAGACCTACTATGGAATCCCCTAAAAGTATCCTCTTTCTAACATTCCCTTTTGGCTTCTACACCTCCAACAGGCATTGCTGCTGCTGAGTAGAGCTGTATGGAATGTGGAATTCCACTTTGGAAATGCTTTTCAGAATTTCTTTTTGAATTCTGTGGAATTTGGAAAAGCATTTCTCTGTAAACCATGGCACAGCACTTGTCAGATTACATAAACGTGGAATAATTTTCCATGGATTGGGTATAAATTCAAGGTTTCTGTAAACCTTGGATTATTATTCTGCAAAAAAAGTTTTGCTTTTGTATTTCAGAATTTATCTACCAAAGGAATTCTGTAGCATTAGGCAGAATTCATCGAAATTCTGCAGAATATTTTTCTGTCCAAATTTCTGAACAGCAGTAATGTTGAGGCCCTCATTACACCAGGGTGCTCTCTCCTCGGAGGGTGAGTGACATGTACTACTTTGCTCAGTGTGGTGATATGGTTGCTTGTGAGATTATAGGACTCCTTCCTTCCCCACTGTTGCTGACTGCTGGCTTCCCCATCATTGCTCACAACATTCCAACCACCACTGCAAACCCCTCAATGTCACCGAGGAAGAGCAGTAGAAGTGGTACCCTTGGCTTCCACCATAACCTGCTCTGCAGATGGCAAATTATTACCCATGCTGATTCTGGCTCAGAGTGGGGTACCACCAATCTTCTGCAGACCCTGAAGAGGGAGAAGACCCTCCTTTATGGTTCCCTTCATAACGTTTTACAGTTGCAGCAATCAACACAGTCGGGTATTTCCTGAAATTTCTGTGATATCTCTAGAGAAATTCTTTGCCTGCCTACGGCACCAATACAGGACCACACGAGAATATTTCTTCAGAAATACTGGGCAATATCTAGAAATATCTGACCATGTCTTTTGCTGCCACTGTTCCTTCCATGGATAGAATTTTTTTTTGGTTTTTCTTTCTTTCGTGCTTTTAGTTTTTTTATGTTGATTTAACTATTTGGACACAGCTGCTGCCAGAAGGCAGCCAGGCTTGTCATAGTCAACTGATAAGATCAAGATGGACCATCAGCATTCCAGGTGGTGACTGTATCCACCACTCCAGGCAGCCAGCTTGGCAGCAGCAGGCTGCACTCCTTGATTTGGCCCACATTATAATACCATTTCCCAGTCAGTCACCCTCACTATCCTGTCATCCCACACTCACTATTCCCTCCCATCACTATACCTGCACACTAGCTACTCCATCGGACATGCAAATTGAGTCACTCAGTCATATTTGAGTCACTCAGTTTGCTTTGCCCACATAACTGTATACCGGTGAAGGTGGCAGTTCACCAGGTGAAATCTATGCAAAGTGGTGGCCCCAGTGAAGTGAAGTTGGGGAAAGTTCACAAAGTACTTCACAAGGTAAAGTTCCCTGACTTCACACACCTAACTGTAAATAATTGTGCATATGATGTTCAAGTATGCACACCATGGAAAGGATCATGCTAAGGGTTGCTGGTTCTGCACTAACATCTTTTGTGGCCTGTTTATATGGTCACAGAAGTGGAACACACTTTTGGAGAGCACATCACTGTATGCTACACAGATATCCCTCACTGGCCACATTGTTGAATTCCATAGCCCAGAACACCAATTTATGTTCCACCAGTCTCTGCACCACATAAAAGATGGCATTCCTTCTTGTGGAATCTCTTTAATAAAGTAATGCTGAAGATCATTGTGCATCTGCAGGTTCTGATAGAGGTACTCAGCATATTTTAGGAAACACTGTAAATATCTACTGATGTGCAGTACAGTGTTGAGTGTTTCTTTTAGCTGTGTCAAAAGAGCAATACAGCAGTCACAACAACCTCAATGGGATATACCTCAAAACAAGAAGGCTACCATATAGACTGTATTCTATAATTTGTTATATGTTAAGAGAATAAAAATTCACAGACAATACATGGTGGGTAATGAAAGTCAGAAACAATCTTACATGTTTCACTCTAAAGGCTTGTTCTTAGTGTTTATATTACCACACAGACCCCTAGACCAGCTTTTCCATACCATAGCTGTTTCTTTTTGCTGTTCATGTTTGTCAAGCATGTGATTCACCACCAGATTTAGTGCATGTGCTAAACAAGGTGCAAGGGTGAAATCATCTTCATTCATCATCTCCAGCATATTATTACCACTGTCCATCATTAAGATTCTCACCTTCAGATTGTGAGGGTATATCCAGATGTCCAGGAGAGATTGGATGAAATGCAGAATATTTTCCCCACCATGCCTTATCTCCATAACCAACACATTATGTAAGCCACTTCCTCAATTGTAGTGCTTCTGTGAGGCTGTCTGCTTCAATACAACTACTGCAGGGGCTGGGATGGTTTGTATGAGACAAGTATGGTGTGTGTGTGTGTTCTTGATCTGGGCACAGGCCTATGGGCAGTGAGAGTTAGAAAGCTTTAGTTTGCACTACTGCTCCAGATATCACTTGCTAAATGCACTTAGCTCCCTCTGTCTCCTTCAGAATTTCAAAGTCTTCCTGTGTACTACCTTCTGTGCACTCGAGCAGAACATGCCCGGAAAACATGAAGTGTGATGGGATGTTATATTTGGGATTTGGTTCATGCAAGAGTCTTTGAAAGGCAGTATCTTCTACAGTGTAGACCAAAATGAAACCATGCTCATTGAAGCACAATGGGGTGCATCCCAAAAAGGGCAAAACCATAGAAAATAAATGCAAAAAAGAGATACACTTACATGAATTTGCCAACTTAGGGGGGTTGTGCAAATGCAAAAACTAATTTATAAAACTCCTTGATATGCAGGGGTGCTGGTGCATGTACAAAACAGCATTTAATCCAAAAAGTATAGTATTACACAGGAGCCACCTGACACGACTGCTCAGTAGTCATCCGAATGCCACTCAAATGCCCAACCATGGAACAATTGTCTTCCACAATGTAGAATTGTTGAAGATCAAGGGACATCATCTCTCCAATGAGTTGTTTACTTTAGACAGAGCTTGCAATTTGCTGCAACAATTTTAGGTTTAGTGCTGGTGAAGGTACACTACTGGAACTAGTAGCTCTGGCTGGTGGTTGTTGGAGTGGTGTTTTTGAAGCAGCATTATTACTTAGCGTTACAGCATGAGTTGGCTGCTGTGGCTGCCATGGTGGTTGCGTAAGTTAAACAATCCATCTTATCCCTCCACTTCCCTTAATCAACTGTTCCTGCTTCTGCTGGTCCATGTGACAAGAGTTAAGGACTGGTAATTAATGTGGCTATTAGGAAGATGCCATATTCATGTTTTAGATGATCAACCAGAACATTGGTTCCTAAGGTTCTAGCAGGCTGGAGCTGGCTTGTCTTTCTATTACACAGATTGCAGCATGATTCTTGTGGATTTGAGAAAGTCAACTGTAAAATACATCCACACTGCAGAGATCTATTTGTTTTTTTTAGTTACCTGACTGGACTACAAGGTAGGACATGGGGGGGGGTACCTTGGCAGTAGTTGGGTCTCACCTGTGAAATTATTATTTTTTTTCTGCTGCAGTGGAATGATATGGCTGAGGATGCAAGGGCATGGTAGTAGCAGGTGGTATGTTACATTGGGGCTGCTGATTATAATCCAGGGGCTGAGGTTGGACTTTATACTGTATTTCCCTACCTGACAAAAATCTTGCTTTCTTGCATTTCTCTTTTTAATTATTTTTTTATCTTATTTTACCATTTCCTCCCACGATGGCCTCCACTCGTCTCTATCACACTCATCATCAGCACTAGAAGTTGTTGGTGCAACAGATATCACACTTTCAAGATCCTCTCAGTCTTCTTATTCCACTCCTGCATGTGCTTCCTCATCTCTTGTTTCTTTCCCATTTCTCCTCTTCTTGCGCTGCTGCTTTTTACACTTGCCCCCAGTTCTCCACACCAAATGCAGGTGCTTTCCCTTGTCCTTTTACTTCCTTCTCCTACTCTTGTTTTTCCCCAGTTCTCTACTGCCTAACTCATACGCCCCAACACTGATAGCTAAACTCGCATATCCTACTCACTGGAACTTTCCACTGCTATTATCTGCTTTGATGGTGGTGCTATTGGCTTGCTTTTGTAGAACTGCAGGATTGATATACCTTGCCAGCCCATACTCCTCCCATAACTCCACTTTCTCCACAAGTGAGAAACAACAGTAGTGTCTATGTCACACCCAGAAGACTCAGTGCCATCTTCTTCACACAATGCCTGATCAGCAGCACAAAACACACTGCAGTTACTGCTGTTAATACCTGATTTTGCAGATGGGGCATCACATAGTGCATCAAAGTGGACTGGCAACTGTCTCCACCAATGGTTCAGTGGATACACAAATGACTGTTGTCATCTTGTTCATACAAGATGAACAGTGAGAGGGCTTGCCTTTACCAGTTGGGACTGATATCTTATATTTAGAGTAGGGGACTGGAAGCACTTGAAGTAGTTACAGGGCAAAACGTGCTTCTGGTTTGTGCAGGGTGGTGTCATCAACAGAGGGACTGGATGACCAGCTTGAAAGGCTGCTTGCAGTGAGCATAGAACCAGTGGACCTCTGAGGACAAATAACTCTTGGCTTGTTTTGCAGGACTATCACACACTTAGCCCTAGTCCTCCTCTCAGCTCCACCCCCACTGCATCTCCCACTCCCACTATAATCATGTCCAATGTCTTCACCATCAACAGTGGTTGAGGAATTGGTACTAGCTAGGACTGGCATAGTGGAACCTTTCCCTGCTCCTTTCCTCCTCCATGCATCCCTTTCACCAACAGTTCTTTTCCTAATCATTTCAAACAAGTGGCCCATAGGCAAAAAAATAAATAAAATGAAGATTGATGTCTGTGCACAGCACCTTCAGTAAAATAAATTATTTTTGTCAAGCAAAACTTTCTGAATTTCCCTACTTCTCTGAGTGCCCAGCTGAACATAGAAACATATAATCTGGCAGCAGATAAGGACCACTTGGCCCCCCAGTATGACCATTTTTCCCTACCTATCCTATCCTATCCTATCCTATCCTATCCTATCCTATCCTGTCACTGCAAACCCTACTTGATCTCCGGCTCTCTCCCCTCCTTGAATCCCAGCAGATTCCCTTGTGTCTATCCCATGCATGCTTGAAGCTCACCAGAGTTTCTGCCCCTGCCACCTCTGCTGGAAGACTATTCCAGGCATCCTCCCTCTTTCAGTGAATAAATATTTCCTTACATCCCTCCTAAAGTTTCCCCTTCCAGCTTCATTGCATGTCCCCTTGTTCTCATGCATCTTTTCCTCTGAAAAATACTCCCCTCCTGTACCTGATTTAACCCCATGAATTAGTTATAGGACTCTGTCATGTCCACCCCCCCCTTTCTCTCTTCCAGGGTATACCTACTGAGTCCTTCAGTCTCTTCTCACATGCCTTCTGATATAGCCTGTCCCCCAATTTAGTTGCCCTCTTCTGGGCAACCTCCACCCTTTCTATGTCCTTCACTAAAATATCACCAACAGCTTAATCTGATTCTCTAAGTCAATTTGCATCTTTATACATAGTCCCCTTCCCTTACTCCTGGGTCGCACTTGGAAATGAACCATGGCTCAGAGTGCCTCTCTCTGTCATAAGCTTTCAAATAAATTCCTGAGATGTGGTCTCCAGAACTGGACACATTATTCCAGATGGGGTCTCATCAGTGATCTATACAGTAGCAACACCACCTCCCTCTTTCTGCTGGCAATACTCCTCCCTATGTACCCTAGCATCCCACTGGCCCTACCTCCTGTCTTGTCGCACTGTCTTGTCACCTTGAGGCCATTAGATATGATTAGGCAAGGCAAGGCACATTTTATTTATGAAGCACCCTATCCAGGGGCTCAGAGCACTTTACAGTAAAAGCAATACCTCCAAAATTAAAATCACGCATTTTAAATAAAACTAAAGGCTTTTACTCCCAGGTCCCTTTCCTGTTTAGTGGCCATCAGTACTTCTTCCATTTTGTACTCTGTTTCTGGCTTTCTGTGCCCTAGGTGTATGATTTTTGCACTTTTTTGTATTGAAACCCAGCTGCCATGCCCTTGACCTCTCATTGAGTTCAGTCTGCTCTCTGCCCATTCTCTCCATTCCCTCTGGAGTATCTACTCTATTGCAGATTTTAGCATCATCTGCATAGGCACACATTCCTTCCTTTCCAGTTTATTTGCAATGTCACTTATAAATGCATTAAAGAGGACTGATCCCAGTAATGAGCCATGAAACACCTTGCTGGTCATCCTCCCTTACCAAGCGTGAAAACTGTTTACCACTACACTCTGTTGTCTATTTATTAACTACTTTCTTACCCAGTTTTCTACCTTAGGATCTACCCCTAAGCTGCCAAGTTTCCTTATAAGTCTCCTATGTAGTACAGTGTTGAATACCTTATTGAAATCTAAGTAGACCACATCCCCCACCCCCACCTTGATCTATTTCTCTGGTCACCCAGTCAAAAAACCGATCAGTTTCGTGACATCACCCCCCCCCCCAATGCATCCATGCTGCACTGAGTCCTGTAACCTGCTGGATTCAAATACTCCATAATCCTTTCCTTTAACAGTGACTCCAACAAAGTTTCCTCTACTGATGTCAGACTGAATAGCCTATAGTTGCCAGCCTTCTTTACTGCTTTTATGAAGCAAGGCAACACATGCCCTCCTTCAGTCCTTCAAACCACTCCTGTTTCTAGTGAATTGTTGAATAAGGCTGTTAGAGGGCACACAGTACCTCCCTGAACTCCCTTAATACTAGAGCTGTGCAGAATGAGAACATTCTGAATTTGTGAAATTTTGACAGAATTCTGTGAAATTTCATGACATTTCATGCAATTGTCTTGGAATTTTTGAAATGTATTAATTTGGTCATAATTCAGCTGTCAATTGAGCTAGAGATCTTCAATTTGGCATGATTACATGATGACTAAACCTCTAATGGTTTGCTAAATATCATAACATTAGAATGCATCTTCTCAAAATTATAGGTGCTCAAACTCTGTCATTTTATTTTTTGTGGGAAATTTCATGAACATTTATATCTGCATGAAACTCGGGCACTTTCGGAGCTCGAAATCTGAAACTCAGTAGATATATAAATATAGTAAAAACACTTATACCTGCAAAGTTTTATAACCCTTTGATGAATGCTTTCAAAATTAGACTAAAATAACTAAATGTAAGTTGGCAAAATGGCTACCTATAGCACAGACCCCTTTAAAGTTGGATACTTAAAACTGAAGCACATACCAGTGTTTCTCTAAATTCTGACACTGTTGAGAAATTTGGATAAGAATTTTTAACATTAGATGAAAATAACTGAAAATTTATTTTGATTAAATGTTTGGCCACCCACAACTCACTCTCTTTCAATGTAGGACTCTGAAAATTGGTACACTTATGAAAGCCACTAGTACTGGTATACCTACCACATTTGGTATCATTTGGACACATACTTTGAAACTTGACAAAAATAACTAAAATTTAAAATGTTATGAAATTCAGTGGAATTTTTGAAATGTTTTGATTTGATTATAGCCCAGCCTTTTGAGCCAGAGATCAGAAATTTTGCATGATTACTTGTATTTAGGAGTTCTAACAATATGCCAAATATTATGACTTTAGGATGCATCATCTCAAAAGCATGGTGCTCAAAGTCTGTCATTTTATTTTTTGTGGGAAATTTCATGAAAATTTTTATCTGCATATAACTCAGGCACATTTTAAGCTAGAAATCTGAAACTGGGTATATATATGTATGTGGCTAAACCCCCTACATAAAACTTATCTAGCAACAACTTCCTACTCACCCCAACTTCTGCTAAAGAAGTACTGATTGCATTCCTATCCCTAAACCCATCTAAATCTAGCCTGGACGGCATGCATACATCCCAGTCTACTGTGCCTATCAGCCCCTGCCATTACTCTCCCCCTCACCTTCTTACTGAATCTATCCTTCTCCTCAGGCACAGTTCCCAAAGCCTGGAAATCAGCCTGTATCATCCCTCTTCACATAGGTGCCGATCCCTCAACACCCAGAAACTACCAACCTAGCTCCCTCCTCCCTGCCTTATCAAAGCTGCAGGAACACCTAGTACAATCCAGACTGACCAATTTCCTCACCTCCACAAACTTCCTCTCCCCTTATCAGTTCAGTTTCCGAAAAACACTACTCCACTATATCCTCCCTTCTCATCGGGCACATCCAATCTGCTGCGGACAAAGGCCACCTCACTGCTGCAGTTTCCATTGACCTGGCTAAGGCCTTCAACTCTGTATCCCACCCACTGCTCCTAAACACACTCGAGGATGCAGGGCTCGCCCTTCCTGCCATACAGTGGTTAAACTCATACCTCACAAACAGATGTCAATTGGTCAAGATCACAAACTCCTCTTCCCCCTCCCTCCCTATCTTAATGGGTGTCTCCCAGGGCTCTATAATTGTCCCCATCCTTTTCTCCATTTTCATAAACAACCTCCTGTCTGTCTGTTCCAAATCCCTCATCCATATGTATGCGGACGATACCATCCTATTCACCTCCAGCCCTGACCCAACAATGATCCAATCTGCCCTACAACAGGATTTCCACTCTGTTCAATCTTGGTTCCAGGCTAAGAAACTCAAATTAAACACATCAATCTCTCTATGACCTTCAGAACATCTCAAAGATTAGCCAAAGCTCTCCGCACCCCGCCCATCACTTCTTTGGACGGCACTCCACTTAGCGAAGTCTCATCTTTTAAGTATCCAGGTGCTTGGTTGGACACACTACTAAACTTCTCAAACCATATTAACTACATATCTTCAGAACTTTGCCCTAAGCCTGGCATCCTTTACTGCAACAGGGACTCTCTCCCTCTTCCTGTTCAATGGGAACATCTGACTAAAATAATGCTTATTTATGCTGACATAGTTTACTGCACCATGCCCACCTCCTCTCTTGCTAGACTTTACTCCCTCTTCTATGCATTCTGTCACTTTGCCTCTAATTCTCCCTTTAGGACCCACCACTGCTCCCTTCTCTCTTCCCTAGAGCTCCCTTCCCTTTCCCATTGACGTTTCATCCACTCTGTCTCTCTTATCTCCAAATACTGGTTCAACCTACTCCCCTCCTACCTCTCTGTCCACCTCACTCCTGCTCCCTCCTCACCATACTCCATATGTTCTAGGGATTCTCACTCCTTATCCCTTCCCAAACCATCTTCAAACATGGGCAAATCTGCCTACACCTATCAACTCAACTCTCTCTGGAACTCTCATCCTCCTCTCCTACGTAACTCTCTCTCACACACTTCTGTCACATCTCAGATGTGCCACCTACCCACCCCTACATGTTCCCAAAACAACATATAGCACTTGTACTGTTTGTATGTCTGCATTGTATATATCTACTGCTGATATCACTTTACACCCCCTACTTTAATTGTATGACACTATTATTGTATCCTGTATACTGTTTTATTTTATCCTGTATTTTTGTTTCCTATATTTGCATCCTTTACTGTTTATCCTATGATCCCTGTTCCCCGGGTCACACCTGGAGATGATCAAAAATGTCATAAAAAAGTAAGATATAATCCAAAGTCCATCAAAACTCATATATTTATTAAACTCTTTTTCTTCACACCCATATACATGAGGCAACAGTTTCGTGGCTTAACGTCACTTCCTCAGGCCAATCGTATATGAACAGTGTTGACACTAAATTAGAAACAAATAAATCCATTCAGATACACAGTTTTTTTAAATTTCTGCTCCTTTTACATTAATATGTCACATTGGTATACACTGCCAATAGTTCTTTATAATAACATATTGAATTAAGTCAAATTTTCAATTAAAGTTTCATTTAGAAACTAATTATAAAACATCTTCTCTTTCTTAGTTAAATCCCAATACATTTTATATTATTGTCCCCATATTAAAGTCAAATTTTAGTTCAATGTAGTATAAACTTTATATTATTTTCAAATATACAAAAAAATACCTTAATTTTCATTTATTTGAACTCCACTGATCTGGAAGTCCTGATATATTACACTCAAAACGAGCACCATGCCGCCCTGTTCCTATTACCATCTATTAGGAAAAACATGTATTTATTTAAAATGTTAATATCTTTAAATCTTGTATAGTTATTATTTAAACATCATATTGTCAGTCACCTGGTCACACTCTAAAATGGGCCAGTTCACTTCTCAAAATTTTCATCTACTTAATAGTAATCATGCTAGGAAAACCACATCTAATGTATCTTTGGCAATTGTCCTCATGAATTGAAAGCGGCTATGAGGAAGGAAACAAACATAAAAATTAATTTCTAACACTGTTTTTTACTCAATTTAATACTATTATTACTATTATTCATTTCTCTGTTAAACTTTGAATTTTACTATGGTAATCCCTACCTGCTGTTGCCTATTCTTACACGGAGCTCAGTTGCTCATTGCTTTCATTAAACCACGTTCTGGGATAGAACTTAGTGTCTTTGTGTCTTTTTCAACTTATTGTAAGAAGGAAAAGAGGACATCAGTATTTGAAAACATTTTTGATCCCTGTGCCACGGATTTAAAATAAACTTTAACTTTTACCTTGCTCCATGCAGTGCCCCTCATCTCAGGCAAAAGACTGCCTTCTGGAAGGAGCCAAGTGTTCTGATCTGGGTTTTAAATATCCTCCAAAAGCTCACAAAATTAACTAATTGAATAATTAAATAACCTCCTTAATTACCCTGAATCCATCTATTTTCAAACTAGTATAGAGTAAAGACAAATATATTGCTTGCTCAGCCTTGTGGCTAAATGGTTAGAGTAACCACCTTCCTAAACACACTGTCCTAGTCAGAAGTTCAATTCCCAGTTCTGGTTTTTACCTAAATTATTTGTCCCCTGTATGAATTACTCCTTAAATATATTAATTCTTTGAAATTCGCTACATATTGATCTGTAACAAAGATTTTAACATGGGTTTTAGTGTCCTAATATATTAATTCTCCAAAGTGTCAATTCTGCCCTGAAAAACCTTTATACTTCATGTATACTCATTATCTCCTTGTTTTGACCTAAGGTTTTAAATCCCACCACAACCACTGAAACCATCTATTATTTTACATATTGTTTTCTGTGTTAGTTTTGTAAATATACCTAATCTCCCAAAATGTAAATATTAATTGCTAGTAAACATTTCAGCCTTTTTTGCACATATCAGTTTATATGTGATATGTGCTTTCATCTTTATTTATGTGAAAGGTGGGTTAAACTCCCATTAGGGCCACTACTAACACCTGTTGCTTTCACTTTGTTTATATCCACTTAATATTTATATTAACTAGTAAAGTATTATATTACCAGAAAATTCTGTTAATGATATGCTTGCAATTCCATTCATGTGTTATGTGGGTTAAACTCCCACCAGAACCACTTATTTCTGTTTGCTTCATTCTTGTATTAACAAATTAAATGTGATCTTACCATAAAATGTATTTTACTGATTGCATATACTTTCACTTTCATTCATGTTATTATATGGGTTAAACTCCCACCAGGGCCACTACTTACTCCTGTTATTTCCACTATGCTTATGTCCACTTTAATATTTATGTTATGTAATTAAGTTTGATGTTACCAGAAAATTCTGTTGATGATATGCTAACAATTCCATTCTTGTACTGTGTGGGTTAAACTCCCACCAGAACCACTTATGTGATTTAAATCTTCCTTCATACTAATGTTGATGCCAAATATTTGCTACAAATTATATGTATTGTTAATATTAAGCAGGACAAAAGTGGGAGCAAGGCTGAAGCAGGAAACTACAGACCTGTTAGTTTAACCTCAGTAATAGGGAAAATGATGGAATCACTTCTGAAGGAAAGAATTGTCGAGTATCTAGAGGCCAGAGGGGCACAGGACCCTAGGCAGCATGGATTCATAGCGGGAAGGTCATGCCAGATGAATCTGATAGATTTCTTTGACTGGGTGACCAAAGTAGTAGATCAGGGAGGGGCTGTGGACATGGCCTACCTAGACTTTAGCACGGCATTTGACACAGTCCCACACAAAAGATTAATATACAAGTTAGCCAGCCTGGGAGTGGGTCCCAAGATGACAGCCTGGGTAAAGAATTGGCTGGAGAATAGGACACAGAGGGTAATAGTAAATGGAGTCCACTCAGAAGAAAGGAGGGTTACTAGTGGGGTACAGCAGGGTTCAGTATTAGGACCGGTCCTCTTCAATGTCTTTATAAGCGACATTGCAGAAGGACTGGAAGGAAAAGTATGTCTCTTTGCAGATGACACAAAGATCTGCAACAGAGTTGATGCACAGGGTGGGGTGGAAAGGATGAGAAGGGACTTGGCAGGTTAGAGGAATGGTCAAATGTATGGCAGCTTAGATTCAATGCTAAGAAGTGCAGGTAATGCACCTGGGAAACAAAACCCAGGGAAGAGTACATAATGGGGGTGAGATACTAACAACAACAAAATGGAAAGGGACCTGGGAGTAGTCATATCAGATGACCTAAAGGTGGGCAAGCAATGTGAGAGGGCAGCAAGGAGGGCTGGGGGGATACTGGGATGCATAGGGAGAGGCATCACCAGTAGAAAACAGGAAGTTATTATCCCTCTGTACAGACAGCTGGTGAGACCCCATCTGGAGTACTGTGTGCAGTTCTGGAGACCCAATCTCCGCAAAGACATAGAAAGCATGGAAACTGTCCTGAGGAGGGCAACTAAAATGGTGCAGGATCTGCACCAGAAGACATGTGAAGAGAGATGAAAGGAGCTTAATATGTATAGCCTCGAGGAAAGGAGGGAGAGGGGGGACATGATAGAAACGTTCAAGTACCTCAAGGGAATCAACAAAGTCCAAGAGGATAGCATCTTTCAAAAAAAGAGGTGTGCAAGAACAAGAGGGCACAATTTGAAGATGGGGGGGTGGCTCAGAGGAATTTAAAGAAGTATTTTTCACAGAGAGGGTTGTGGATGCATGGAACGGCCTTCTGGAGGAGGTTGTGGAGTCAAAATCAGTGGTGGAATTCAAGCATGCATGGGACAGTCATAAGGCAATTCTAGGGGGTGGGGGTAGGAAGAAGTAGGCTGCTGGTTAACTAGGATCTGCAGCTTATCCAGTAGGTAGGGAAATGGGCAGACTGGGTGGGCCAAGCAGTCCTTATCTGATGTCAAATTCTATGTTTCTATGTTTCTATATTCAAATCCTAGTTCCAATATAGGTTCCAATTGCATGATTCGTTCATACCAATCCTTGGGTTAACACTGTCCATTGTGTATATCCAATACACTTCTCTCTTTAATAACAAAATGTCCCATGAATTTCTGTGTCCTTGAGGTTCCAAAACTTTCTCAAGTCCCCAAAATCTCAGTGATGTTGGTGTATGTCCTTCACGGTTAAAATGTTTTGCCACTGATGAATTCTCATCTCTCATCCTGATGTCACTTTTGTGTTCCCCGATTCTTGTTCTAAGTTCTCTTGTCGTCTTCCCAACATAGAGTTTGTCACATGGATATTTGGATTATATAAATTACATGATGTGACTTGAATGTTATGTGTTGTTGAATGATATATTTCTTGTTAGTAAAAGGATGTTCAAAATATATTTTCTTAGATGTATTGTTACAGTGGCAACATTGGCCACATGGGTAAGTACCATCCTTTAATGGTCCTAAAAGTAATTGTCTCCCCTGGACAGGATTCTCCTCATATTTCCTGTGTTGTGTGTGCACGAATTTGTCTTTTAGTGTTTTATTTTTCTTGGATGATGTACTGTAACTAGTGGTATATCTGCAAATCTTTTATTTGGACTACCACCTGCCTGGAGCATATGCCAATTATTTATTGTGTTCTTTATTTTTTGACTCAAATGACTGTAGGGTGTTGAGAAAACTATTCTATTTTCCTTCTTACAGTAAGTTGAAAAAGATCCAAAGACACTAAGTTCTATCCCAGAACGTGGTTTAATGAAAGCAAAGAGCAACTGAGCTCTGTGTAAGAATAGGCAACAGCAGGTAGGGATTACCATAGTAACATTCAAAGTTTAACAGAGAAATGAATAATAGTATTAAATTGAGTAAAAAGCAGTGTTAGAAATTAATTTTTATGTTTGTTTCCTTCCTCATAGCCGCTTTCAATTCATGAGGATAATTGCCAAAGATACATTAGATGTGGTTTTCCTAGCATGATTACTATTAAGTGGATGAAAATTTTGAGAAGTGAACTGGCCAATTTTAGAGTGTGACCAGGTGACTGGCAATATGATATTTAAATAATAACTATACACGATTTAAAGATATTAACATTTGAAATAAATATATGTTTTGTCTAATAGATGGTAATAGGAACAGGGCGGCATGGTGCTCGTTTTGAGAGTAATATATCAGGACTTCCAGATCAGTGGAGTTCAAATAAATGAAAATTAAGGTATTTTTTGTATATTTGAAAATAATACAAAGTTTATACTACATTGAACTAAAATTTGACTTTAATATAGGGACAATAATATAAAATGGATTGGGATTTAACTAAGAAAGAGAAGATGTTTTATAATTAGTTTCTAAATGAAATTTTAATTGAAAATTTGACTTAATTCAATATGTTATTATAAAGAACTATTGGCAGTGTATACCAATGTGACCTACTAATGTAAAAGGAGCAGAAATTTAAAAAAACTGTGTATCTGAATGGATTTATTTGTTTCTAATTTAGTGTCAACACTGTTCATATACGATTGGCCTGAGGAAGTGACGTTAAGCCACGAAACTGTTGCCTCGTGTATATGGGTGTGAAGAAAAAGAGTTTAATAAATATATGAGTTTTGACGGACTTTGGATTATATCTTACTTTTTTATGACATTTTTGAACATTGAAGCCTATAAGTAAGTTTGTCCAGAATTACGCTATATGTAAGGGCATCCTGTATCAACACCAGTAGCACACCTGGAGATGAGCCTTGGCTCAGTGTGCCTTTCCTGGTTACCAAATGTTTGAATAAATAATAAATAAAAAATATATATATATGTATATAGTAATAACCCATATATCCACAAAACTTCATAACATTTGAATGAATGCTTTCAAAATTATACTAAACTGAAATCTAAATTTTGGCAAAATATTTGGCTACCCATAGCACAGCCACCTTTAAAGGGACACTGTCAACCCTTTTTGTGCCATACTATTTCTAGTTGAAACCCCACATTTTATAACTGCTTACCTTCCCTAAAATTCATTGATGTTGCTGGTTGTTTAATCTGCCTCCTTTCTTAGTAGAACTGGAATGCATGCATATGGTATAATTACACTCAGCCTTGTTTTGTTTCAAATCCTTGATCTACTTATATTGCATACTTCCTGAACATTAGCAACACCCCCAAACAGGGCAGCCAGTCATGATGTATAGGCCTCTTCTCCTACTGTATCTTGAGTGGCTAGACTGTGTTGGGGGCGTTCCCAAGTACAGGAAAAATGCATTGGGAATTGATTAAGGAATGTAAACAAACACATTTTGGTGTGGTAACACTAGTATCATGGGCAGACTGATTTTCGCTTTTAAAAAGAAAACAGGGATTAGAATCACATTACCAGCTACTTCAGCAATCTGTACAGAATGAGGTCAGTCTTCAAATGTGTATATTAAACTAGGGGTAGTTTAAGGCCTAAGGGGGTAGGGGGTTGACAATGTCCCTTTAAAGCTTGAGACATAAAACTTGGTGCAACGTCACCATGTTGCATGTTTATCTAAATCATGAAACTGTGGAGAAATATAGATGAGAAATTATAAAATTAGATGGACAAAACTGAAAATTAAATTTTGATTAAATCTTTGGCCACCCATAACTCAGCTCTTTCACTCTAAGACTCTTGTGCAAGCCATCCATGCCTGTATATCTGCCAAATGTGGTATCATTTGACTATGTAATTTAAAAACTAGACTAAAATAATGGGAATTTAAAGTTTGGTGAAATTTCATGGAATTTTCATAAACATTCCATGAAATTCGGTGGAATCGAAATGATAATTCTGTAGGCCTTCCAGCAGTGGAATTTTATATTCAGTACAGCTCTACTCAGTACCCTTGCATGAAAACTGTCTTGCCTTATAGCTTTGTCCACTTTTAAATTTGTGAGTCTATTCAGGAGCCCCTCCTCTGTAAATGCAGTTGTGTCTACTTCCATCTTCCCAATGCTCCTCCTGCTGCTTTTATGCAACCGATCCCCTCTCCCTTCCTCTGTGAAGACTGAACAAAAGTATTTCTTCAGGATATCTGCTTTTCTCTGATACTCTACTGGACAGTCCCCCCTTCCCCACCCTTCTTATCCTCACAATCCCTCCCCTAATCTTCCTATCTTCAGTTACAGTATGTACCTAAAGAAGGTCTTGTCCCCGTCAGGTCCTCCTCGGGCTATTCTTTCCTCAGTTTGTGCCTTGGCACTCCTCACCACTTTCCCTGCATCCCTCTGTGTCTCCTAATACACCTCCATATCCTCTTCCCCCTGCATCTCTTTATACTTCCTAAAGGCTACCATGTTAGCCTTTACCTTTTCAACCATGTCCTTTGAGAGTCATAGTGGTCTCTTCTTTCTCTTGTTTTTAGAAACATAGAAACATAAACAATGAAGGCAGAAAAAGACCAGAGGGCCATTCAGTCTGCCCAAGTTCCCTATAATCCCTGGAACCTACTGTTCCTCCAGGGGGTACTAACCCTCCCAGTCCTCTCTCTATTCTCCTCCTTGGTCCTGTTGTCCCCAGTAAATACTATTCCCTTCATTATGTCCCAGCCCTGCTTGAATCCCCTGACTGTTTTCACACCCACCAATTCAGCCAACAGACTGTTCCAAAGTTCCACCACGCTTTCCGTAAGGTAATACTTCCTCACATCTCTCCTGAACCTACCTACTGTTAATTTCCATTCATGTCCACATGACCGTAAATTGATATTCAGGCTAAATAGTTCCTCCACAGTTCACTTTGTTAATTCCTTTCAGGAACATGAAGGTCTCTATCATATCTCCCCTCTCCCTTCTGGTCTCCATGAATACATATTTAGTGCCTTGAGGTGCTCCTCATAGGATCTGCCCTGCTGGTTCTGAATCAGTTTTGTTACTCTGCACTACACTGTGTCCAGCCTATCCTTATCCTTTCTGAGGTGAGGACTCCAGAACTGAGCACAGCACTCTAGGTAAGGCCTCACTAGGGATCTGTAGAGGGGGAAGCATTACCTCTTTTCTTCTGCTATCAGTACCCCTCCCGATATATCCCAACATCCTGTTAGCCTTGCTATAGGCCTTGTTGCACTGACTCAGTTGCTTAAGTGAGTTGCTATTGATAACTCACAGATCCTATTTCTCAGCTGTAGTGCTAAGTCTCTCTCCTCCCATCCAGTACTTTGCCTAGGGGGTATTTTTCCCTAGGTGCATTATCTTGCACTTTCTAGCATTGAACTTTAATTGCCAGACATTTGACCACCCCTCTAGCTTTTGTAAGTATCTCTGTATTTGCTTTATTCCCTTGTCACTATCCACCCTCCCACATAGTTTTGTGTCATCTACAAAGAGACACAACCTGCCCTGGATTTCTTCTCCAATGTCACTAATGAACACGTTGAAGAGGACTGGACCCAGGACCGATCCCTGTGGAACACCGCTCATAACCTCCCTCTCCTCTGATTTAACCCCATTGACTACCACCCTCTGCAGCCTCACCTCTTGCCAGTTACTCACCCAGTTCACTATGGGTTTAGTTGCACCCAGATCTTCCATCTTCTTGAGCAATCATTTGTGTTTTTGCTCACTTACTTTGCACAAAGGTTTGTTGCCTTCACTAAGCCTTCCCTTAAATTAGCCCATTTTTCCTTCACTCCACCTAGGTCATCCCCCCAACTTGGTCATCACTGAGGCACTCACCCATTTTTAGAAAACTCTGCCCTCCTGAAGTCCAGGACCCTCATCCTTGTGTGGTTTCTTTCTACTACCATGCTTATGTTGAACCACACTGTACAGTGATCACGGGTCCCCAGTTGGTGTCCCACCTGGACATCTGCAATACTGTCCCTGTTTGTGAGCCATAGGCCCATTATTACCCATCAAGAGTGGGATCCCTGACTAGCTGCCTGAGAAACACCCTCTGCAGGGAGTCTAGGATGTCCCTGCTTCTTGCTGAAGCTATGGCTGGGAGGCTTCAATCTATATCTGGTAGACTGAAGGACCCCACCAGCAGCACCTCCCCTTTTTATGTCATTGTGCTAATGACTTCCAGCATTGACCTATCCAGTTTCTCCAGCTGTGCTGGAGGTCTGTAGATCACACCAGTATGAATATTACTTCTGGTTCCTGTCTTCAGGATGAACTACTGGGTGACCCACAGTACCTGCAACCCCTCCATTCCACCTGGAAACCCTGTGCCTTCATCACCTTGAACTTTCCCTTACATACAGCATCACCTGTCCTCCCTTCCTTTCAACCCTATTTTTCCCTGAACTGAGTATAGCCTGGTATGGCGATGTCCCAGTCTTGGTTTCCTGTATACCATGACTTGGAAATGGCCACAATATCCAGGTCTGCCTCCAGCCTGATGGCCTCTAGGTCCAGAATTGCACACATGGCCTTCCACACTTTGTTTCCACTCTGCCTGCTACTCCCTCTTTTCCATTTTGCCCTTCCTCCTTTTCCCTTTTCTGTTTACATTCTTGTTCCTGTCCCCTTTGTTTTCTACCACACTGCTTTTTGTCTACATTGCACCCTCAGGGACAATTCTCCCCATGTGTCCTCCTTTCTCTTTCCTTCAGTCTGGGCGGCAGTCTATGCCTCCCTTATTTATTCTGCCACCCCCCTCAGCTAGTTTAAATGTTTATCAAAGAAACATTTAAACAGTCCATTAAGGACTGTGGATTACCTCCCTAATGGATGCAGGCCATCATCCATGTATAGACTGAGATCCATCCAGGTTAGTTCCCAGTCCCCAGTGTAATAGAACCCCTTTTTTCTACACAATTTCTTCAACAATGTGTTGATGCTCCTGGTGCAGAGAACCCTATCCACCCCCTAGTCATAGACAGGCAGCACCTCAGCAAAAGTAGCCAAACATGTTATCTGCCTAATCCACCTCGCTAGCTCCCTAAAATCCTGCTGCACAATCCCAGCCCTGTCCCTAGCCAGTTCATTAGTACCCAGGTGGACAATGACATGCAGCTCCCCTTCCTGCCCCGCCACCCTAGCAATCCTTAGGTTCTGCTTTCCATCCTTCCAAGCAGTGGGGCCAGGTAGGCACCTCACCTCCCTGTTCCCAAATCTACCCCGATAAAAATCCAGACCCCACCAGAAATTGCTTCTTCATCTACTGGGAGCCTCTACCTGCCACCTTAGGGCTTCCCCTCTAGAGGACCCCCTACATCCTCCCTGGCCACTGCTGTGGGTGCCTTCTCCCTGCAGTCCCATCCCACCAGAGCAAATAATGAGTTCTCTCATGGCACAGGCTGAGGAACTTGCCATGGCTCACTATCCCTATCCTCCTGGAATCCACCACAGTTCAGCAGGACCTCCGTCTCCTACATATCCTGTGGGGTACCGATGGTAGACTCTGTGGCCCCTTGGTGGGAGAAGAGTTACCCTAAATCCTAGCCAACTCAGCCTGGAGTCCAGCAGTCTTCTTCATCAGCCCACAGAGATGTGTTGAGTAGAGTCAACAGCTCCATCTCCAGAAGATTTCTTTGATAACTGCAGTGCCACATCCACTGCACTGCACTGCACCCCTCCCAAAATTCCCATTTCTTCACTCTCTGCTTTTTACTGGAAGTAGTTTGTGCCCTTACCCTAGATGGAGTGTTTCTGGTTTTTCCCTTTTTTGCTTTATTTTATCCTCTTTGTACCCTTACCCTAGATAGGGTCTTTCTTCTTTCCGCACTCAACAGGCAGTTACTGCTTGTGCAGCCTCCTTTCTCCCTTCCGTTATCCCTTACCTTCTTTCAGTACTCTCTTGCTTTTACCCTAGATGTACCCTGACCCTAGATGGGTTGTTTCTTCTTTTTCCACTCAACAAGTAATTACTGCATGTACAGTCTGCTTCCTCCCAACCATTACCCTCTTATCATGTTTCAGTACTCTCTTACTCAGGTAGCAACAAGTAAATTGATACCTTACCTTAGTGCACCGTTAGAGTTCCCTGCTTGCCTGTTGTTCCTTCTGGATACCTGCTGATGCCTAGGATGCCAGTCCTGTTCCCCTCCTGCTCTGTTCCACTCACACACTGGAACATGAATATGATGGGAAACGCTGAGTGTGTGGCCATTTAACCCCCTCTTCACTGTTCCTGAAGTGCCCCGATTGGCTGTTGGAGGTAGTAGCTCAGCAGTAAACTCTCCCCACAGCCATGCTTAAGATAGTTGACTCATCCCTCCTGACCTCCAACCTGCTACTGCAGGTAAAAAAAGTGAGCAAAAACTTTTTCAAAGTGAAATTACAGCTTTAGGAAGCTGATCCTTCCACACGCTGGCTTCCAGATTTCAGCTCTCCCTCTTGCTGTGCTGACCGCTGGTTTTCTACACTGTCCTGCCTTTTTTCCCCCTTTTCCTTGTTTCTGGAGTGTCCTACTTGGCTGTGGGAGATCACATCCTCCATCATGCACTCTTCCCACAGCTGTGCCTAAGATGGTCATCTCGTCCCTCTCAACCTCTGACCTGCTGCTTCTGCATGTAAAAAAAGCAAGCAAAAGCTTTTTCAAAGTGAAATTACAGCTCTAGGAAGCTGCCCCTTCCACACACTGGCTTCCAGACTTCAGATCCCCCTCTTGCAGTGCTGACTGCTGGTGTTCTACCATGTCCTGCCTTTTTTCCCCCTTTTCCTTGTTTCTGGAGTGCCCTGATTGGCTGTGGGAGGTCACGTCCTCCACCATGCACTCTTCCCACAGCTGTGCATAAGATGGCCACCCGCCTCATCTCTCCCAACCTCTGTCCTGCTGCTTCTGCATGTAAAAAAAGCAAGAAAAAGCTTTTTCAAAGTGAAATTACAGCTCCAGGAAGGCATTGCTTTAAGCACTTGTGACCTACTGCAGGCAGGCTTGTAGCAGGAACAAATATGACAAATAAATACAAAATTAGCTGCTCACCATTGCTCATTCAGAAACTTAAAATGGCTTTTTCTTCAAAAACAGAAAATCCAGTTCTCTCCCCACCTCCCATCGTAAATTTTACAAATGTAACATGTTTTCTGCCTAGATTGACCACTTACTTATTTTACAGTATCTCCAATAGGAGTGGGGTTTCTTGGTACTCACCTCAGGGCCCTGCTGTGAAGTTGCCCAGCTACCAGGCGTCAAGGTAGACCACTCATCAGCTGGGTCCCTATTTCAAAATGTAACTGCCTGAACTGGCTTCCTTTATATTAAGTGCACAGCCTAAATTGGTTTCTTTTAATTAAAGTGCAGTCCACAACTAATGGGTAGGTAACTAATAAGGAACTCGCTAATGACAGAGCCATACACCTCTCAGACATTGAACAAATACAACATTAGTTCCTCACACTTGCTCATTCACAAACTTTAAATGTCTGTTTATTTAGGGGTGCTACTGTTTATGGTATACATAAGTGAAAACAGAAAATTCACTGCACACCCTCTCCCCCATGACAAATTTGACAAATATATTTGTTCTGCCTAAATAGGACACTTAATTATCTCCAATAGGAGTAGGGATTGCTTGCTATTCACTTCAGGGTACTGCTGTGTAGTTGCCCAGCTACCAAATGTCAAGGTAGGCCACCCATCAGCTGGATCCCTAATTCCAAAATGCCACTGCCTGAACTGACTTCCTTTATATCAGTTGCACTGCCTAAATTAGCATCCTTTAATTAAAGTGCAGTCCCCAACAAAAGAGTTGGTAACTAGTGAGGAGCTAGTTAATGAGAGAGACATATTTCTCTCAGACATTAAATAAATACAAAAGTAGCTGCTCGCCCATGCTCATTCACAAACTTTAAATGGCTTTTTATTTAAGGGTGCTACTATCTGTGGCATGCATAAGTAAAAACAGAGTGCACTTTAATTAAAGGAAACCAATTTTGGCAGTGCATCTGATATAAAGGACGCCAGTTAAGGCAGTTGCATTTTGGAATGGGGAACTTCACAGCAGGGCCCTAAGGTGAATGTCAAAGACCCCACTCATTTTGGAGATAAAATAAGTCAGTGGCCAGTTTAGGCAGAAACAAAAAATGTATTCGCCATGGCTGGGAGGGCGTGCACTGAATTTCTTGTTTTTACTGAATTAATTATGACACATTGTACACTGTGCCCCTCTCCTCTACAGCAGGATGATTCTCATTGGGTGTCTGTGTGAAACTAACTTGTATTACTTGCTAAGCAGAATGATGTTGAATGATTTTCTGATGATTGTAAACTTTTTCTGATCACAGATCACTCTTCTTGAGAAGAAATAAAGTGCTCTCAGGAGCCAGGTCCTTCTTTGATGAGAGGGAGCTGGAAAATTTAACTTGTACATGCTCTGTGTGTGCTACTAGTAAAAAATGATGCATCATGATGTCGAAGTGCCAAAATGCTGACAGGAAGCTAAGTCCCTTTGGATCAGATGCAGCCATGGCAAATGTGATACATTTCAGCATGTTCTCTGAATGCAAGTCTAGCATTCGCTCATGCTTAACGTAATTTTATACAGGGAAAGAAATAGAGCAAGAGAGAGATTTTTATTTGTATGCAGCATCCTTCTGACAAAGTCATTCAAACTGCCTTTCATTAATATACACTACATTAAAAGAGAACAATAAATATGGAATAATCTAAAGCAAACACTACAAAACTAACATAATATAGAAACTTGCACACATACTCATATAGCTTAGTGTGCCTTTCCATGTCAAAAATTATAGATACAGTAAATACAACATCTGTTTTACATTTTGGAGCAAAGAGATTAAATTATCAGGAGGTCATGGTACATAGAAACAAACTCTGGCCAGAGCTGATAGGGCTGCAGCTGAGGAATTTGGGTAGAAATATTGAAAATATGCTTTTTAATATTTTTGCAGCAAATTTTCAACATAGCCTTGTTATAACCCTGCCTCATGAGGTAGGGAAGAGAAAATGTTCAACTCCTGGCTTAAAGGTGATTTTGAGCAGGGACTGTGAAATCAACTTTCAAGACACAAAAACACATTTTGGGCAGGAGTTGAAAAATGACAGCTGTCACATTCATGAGGTGCTGTAAAGATATGGCTATGTTGTACATTTGGGGTAAAAATACTCCAGAGCCCAATTACCTGATCCTTTCTTTTGTTCTCTCTCCCCTCTTCCAGGTTCCCTGCAGGAACCCTCTCACACACTGCAGTAGCTGTGGACCAGGACCGAATGGCAGCAGGAGTGGACTGTGGAAAAAGGCCATTAAAGGTAAATGCTGTCTCCCCTTCTTGCTCCACAAGCCTGGTGTGAGTGTAGGACTGCACTAGGCACCTTAAGTAGGCTGACAGTCACTGATTAACTCACCAATGGACATTTCTACACTGGTTACTTTGGACTCAGCTAGCCTGTACTTTAAGAACTGCTAGATGAACATGTGAGGTATCGTGACTATCAGTGCTGCTAAGCACTCGAGTTGAAAGTGTACCTGCAATTGTGTTTATTTTACTGCTCCTTTGTGATCGGTGGGCTTGCTGATACTATGTGTTTGATTGCAGGGCCCCATAGTTATTTCTGGCATCTTTCTGTAGTAGGTCTCTATCATAGCCCCCCCCCCCCGGACTCCCGACTGTCGCACATGCACAGTCCATTCCAGCCTCTCCCACCAGAGCCCAGTTACCTGATCCTTTCTTCTCTCTCTCCCCGGCTCTCTGCAGGAACCCCCTTGCACTCCGCAGCAGCAGACCAGGACCAAATGCAAGCAGGAATGGACTGTGGGGGAAAGGCCATTAAAGGTAAATGCTGTCTCCCCTTCTTACTTCACAAGCCTGATGTGAGTGTTTACCATTGGCACTTTGTGTTAACTCCCCACCTGCCCCAGCCACCCAAGGCCAAACCTCCTTTTATTGAAATCAGATGATATGCCATGTGACCCCCCCTTTTTTTAAGTGTCTGAATCCCCATTAGCAGGCTATCACTACTGGCCACTAGGAGTCAGCCTTGCACCCTTTCTTTCTCCTATCTCTAACCTTCGCACCCCACCCCCACTTGCTGGCTCTCTTCCCTCCACTCTCTAATCTCCCACAGCTCTACTCTGTTTTTTCAACACTCTCTACCTCCTTTCGTGCTTAGGACTTGAACCCTGTACCTCTCCCACCAGAGGCTGCAACCTTTCTGCTGTGCTACTTTGCCTGCTCATTTTATTCCCATTCTCCAGCACACTTCTTCATTAAGATCTCACACCCATTACACAATTGCCCTCCTATGGTGCTCCTTGCTCGTTTTTGGCTGTTCCAACCCTTCTTTCACTTCCTTATGCCTTGCACCCCTGCCAGCCGGTAACCCCTCACATCCTCTCCTCAGCTCATGTAACTCATGGTACCTCCTCCTTGACCCAACATATTCTCCACCCCTCTCCCCCCACTAATATCTCAGCCCCCATTCTGCATTACCTCTCCCCAATAGGCTACTGGCATACTCTTTATGCTCCCTTCCCATCCCCACATCATCTGCCTGCCATCCCCACCGCCTACTCCAGCCATACTAAATTTAAATTGCTAAAGGCTGCCTTCCTCCATCACGCCATCCTCCTCTTACTCCTATCGGGTAATGTACACCCCAACCCTGGCTCACCCCCTACTGGCCCACCCTTCTGTGGCAAGCCGAAAGGGCTGCTAATTGCTTCCCTCAATATCTGCAGTCTGCTGAAAAAGTTTACCTCCCTCCAGGGCTGGCTAGCACAGAATTCTCCTGATATTCTGGCCCTGACTGAAAGCTGTCTTTCCAAGGACACCCTGGACACAGCAGTAGCAATAAATGGCTACTCCATTTTCTGGGCTGATAGGCATGGGAAAAGGGGAGGTGGCTGTGTGTTCTACATAAAGGACTCCTTACAAGCCCTCCCAGTCTCCCTCCCTCCCCCTGCTCACGGTACCCAAGTCCTCACTATTAAATTGCTAATGGGTAACCCAAGCAAAACCCTTTATCACATGGTTGCCTACATGCCACTGTGCAATCAAAAACCTGCTTTCACAGAAGTCATTTACACCATCTCACAGCTTCTCTCCAACAGTGAAAACATCATTGTAGGGGATTTCAATATTAACTGGATATTTCCCTCATCTTCCCACTACAAAGACACAGCCTCAGCTCTGAACTTCACCCAAGTTGTCCAGTCCCCCCCACCCAGCTTAATGATAGAACAGGAGCTTCCACACTGCTTGACCTCATCTTTGTCAGTCGACCCAAAAATCTTTCTCAGGTCAAGGTCTTTCCTGACACTCTGAATGACCGCTCCCCCATCACCTGCCTGTGATCCAACAAGGCCCCAACCACACACCCCAAAACCTTCTTTCAAAGATGGCTAAAAAAGGCTCACTCCCCTGGCTGAAAACCTACCTCATGGCCGGTGACTGATCCCCCACTGACACTGCCCAGTGCTTGGACACAGCACTAAATTATTTCATCACCACTTTCAATGCTGTCTGCAACATCTTTGCTCCCTTTTCAAAACAGCTTACAAAAAACAAGGACACCCCTGGATCTCCCAAGCACTGCTCGATATGATGCACCACCGGGACAATCTGTGGTACAAGGCTCTGGACTCTTGACTCCCTTGAGACAGGCAGCTGTATAGAGATGCTATGAGCAAATGCACCTGGGCTAGTTACCAACCAAGGCTGCCTATTATCAACAAGCCCTCACCGCCACATGGGGCTCAGGTTGTGATTTCTGGAAAAATATTAAGGAACTCAGCGGGAAAGTGGTATCCCCCCTGCCCAACTCACTATCTATGGGTCCATTATTCAAGACCCCCTGGCCATTTCAAATGCCCTCAACGTTACCGTCTCTGACCTCGGCAGCATCCCTCCTCCCAACTTTTTCATTCCCCCCCAGCTTCCCCACCTGAGCCAACCCAACAGGAAAATATCCCTCTTTTTCATCTCCTGATCATCACTACCTGTACTACTGTTAGATATCTATCCGAAGTCCTGTGCAAGTCGCTCCACAGTGGTGACTCCCTGGACTTAAAACTCCTTTGCCTTACCCTTGGTGAGGTTCTTTCCCCATTAACTAAAATACTAAACATGTCCCTCTGCTTTGGTCAGGTCCTGACTCTCTGGAAACATGCCGTAATTACCTCCATTCTGAAAGGTGGTGACCGCTCCTCAGCCAACAACTATCGTCCCATTTCAGTTCTCCCTCCACTCTCTAAGGCACTGGAGAAAATTGTATCAGATCAGCTTACAGACTGCCTCTCTAAACATAATCTGTTATGCCCCACACAACATGGTTTCAGTAGGGGCCATAGCACCACTACAGCTCTTCTTGAGCATACGTCCTGCATACACCACTCCCTTGATCGTGGACACTTGGTTGGATCAGTCTACATTGATCAAACCAAGGCATTCAACACCGTCAACCATGCCTTACTCCTCAACTTGCTTCCCTCATTGGGCCTCACGTGAGAGTCTGTATCCTGATTTGAGAACTACCTCTCAGGTAGAACCCAACAAGTTAAGATCGGCTCCACAGTTTCCTCTAGCCGCCCTGTTCTCTCTGGAGTCCCTCAAGGCTCTATACTCGGCCCCCTCCTCTTTAGTCTTTCTCTCAACTCCCTTCCCGACTCCTGCTCCAGTTAACTACTCTACGTGGATGCCGCCGTAATCTTCAGGAGCTACCCCCACATTCTCACACTCCAACATACCCTCCAGGACCTATTTACTGAAGATGAATCCTGGTTTGTGGCTCACAGACTAATCCTCAATTACAAGAAAACCAAAGCAATGATCTTCACTCACCACCAGAATCAGTACTGTGACTACAGTCTAAACATTTGCAACTCACTAGGTACCCCACTAGAGCAAGTCTCAACCTTCAGGTACATGGGTATAACCCTGGATACATCCCTCACATATCACTGTCACATTTAGCATCTCTCCTCTGCCCTCAACTCCAGGCTAGGTCTCCTCTATCACATCAAGCACTGCCTTATCCCGGACGCTATCTGCCTTACCATATCCTCCTCAGTCCTCTCCCTGCTGGACTACAGAATAGGAATATATGGCACTGCTGACTCTACTGCCCTTCACTGTGTTAAAACTGCTTTAAATAAAGCCTGTCATTTGGTGATGGGATATGACAGACTCATGCATACCTGTGATCTCTACGGGATTATAAGCTGGCTAAATTTTGATAGTAGACTTAAATATCACACTTTTCTCCTTGCCAAGAAAATACTTCTCAAGCAAGCCCCACCAGGACTCCACTCGGTTATACTGCCAGCCCTGCAGGCAGAGCATCTAGAAGCTCCACCAGGTCCTCCCTTGCTGCACCCCACTGCAGGACCTCCTTGTGCCAAAGGGCTTTTCTCCACCGATACCCACTTTGGCTAAATGGCCTCCCTGCCTCCATCTCTATAGAACCCAAGCTCAGCCTCTTTAAAATGAACCTTAAAAGCTGTCTTCTTGAACTTTCATCCTGTGACTGCCCTAGCCCTCCTTCTGCCCACTGACTTCCAATTCTGGAACCCTCCCAGGGTTCCTTATGTCACTGTGTCTCTGTAAAAGGAATATCACCTTGTTTGATGTAAGGTTAAACTACTTAACTTCAATTGTATTTTAATGTATCCTCTACTGTTGAATGCTGGGTCTTTCAGGCCCTAGATTTTTTTTTGTACTGTTGTTTACTTTACTATGCTATTGTGTACATAGTCTATATCTGTAATACTGATGTGGATCCTTTGCAAATGAACTATGACTGAAAGGGTGTAATTCCGATTATGTGATAAATAAATAAATAAAATATTGAAAATTACCAAAGTTATAAGCCTACATTCAAAAAATTCAGCATAGGCTCATAACTTTGTTGTTTTTTAATATTGTTACACATAATTTCAACATAGCCTTCTTATGACCTCACTTCATGAAGAGGGGCAGAGAAAATTTTTAACTCCTGCCTGAAAGGTAATTTCACGCAGGGACAGGAAAATAACCTTTTTGGATGTGAAAAAACATTTTGGCCAGGATTTGAAATATGACAGCTGTCATATTCATGAGGTGCTGTAAAGATATGCCTATGTTGTAAATTTGGGGTAAAAATATTGAAAATTACCAAAGTTATGAGTCTGCATTCACAAAATTTAATGTAGGCTCATAACATTGTTGTTTTTTAATATTTTGACACCAAATTTTTAACATAGCCTTCTTATGACCCCAGCTCCTGAACAAGGCAGAGAAAATTTTCAACTCCTGCCTGAAAGGTGATTTTGTGCAGGGACCATAAAATCACCTTTTGGGACAGATTTGCCTAATGGCAGTGCCATCATTCATGAGGTGGGGTCCCAAAAAAGGCACACTAAAAATTTTGGCCAAAAACATGAAAGAATGGCCAAGTTATGCCACTAAATTCAAAACACCATTGAAATACATTGAACCATATACCTGTTTCTTCAGTTTGTGGTCCTGCTTTGAAGAGTGAAGATGTGTCTGTGGTCCACAGAGAATTACGGTGTTGGACTTCTGATGGGAAAGTAAGGGCTTGGGGGTGTGCAGGGTGGTAGGTGCTGTGTGGGAGGGCATGTGGGGGGATGGTAATGGTGCAAATGACAGCAATGGACGTTTTTCTTTTTCCAGGTAAAAAAACCCAAACAGGTCCAAGGAATGGCCATCGTGAACACTGGGATTGGCACCTCAGTGTCACTGTTATGTTTCTGAGGGTGCTAAGAGGGAGGGTAATAAAATAACATATATATATATATATATATATATATATATATATATATACACACATATATATACACTGTGTGTGTGTGTATATATATATATATATATATATATATATATATATACTATATACATACATACAACCCCCCTTCCCCAACAAATAACCATACATGCACAGTAGTGGAGGAAATTGCCATCACAACACTGTGGGATTGGATACCGACAGTGTCACTGTTGTGTTTCTGGGGGGGGGGGTGCTAAGAGGAAGGGAAAAAATATGTATATAAAAACACACACACACACCCAAGAAATAACCACATATGTGCAGTAGTGGATGGGAGTTACAAAAAAAAAAACAGGATTGTTGATTGGGTCACTGGAGGATTGGGCACCCCAGTGTCACTGTTGTGTTTCTGGAGGGTGATGAGAGGGGGGGTCAGGTGGGAAAAGCAAGACTGGGTTGTCTGCAGTGGTCGCAGCAGAACATGGCACAGTCTGCCATGCCCAAGATGGCCTCAAACAAACACTGCACAGATGTGACTACTTGTGCATGTGCAGTAGAGATTGGCAGCCATCTTGGATATTGCAGAGTGTGCCGTGTTCCACCAACTGAAAAATAGCACTGTTCGACCAATAATTGACAGTGCAGAGCACTTCACAGATGTGGAAGCAACTGTGATGGAATGCCACACTGTTGTTCAGTCAGAAAAGTCTCCTTTTTTTGTAGCAAAAAGTCTGCAGGGCTCTGCCCACTGCAGCCCTAAAAATAAGAATGACTGAAACACTATTAAATGTCTCATTTATAGTTTTACTGTAGCTACAGTGATGGTTTGGTTTTGGATCCAAGTTAAAATATACTCAAGATACTTTCATAATATACTCAACATACTTTCATAATATTCTCAAGATACTTTCATACTATGCATAATGTACACAGGGACAAGCCTCATATTTAGAAGCCTGGATACAGATACATCTGTGTGCTGCATCTGTGTCTAGTAGCACCTGATGTGACAGATGCTTGCATTATTGTCTACACTGCATCAGATTGTAACAATACAGGGCAAAGTTTGCCTCAACATGTCCTAATTTGGGACTAGCATTTGTGTCCAGCGGCATCCTTACCCACTGACTGAAGACTGTCTGGCTGATTGGGACTGAGCAGCCCCTCTGAAAATCTACCTGAGTGCAAAGCAGATAAGAGCCAGTGAAAATCCTATTGAATAACTCTATCACAGTGATGAGCCCTAGCAAAGCTAAACTTGTATCTGTGTTCTGCTGTTGTCATCCTGCATGGGCTGTTTGTGTGGCCTTCTGACACCTTAAACTGTTGCTTAAAACTAACCCAGCATTAATACCATTAAGGTAGTTTAAAAATATTGACCATGATGTATTGAATTAGGGGACATTTGCAACTGTGTATACAGTGATGCTGTTTTTCCTTAGAACATTGATTTACCGCTATCAGTCCCATCAATCTGTTTATGTAACATTTATCCTAGTGATTTTATATTGTTGTCCATTTCTTTTGAAGTGCAGAAAATAAATACATACTATACATGCATACATACAAAGAAGTATTACATGTGTATAAAAATTCATGAAACCTGACTGGCTGAGGAGCTCAGAACCCAGTGATAATATCATTGAACAACAGCACTGGAAAAAATCCATGACCTCACAGTCCTGTTTACATTAAGCAGGCACTGTTGTATCAGTGCACCTCAGGTCACCTTCTTATATTTAAAAAAAAAGTAGCATTTGCCATCTACTGACCAAACCGCAACATTACAGTGGTTTTAAGGCTCTACTTTTGTCTTTTTCTTATCCTGTTTTCCTTTTTTTAATTTTACTTATTTAAATTAAAAGGCATTGTTCAAAAATTATTTCTTAATAAATGTTTTGGACCCTTTTCAAAATAGCAATAAGGCACTCAAAGGTGTTCTTTATGCTGTGATAGCAGCACTTCTCGGGTGGTGGAAAAACTGGGCAGGATTTTCAAAGGGAGGTGCAAGCTGCACCAACAGCAGCTTGCACTAATTGCCGGTGTGCCAGGGACCATGCGCCGGATCCTCTATTGGATAGGGTCTTGGCGGCAAAGTCCGGCAGCTTGTGGCAAAGTTAGCCATGCGCCAAAGAGACGTCACACCCAAGAGGTTTGCAACAAGCTGCAAGCAAGTGTGCTACAAAATATAAAGCAGTCCCTGGTGGCTAGCAGCCCCCTCCCCACAGCCCCGATCCCCATTGTAATATAAGTAATCACGGCCCTGGTAGTCTAGCAGACCCCCCTCCCATCCCCGATTTGCCCATATTAAAAGGTAACTTTCCCTAGTGGTTTAGTGGTCCCATCTCCAAGTCTGTGACTGGCACAGCCCTCTGTTCTCCACTACAGCTGGACACCAACTGAACTGTCAGTGAGTGCGTACTGTAACAGTTGTACAGTATGCACTCATTGACAGCTCAGTCAGTTGCCAACTATGATGGAGAGTGGAGGACTGTGCCGGTTGCTGACTCGGGGATGGGACAGAGGAGCCGGGTGGTGGGGCACTGCCTGCCAGGATGGGGGGGTAGGGGGTCCACTAGACCACCAAGGACAGTTACGTATTATACTGACAGAACAGGGATAGGGAAGGGGTCCACTAAACCAGCAGGGAAAGTTATCTTTTAATATGGCCAGATCAGGGATGGCAGGGGGTTCATTAGACCACCAGGGTCATGATTACTTTTATTAAAAAGGGGATTGGGGTGGGGAGCCACTAGCCTCCAGGGACTGCTGTATATTTTACTGTATAGGTGCTGGGTGCCACAAGTTTTCCAAAGCCTCCCAGAGGACACATGTCTAAGTACCCTTAGAACAGCCCTGGCTGGTCTAAGGATACTTAGACGTGTGCCCTCGGGGAGGGTTTTGAGAATCCCAAAGTAGGGGATAAGGCAGCTTGCATCTGCCAAAAGCCCCTTGGCATCATGCCACAGCCCGTTTTGTGCTGCAAGGATGGCACAAGCCCCCTTTGGCACCTGCAACCTGTGTTTGATGCAGAGTGCATTTGAAAATTGCTCTCAGTGCATTTTGGTGCAAGCACCACCTTGCGCTATTCCTTGTGGTGCAAGCCCCTTGCGCCATTCAGGGTGGCTTTGAAAAACCTGCCCCCTGTCTTTGGCCTTATGCCTCAACCCACCTGAGGAATGCCATTTTCTCAACTCAAAACCCACCCTGTCATGCCTATGTTGCTTAAAATCTCCCTTTATAAAAATATATTATAATCTTAATGTGTCCCTTTACCTGGATAATTTAAGCTTGTCTTATCATCACCTCATATTATGTGTGTGAATCTACTGATACTAAACATCTTATTAATCATGCAGAATGTTGTTTGCCCATATTGCAGTGAATACTTACAATCTCATCTGAATAAAACAGTAATTCTACGTCTAAATATTCTATAAACAATAACACAACTATTATTTATTTATGTATTGATAAGAAATTGGTAACCAGAATAGACACACTGAGTCAAGGCTCATTTCCAGCTACAACCTGGAGGAGGGGTACAGTCAACACATACAGTAAAAGAGAACCAGTAATATGTCCAACAAAAAACATTAATACAGAGGTCAAGCTACCATCAATGTATACAGTAAAACTGTGCTGACAATATGTCCAGCAATAGAGGCACAAGCAAAATTAGGTGCAAGAAGAAATAACTAGGATTAGAATGGCAAGTTGGAAAAAGAGCTGTAGCCTACTCTCAAAGTGCTAGACTTGAAGGGAAGCTGGCATGCCTTGGTCCCTAATTAAAGTAAATCCAATTAAACATACTCTGTTGTGGCTCACACCTCATTATGGTGCAAACAATACTTGGTTCCTGAGCTTCTCTTCATTTTAGATGTATTTTACTTCCTGTGCTTGGTTGGTCTTTTTGACACCTAGTAAATACTCTACCTGAAGAGGTTCCAGAAAGTTTTTTAAACATGGTGGTTTTCAGTTGCTAGCCAATAGGCACAATATCTACAGTAGTTAAATGTTTTTGTTGTTTGTTAGTGAATATTTTATCCTTGATTTATTTCCATTTTATCTCTTTTTTTATCACCAAATGTTTCATGTCTTTCTAATCATTTCCCTTTTTAGGAAAAATATTTCCATTCTTTCCTTCCAATATTTCTGTACATTCTCATATTCCTCTTTTTACCTACTGAAATTTCCCTCTTCATTTCAAAATACACATTTGCCTTGTTTACTCTCCCAGTGGGCCCAATGCACCATTGGGGCAGAGTGGCTATGCGTGTACATTTGGGGCACCCAATCACTCCACACCCTATGCACTCCCCGCACCGGATGCACATGGGGGGCATGCAGAACATATGCACCCAATCCCCCAGCCACACAAGGTGCAATGCGCCAGGGTGGGCGAGGGGCTGGCTGGCACTACGCACCACTCACAAAGGTGCATAGTGCAATCCGAAGGGGGGCACAGTGTGGAGCAGGCTATGGCAGCTGAGACCCTGCCATAACCCACTGTGCACCCCCACAGAAACCACCCACTGGACACAGCGGGACTTTGCAGCAGCCCTCCATGCTGCCCAAGCCCATAAGGCAGATGGGGAGGGCTGGGACATCTGATCGGGTGAGTGCTAGCACAGCATGACACAAGGTGCCGCCATCATTGCTCCCCACCCACCACTCATTTGGTGCACAGGCACCCCCCCAACACAGCACACACCACCCCTGTATGGTCCTGTGCCCCCCAACCCAACACATGGTGGCACCCACCGGATATGGTAGTACAGCCCCCTGTGGAGCAACTGTCCCATACAGTGGGTCTGCAGCCCTTCCCAGGTGCCCTATGTCAGCTGCCTTGCACAGTCCTGTGCCACTGTTCCCCCATTACCACCCCCAACCCCACAGTTGACTCCTTCTGCGACCGCCCACCCAATGCCATCACGGGAGGCATACCCACCACTCACCCCCCCAGCTGTTGACTGTCAGTATTCCATGAAGCATGCTTCCACCATGCACCCCACTGTGCAAGGGATTCAGTGCGGAACCCGGGCCGGGCATCCGACTGGATGCCTAGCCAGTCCCGCGACCCACTAACCGTTCTACAGAGTCTGGCACACTGGGGGGGTGGGGCCGCGGACAGGTGGACGGTGGTCGTGAATGCCACCAGTATACACCTGTCTGCAGGTGTGCAACTACGCAGGCAGGGTATGCGAATGTCGCGTGTACTCACGCCCAAATCGTTCATAGTGCCCATTGTGTTTTATCTCTTTTTGTTGGCTTTTTTCTCCAAAATGCCTCTTGTATTTCTTGTTCCCATTTTTCCATTTTTATCTTCTTCTTAAAGTTACTTTTTCATATAAATGAATAGCTTTTTACCTCACATTTTGTCATCTTTCATTTAAATTTATTAAGATTTGTATCCAAACACAGTGTACAAAATGTACCACTCTGTTCTTAGTCCTTCAGGATGCATCAACTTGTTTACATAAACCTCCATAACTGGACAACTGGATGGTTTTTTCAGCTGCTAATTCGTAATAGAATCATGTTTGGTGTTTCAAATTCTGTTGTCAGTGCTGCAGACTCATTTTAAGTTTAAAACTTTTTTATTTCACTCATTCCTGCAAATGACATTTGTATAAAATTAAACTTTGAACAATTCAAAACTACAATTTGTATTACTTTATTAAACATTATCTGATCATTATGATATATTTTGACACATATCTGAATAAACAACTTTATAAAATGGGTAGCAACAGTCTGCGAATCTGATTGCCTGGCACCCCTTGCCAGCCATAATTTTTTTAGCTTATGCCACACAAAAAAACAAGTCCCACAAAATGGCAAGCACCCCCAAAATGGTATCCGTGTGCCACTCTCCCTTCACACTTCCAAAACCCACCATCTTGATTCCTTGCTAACAGCGGTTTTAGTGAGCAAAATCGAAACCCACAAATGTTTAATAAAAAGTCACAACACTTAAAAAGTGTTGTCTGTAGTTACAAATTGTCTTGCTGTCCCTCCCAAGCTGCTTCCTTTCCTTTCCTTTCCTTTCCTTTCCTTTCCTTTCCTTTCCTTTCCTTTCCTTTCCTTTCTTATCTGCAGCTTTATGAATGCTGTAAACTGCCCCTGAAGTGCCAAGCAGAGGGAGACCACTAGGATTTTCACAGAGGTTGCTACCACAGGAGGTAGCCTGCTGCTAGGAAGAGCAAAAGCAAAATCATGGTCTTGCCCATGGCCTCATGTAGTGACTGGGTTGCTGTCTTCAGCATCCCCTCGTGACATTATTTAACAGCATCTCTGCAACCTAAGGAAAGCGAAGAGACTATTTTGCATCAACCCAGATATTTTTTTAATAGTAGTATTTTTTTTTAATTAAAGTTTAACAACATATACCCATTTTATAAGCACAATAACACACTGTGGTGTGTGGGTTATGCACTGATAAACACACTTCTGGGGGCAGTAAGGCACCTGGCCTGCAGACTCGTACCTCATTACACCCCTAGGTGTGCATTTATCAATGCATAACCCACACCCCATTGTGTGTTATTGCTTACATAGCTTTTACTGAAAAAGTGCACCATTCTCAGTGTAAACCAGTTTTGACAAGAAAATCATCAAAAGAAGGTGTTAAAATAGCTTACCTACATGATACACACATCCTACAGTTAATCTTCTACTGAGCTCTCTAGTCACCCTACCCGTAGATGGCACATCTCAGCCCCATCACCTACCTTTTGATAGGCATACTCTACCACCACCTATTCAGGACCACAGAAGATATGGATTAGGTGCAAGGTTAGTAGTGTGAGAGCCTGTGGGAGTGCTGGCATCTTCTTCTGGCAGACCAGGGATGTTTTCTACATTTTTCCCAGAAGGGAGCCACTGTGCAATGACTCACATGCACACGCTGAGGCATGTGATGTGCTAGTATATGGAGATATCCCTGCTCTGCTTTGCTGGTCCCAACTGGAAAACCACCTAGCCTTTACTAGGTAATGATCAGGGTGTGGTACATAGATGTTCACCCACAGTAAAGAAGGTCAGCCATCCTGAGGAGGCTCAGTCTTCCTCCCTTAAACCAATAGGTTGTTTTATATGTGAGGGAAGGTATAAAGACTACTGAGATACAGGGCACCAGGAGGATAAGGAAGTGTTGGAGATACTATGGGTCCACCTAGAGACAGAGTCAGGGGGCTTTCTTTGCATGGGGACAAAGTACAGATCACTGACACGGGGGGAGGAATTAGACAGAGTTTTGGGGGAAGCCATTAGCAAAATGGCAAGCAAGGAGGAAGCAACCCCCCTCCTTCTTCCTATCAGCTCCCCCTTGCAACCCCTCTCCCGATCCCCTGGTTCACTCCCTGGTATTTCCACCCCTTTTTCTCTTCTGCCTACTCCCCTTCCCCCTGTTCACCCCTACCATGATTCTCCTCTCCACCACAGTCCTTCCCCTATGCCAGTGCACAGACAAAGTCTTCTCTGGCTGCTTCACTAATTCGAGCAAGTTTTGGATTCTAGTCCTCTTGCTGTACTCTGCACTTACCCTGACGTAGCTTTATGCTACAATCTGCATCTGAAATGCAAACTGCTCTCTCTATTTCGCACTGAACTCAAATCTTGTCATGTTGTGTCCTGGGCTACCAGGTTCACTAAGTTTCTTTACAACCAATGTACTCATGTGGACCCTTTTGTGACTTGTAATGTAACTTACTACTGAATCTGTGTAACCTTATCTAACCTATGTGTTGTTTGATTGTCTTATGTATCTGTATGACCTGGAAACTTTGTAAATGAGTCCCTGACTGTATTAATCCCAATCTGAAATAAATAAATAAATACATAAATAAATAAGTAATTGATTTTTGAGGGTCATTAATCTGCTGGATATAGACTGGGGCATTCTGGCCACAGGTGCAACAAGAAGTCGAGCAATCCTCAACTCCCTACAAGAGTTACTTCTCAGGCAGCTGGTTATAGAACCCATTAGAGGCAGGGCAGTGGTGGACCTGATATTTACAAACAGGAACAGCACTGACATCACAGTGGGTAGTCCCCTGGGTACAAGTAATCAGCATAATGTATGGTTTGGCATATGGCTTGGGCAAGAGAGAAACCACACTAAGATGAGGGTCCTAGACTTCAGGAGAGCAGATTTTAAAGAAATGGGAAACTGCCTCAATAAATATCTCAAAGTAGGGCATGGCCAGGGGGGAGCAAAGACTCCATGGAGAAGGATTAAGGAGGGAAGAGCCAAGGTAATGGCATGCTGTTTGAATTAATTGAGCAAGAGAAGCAGGAGAAACAAGCTGCTATGTGTCTTTATGGAGGTCGCAAAGGACGCAGTAGAAAAGAAGACAGAATTTAGGAAGTACAAAGAGAAGTAGAAAAGAAGACAGAATTTAGGAAGTACAAGGAGACCAGATGGAAGTAGATAGAGAGGTGTATCTGGTAAAACAAATGGAGGCAGGAAGGCAGGTGAGGACAGCTAAAGCATAAACAATGGAGAGGTTAGCTAAGGAGGTCAAAAAAATGGAACAATACCTTCTTCATGTACATAAGTGAAAAGAGGAACACAAGGGGAAGGATAGTGAGAATTAGGAGGGCAGGGGGACTATGCAGAGGGAGATCAAGAGAAAACTGAAATCTAAAATTATTATTTCTGCTTGGACTTCACAGCAGAGGGAGAGGGAGAGGGGATGGGCCAGCATGTAGCAGTAAGCACAAGGAGAATGGGGGGTGGACAAAAGTCCATTCTCGGTAGAGAGAGACAAAAAGGGATTGGAAGCCCTAAAGGAGAATAAAGCGATGGGGCCAGATGTGATTCACCCAAAGGTCCTAAAAGAACTGAAAACAGTGCTAGCCACCCCTCTGGCAATGCTATTCAGCACCTCACTGGAGATAGGGGTAGTTCCAGAGGACTTGAGGAGGGCTGATGTGGTCCCTCTGCACAAATGCAGTAGCAGAAAGGAGGCTAGCAACTACAGGCCATTCAGTCTCACATCAGTGGTGGGGTAATTAATGGAGACCCTACTGAAGGAATGGATTATGGAGTACCTGGAGGCAAAGGGGCTGCAGGACCACCGACAGCACAGTTTCACAGTGGGCAGGTCATGTGAAACAAATTTCATAGATTTCTTGACTGTTACTAGGGAGGTTGATCAAGGAAGAGAAGTGGATGTGACCTATTTGGACTTCAGTAAGGCTTTTGGCACTGTGTCACACAGGAGGCTAGTTAAGAAACTAAGCTGGGTATTTAACAGGTTGAAGAGTAGGAGGCAAAGGGCAGTGATAAACTGCAGACACTCAGGGAACAGTACAGTAACTAGTGGGGTGCCAAAGGGAATCGGTGCTGGGAATAGTCCTCTTCAGTGTCTTTTTAAGTGACATTGCCAAGGAGCTGGAGGGGAAGGTGTGTCTCTTCGTGGATGATACAAAAATCTGCAACAGAGTGGACACTCAAGAAGGGGAAGACAGAATGCAAAGGGAACCGAGAAACTAGAGGAGTGGTCTAGGGTGTAGTGGCTGAGTTTCAATGTCTCAAAGTACAATGTTATGCACCTGGAGCAAGGAGACCCATGAGCTGTGTATAAAATGGGGGAGAGGTACTCACAGTCACAAAGCAGTAAAGAGACTTCAGGGTCATCATATCTGATGACCTCAAGGTAGTTGGTCAGTGTGACAAGGCAGTGAAAAAGGGTACTAGTATGCATGAGTGCATTTGAAGGGGGATTTCTAGGAGGAGGAGCGAGGTGATACTACCATTGTATCACTCATCAGTATTACTGTGTCCATTTATGGTGACTGCACCTCTGCAAGGACATTGACAGAGTGGATGAGGTACAGAGGAGGGCAACCAAAATGTTGTGAGAGTCGCATGAAAAGTCATACAAGGAAAACTATAGGAACTCAACGTGTACTCCTTGGAGGAGAGGAAAGTGAGAGAGGAGAGTGAGAGAGGAAATTATTGAGACCTTAAAGTGCCTCGCATGGGGTGAACAGGTGCAGGTGAGGTGTCACTATCAGAGAAAAGAAGGTACTAGAACATGAAAGCATGTAACAAAGCTAAAGGGGGAATATTTAGGAGAGATGTGAGGAAATACTTCTTCATGGAAAGGGTGGTGGACAACTGGAACAGCTATTGAGAGAAGGTAGTGGAGGCAGACTGTGGAGAGTTTTCAAGCATGTGTGGGAAAGGCACATGGGGCAAACTGGACAGAGGAAGGGGGGAGTGACACCAATGACCAAAAAGGGCCAGAGGTGTTGGAACAGGCAGGGAAAAGGGGTGGACTAAATGGGCTGACTGGTCCTTTTCTGCCAACAAAGTCTGTGTTTCTATGTTTCCCAGCTGGTCCCCAGCAAGCAACCCCAGCTCATTCATGAACTTGGGTTGCTGGGTGGCAAGAAGTAGAACTACCCCTCTGCTGATGGGCAGGCTACCTCTAATTTTTTTAATCACTTAAATGCTACATATTCCTTTGAAAGTTTTAATTTAATGTACAGTTTATCAGTGAAGTGGGGGATTTAAAAGCCTGCAGTAGTTACATAGCTAATTACCTTACATGCAAAATTTGGAAATTCACTGCAATAATGTGTTATTTCTAACAGAAAAGTGTCAAAAAATCATGTGGATGGCACACAGACACTTCATTACTTTGACTTACTTATAATAATTATTTCCATTCTTTATTGAATTAATTTACAGCTCAGCTGTCTTAATAAAAAATATTATTTTGCAATGCACATAAAGGTTTTAAAAGCTCCCCTATAAATTAAGCATAAATGAAAACAACCCATTAGATGAATCTTTATAATGTGACTAACACATTTGTATTGTTTTTGGAAACTCCATGACTTAAACTGCAAGTTGACCTATAGTTGTTGTTTGCTTTCTGTCTTGAGTATGTACTAAGGTATGGCAGAATATGTACACTGGGATGGGGATGTGCCCACATCTTGTCACAAGACATTTGCTGACCTTTTGTTAAATGTTTCTTGGGAAAGGCTAAATGCCTGGGTCAGTTCATAGGGTGCTTCGCTACGATCAGAGTTTTGCTTGGGGCCACAGCTGCAGCTCCATTTGACAAATAGCAATTGACCTGACTAACTTTATGCTTATGGAATTAGATTGAGAAGTGCTGGATAAATGTGCTAACAGCCAACTACATATTCTAAATCTAGTTGGGTCCTTTTAAAGTAGAATTTCTTTTCAATGTTCTATTATCAAAGCATAAGAAGAAAGCTTTACTGAAAACAATTTCAGGCAGATGGACAGACATGCAGGTGGGGAGGCAGGAAGACAGAGAAAGAGAGAGAGACGTCAATCATCTTGTACTGATTTTTATTTTAAATGACAGCTAAAATTAGGACTGGGGACAAGATTAGACTTGAAAAAAAAGCCAGGTTTTTACTAATCTTGTTTTACATTTTAGTCACTTTGATAGTGGATTTTGTTTGTGTTCATTTTGCTCCTTCTTATTTCCCCATACTTTGAAAACCCCTAAAATGTTGAAAATTAAAACGATGAATATGATGAATTATCATTATAATGTTATCTGATATTAGATCACCTATGGCATAAGGCTACAGTACCTTTTCTACCACTTACATTAAACCCTAGTCAATTATATAAACCCCCTCACTATAACAATATCCTATCAGAGTATAAGAGTCTTGGTGGCCAGGTCAGAAATAGCCATTTAAAAATCACAGATAGCCATTACAAAATATGTTTCAGTTGTAATGTGATCAACATGTTTCATTCCATAATTATGAGCAGAGGCCACTATCACAGTATATCAAGAAGATATACAGTGCAACCTCAATTGTATGAACCCAATGATGCAGATCTTCTTATTATCTGAACTCTGACATTGTCCCCTGACTCTGGTGTGCCTAATACAATGGACTCTTGAGTACTCAAACACTGCATTGTTCTAACAAATCTGGGTCAAAATGGCTGGCCCACTGGTGCAGTGGTAGTGTTATGGCTCACAATGCTGGAAACCTGGGTTTTGGAATGGACCTGGGTTGCTTGAGGGCCAGCCGGGGGTGGGTGAGATGGGGTTCAAGTGACTCTGGCATGTTCTCCACCTCTGGGGGTGGGGTTAGCATCTCTGATGCAGTGCTCCTGGGTGACCATACAATGTTTTATCACCTAAGGCCAGGTAGTGGAGAGGAGACATGCTGGATGTATGGTGTTCTCACACCGCTGCATCATTGTGCACCATGCATCCCACAGTAACTCCACAGAAAAACTCCAGATGAGCTGCAGGCCCCCCTCCTCAAGCCACCACCACCATGTAGATGACCTGGGGCTGCCTCCCCAGACACTGAGCATGGCATCCAACAGGGTTGAGGGGAGACTCTGAAGGCCCTGCCCTGGTGGGAAGCCAGAGAGGAACACCGAGCAAGATACGTCCCGGGGCACTGTTGACAGGGGCTGGGCATCCAGAAAAAAGTACATTAAGGCAAAAAAATCAGGGCCAAGATATTCAAAGCCTTACATGGGTGCAAAGGGGTTGCATCTGCTTTGTGCATGGTTTGCACCAACCTCATATTGAAAGGGGATCCTTGCAAGTGCTAAACTTGTTTGCACCTTTGTGTAGATACAATGTATGCAGCATGCAAAGGCAGGGTGGGCCATGCATATCAGCACAGCGCGATATTTGGCATGTTAGCATTGTGTAAAGGGGTTAGCATATGTCACTTAGTTCTATGCAATTGCCACCTATAAAAAGGTCAACTTAAACCATGGCTAACCCCAGAGGCAGGCAGAGACACTGCAGACCACAGTTCAAGATGGCACTTGGGGGAGCAACAAAGTGTACCTGCTACAGCAGGTCTTTCAGGACGAGGAGAGAGAAAATTCTCACTCTGAGTCCATACATAGGCCACAGAGGTGCTATGCTTCACACAGATTATACTGTCCATGAATCATGTATGAAGTCCTCAGCGATGACCAGGTCGTGGGCTGGTACATGCTAAAGAGGCCCGTGCTCAAGCAGCTAGCCAGCTCTGGAGGACAGCCATGTATTGTCTGTAAAGCTGAAGGTGATTGCGGCAGTGTCTTTCCTGGTCACCAGAACATTCCAGACACTGGTAGGGAACACCACCGGTATCTCACAGTCTGCCACCTTGCACCTGTTAGGCCAGGTCTCAGATGCTCTGCTGGACCAATGCTGGTGAGTTCATCTTATTCCCCAGCACAGCAGAAGAGTGAACAGCAACCATACAGCAGTTATATCAAGTTGCATACCTACCATCTGTACTTGGTGCCATTGACTGCACCCATGTTGCCATCCAGCATTCACCAGTGATGGAGTGGAGGCCTATCTCAATAGGAAGGGGTACCACTCCATCAAATGCCAGGTGGTGTGTGATGCAATAGAGCACATCATCAATGTCTTGGCATGGTACCCCGGCAGCACTCACAACGCCGTCATGTGGCACAACTCCATCCTGTGCCAGAGGTTTGAAGGAGGTGACATCCTAGTGGCCACCTCATTGGTGAATATACTCCATATGCCCTCCCCCACTGCCCCATATGGTACATAATGGGTTAAAATAGGTCCCAGGTTTGTTAGCGTTTATGGACAGAGCGGATGTACCAGTGGTCTGTGTCTGCCGTCATTGTCTATGTTTCTGTTTCTATGTGACACTAACCTATGCCCTTTACCTACGTAGGGGACAGTGCCTATACCCTGCATCCCTGGCTCCTCTCACCTGTCCACTTCCCCACATCCATTGCAGAGGACAGGCAAAAATGCTGCACATACTGCCACATGCAACATCATTGAGCATATGTTTCAAATGCTCAAGATGTGGTTCCAATGCCTTGACTGTTCCAGTGGTGCCCTACAGTATACCACTTAGCAGGCCTGTGCAATGTTCCTTGCCTGTTGTATAATGCTCAACATGGCTCTCAGCCATGGAATATGCATGCCAGCCACAGAAGAACAATTTGCATCAGACTCAGAGCCATAGGTCCATGGGATACTGCAACAGGCATGATCCCAGAATGTCCAGGAGGGCCCAGGAATACAGAGCTCAAATCATAAGCGACATCTTTGGATATGGCAGGAGAGTACAGGCCACACAAGAGACTGTATTATGGTTAAGCAAGGTATTATCAAACAACAATAACAGTGCATACAGTGCATTATGCTAGGTGGGGGGGTAACAAAATGGGTGACACACAAATGCATTGCTACTAGGCAAGGGTGGGCTCACAAATAGGGCACACACAAACAGAAGTGCAAGTTAGCAGGGCTTCCTTAAGGGATGTTGACAGAGATACATGCCACCCAACTGGGCCACAGGAGGTGCATGGCATACCAGGCCCACCGTATATGGGGGTATAGACAAATGAGGGAGGGGCAACAGGGATATACACAAAAACACCCACCAACCAGGTGGGGTGGGGGTTGTACTACAGACCATCCATGCCAGGTTTAGGACTGCATAGACTATATCATAGGGTCGGTGTCACAGTGGTACAACTGGTCAGGGTGGTGAATCACGTTTGCGGGGGGTCATGCTCAGCATCATCTGTTCCCTCCCATGACCCTGAGTATGGATGCTATGACTGCACAGTCCCCTGTATGGTTCTTGGGGGACCTCATCCATGGTACAGGGGATGAGCATGGGGATGGTATAACTCGCACCTAGCCATGGTCCCGCAGGATACTGCCCAGGAGGGGCAGGTCATGACCGGGTGTGTATGGTGTCCTCGGTGGCCTGGGAGTTGTGGGCGTACTGGGAGTTCTTGTCCCAGCATTGTTTGGAATGAGCATATGTCATGGAGTCCATTGTGCAGTGGCACTACTTCCCCTGGACAGGTCAGAGTATGACTGACCCTCATAGTACCTGCCACCGTTGCTGCAGCCTCCAGCACTGTGGCACAGCAGTGATCCCTGAGGGTGGTCATGTCTAGTGTCCACAGCCTGGCGCAGGTTGTGTAGGGCCACCATATGCTTCATATTGTGTGCCTCAACCAACTGCTTGGCATGCTGCATGTCCTCATGCATGTGGTGGAAGTGTGTCAGCTCTGCTGTGCAATACTCTGTGCCTCCATGGCAGACCACAGCAGCTGCTGTCTCTCAGCTGCATCCCACTGTCATCAGGGACTGTCCACTGGGATAGGGTCAGGCTGCACTCGCAACCGTTGTATGGGCTAGGGCTGCGCTGAGTATGTGCTGCAGTCCATGGTGGGTGCTGCAGGTTGGTTGTAGCTGGCCCAGTGTGATGGGTGTGGAGCAGCAGGGCTGTGGAGGATGCATCATGGAGAGGCACAACAGTGGCTGGCCCTGCGTTATTGGCTGTGCCATGGTTGGGGTCCAAGGGTGGCACAGCGGTGGCTGTGCTAAGGACTGTGGTGGGCTGCACTCCTGTGAGCACTGGGCTGCATGGTGACAGTGGCTGGGTCCCATTAATATGGGGGCTGGAAGGGAGAGACAGCCTCTCCTGGTTTGAGTGGCACCCGCCTTTTTCAAACTCTCAACATAGGTCTTGTTGCCATTGTCCTCTTCCACATCCTCCTTGCTGCTGTCCACCAGCTGGCACAGACAAATGGGCAGCAGGGGTTGCAGACACCTGGATGGTCCTGGGGAGTCTTCCTATGTGTCCAGTCCCATGTGCTGTGCTGTTGGGAGAGTAGAGGGGAGTTATTTAATACCGTACCAGATGGCGTAGTGTGCAGGCCAAGGCAGCATGTCCATCTGGTGTATGGTGCCATGTCACTCAAGCTGTGTGTGCATGGCACTGCCTATATGCTGCAGATACCAGCACACCTCTATACCAGTGAGCACACACTCTGTTATGATGGGGTACACAGTCCAGCACCAGTGTGTACATGGCTCAGCACCAGTGTACTCATACGTGCACGCCTGTGTAAGTACATGCAGGTCCAGTGAGTAGATACCCCACCACCAGTGAATACTTACCAAGCACCAGTTAGCACACACCTCAACACCATGGAACTCACACTCAGCACCAGTGGACACACTCCCCAGCAGCAGTGAGCACGCACACCTTCCCTAGGAAGCACACATCCCAGAGCCAGAGAGTATACAGGCAACGCCACATAGGGCACAGTCATGGACCTGCACACAGATGGCTACACAATGGGTGACAGGGACACAGTAGTGTGGCCTACACTCAATGTGTTACCCAGCACTGGCATATACATGCACCCACACCTATAGACATCCAGACATACACACATGGCCTACAGGACATCGCACTGGCAGTCATTCACATGTGTGGGCAAGTCCCACTTTGCTTTCGTAGGTGCCACCCAGCACTCCTGTCACTTCCATGAGCAGTAGGGTGGATGCTATGACCTCTTCTGCAGGATCTGGGGTACATGGGGCTGCTGATGTCTGTGGGCCCCAGCCTATGGCAATCAGCTCCCTGCGCTCCATCACCATGGCCTCTTACAAGCACCTCTACATGTAACTTAAACATTTTCTCACTGCTTCCATAGGCCTGTTGCAGCTGCCAATGGCATTGCCGTCCTCAGTGATCTTGTCCCAGGCCTGTCGTACCCGGACATTCATGGTCTTGCACTGGGATGTGACCTTCTCCCTGACCTTGTAGACCTGTGCCAGCACTTGTAACTCCTCTGCAATGAAGTGGTGTGCCCAAATCCTGTTGGTATCCTCCATGGTACCTTCCAGACAGTGGAGTGCAAGACAGGCTAGTACACACAGCAGCACACAGCTGAATGGGACAGTGCTGTAGTCCCCCCACAACTCCTAGCCATGTAGGAGTCCTGGCAGTGCCTGCCCTCCCACAGCCCTAGGCCAAACGACACCAGGCTTCCTACTCACACCCCCAGTCATTGTGATAAGCACAGACAGCAGGGGTGGACAAGGGCTGGGGCCTACAGACCCCAGGGATGCCACTATGTTCACATTTCTGTGAGGGTGCAACTCCACCGACAGTGTGCATCTTGGACTACAGAAGAAGGATGCCCCTTCCCAGACATGGCAGCACCTCCACCGCTAGATGTTGATGCCATTGGTCACCAGCACCATGTGTTCAGGGTACTACTGCATGCAGCATATACACAGGGATTACACTGGGTAGGAATCACAAGACCTCAATTCAGGCATGGCCCCAGTACTTCTGACTGGTGCACCACCACTGTCATCCAGCCCCACTTAGAACTACTGGCAGCTACCACCACCTCCAGAGTACATGTCCATCCAGTATAAATCAGGACATGATGGGTCCTCTACCTTAGCAGTATCTGTGTAATAGGGTCCCCATCAGTACAGGGCATCCCGTTAAGTACAGGGCAAGGGGAATATTTACATGAACAATGTGTCCATGGTGTTGCAGTGGGTACACATGACAACTGACTATACTGTTCTACAGCTTACATAATGGAAAGTTACAGAACACTGTGGATCCTGCCATAGAGACACAGTGACAGTGTACCCAAATCACTGTGACATGTTCCTTGGGGCTCCATAGCATGATTCCAGTGTTGTCCTGTAGCATAAAGTATAGCCTATGGAAGCCAACAGGCTCTCTTGTCCCACCTAACCATTGCACAACTATGGGGACAAGTGCGCTGTACATGGCTGCATTTCCCTGCACTGTACATGACTCCCTGTAGATCTGGGAGCCCTGCCATGAAAATGCCACATAGAGCTGGGAGCCTTGCTGAAGCTAATGCATACATACAGGCTACTGCACACCCATTCCTTCTAGGCTATTCCACAGGACACATACCTCCATTCCTTCCACTGTAGTGTCTAGGTAGTGCACTGTCCTCCTTTATATACTCCAGGTGCAATCCAGCATGCTAATGTGTTCTGTAGTGACATGCAAATGTGGATATTTGCTCACAGATTGCAAAAATGACCTCATTTGCATACTGTGGCTGAATACAGCATTTTTGCCCAGCGCACAATCCCTGTTTGTGCTTGCACATCACCATTGCACCATGCCTGTGGCTGTACGTCTTAGGGCCATGGCGCAGGCATGATGTAATGTGCCACCTCTGACATCATTTTCCTCAGCTGTGCCAGTGTGCAAGCACGTTACACTACCAAATCCGGCATATGTGCAAGTGGCGCATGCATATCCTGCCCATGTACTGCTTCATGCTGGCTGCATGCACAGGCCGGCCCCCACCCCAGATGTTTGTGTTCTGCAGCGTAATGCAATCTAGCACTGCACTAACATAGCAACATGCTGCACAATAACAAGACAGGCCTACAACAGGAAGCAGCATGGCTTTAGACTGCTCCACACATTGAGAGGGGGAAGAAAATGGCTGAGCGGCAATGCAGGGCTGTCCAGTGGTATGACCAGAGATGGTCCATCATGGAGCTAGCCAACCTGATTGGCCTCATAGTGGCAAGGGAGGACCAGCTGTGGAGTCTGGGCATCAGTGGGGCAGCGCTTGACACACCGGACAGGCGTCACACACACCAGGGACCTGCACAGGTATCAGTATGATGAACAACAAGGGATGTAGATGTGTCGCCTGTGAGAACTATGGGCCATGGTGGATGGTGGCACCGTGCCCAGACCAGGTGAGTACAGATGGTTCAGAACCAACAGAGGCTCTGTGAACATGCAGAATGGAGGGTGCACACAAACATGGGGGGTCACCCCAGACAGCAAAAAGTAAAAACTACAGAACTTGGTGCACTCAAGTGTGTAATGTAGTACAAAGACTGATGTCAATTTACCAGTAGTGGTAGTTTGTATCAGCTGCCGCTAAACAATAAGAGTAATCCCACAATATCAGAGTAATGTTCACTCCCAAAATAACTGCAGACAGAGTTCTTGTATGCAAAAGAACATGAATTTATTCCAACAGGTAAAAAAGTACAGAGGCAATCAGCAGAACACTGACCACGCTGCCCCAGCACTTTGGGTGCGATATGTACATGTGGCAGAGTTCGGCTACACCTTCGGCTGTGACTGATGGATCACTTTTCTATTTCCTTATTTCCTAGCAACCAAAACATCTGTGTGCAACAGTTAATGCATTTCTCTTCGCTTTTCTTCTTTTCCCCCCTACCCTAGGTTGGCCACCTATTGTAGCACTTTACTATCCCTACTAAACTTCTTACTAGTTCTCTCTTTTCATTCTTTTTCCATTTCCATCCATCCAGTCCCTAAAATAATGCCAAACACCCAGAGAGGTGTTGTGTAAAGTGCATAAGTGCATTTTGTGTACAAAAGCATGAAGGCTATTTTAAATAGGAATGAATACAGTTAGTAAAGCCTTTTTAAATAAAAAGGATTCAGATGTCATATAAAACAATACTAATTTAATGAGTAGTACAGTTATAAGAACTCTTTAAGGTATTTTCATAAATTCACACTATAGACCTGTTACTGTATAAGGTTCTATGTATGAGAATGTGGTATACTTTATAAAAGTGCTTTGACACTGTGGATCAGAGATATAGACAGTCAATATCTGTGGAGATCTACACTGTACCTTTAACTCAACCAGGAAATCCCCTGACACAATCCCCTTCCCCTTGGTTTTGAAACATGTCCAGACATGTAAGGGCTCAGTCAGGTGACCCTACCAAAAACACATAAAAACCTTTGCACGGAGTTTACTTCAGTTCAGTCTAGTAGAGTTCAGTCTTGAGAGTGAAGGAGAGAGGTGCTACTGCAGCTGTTGAATGCAGATGAGAAAGGTCTTATGAGCTCTAGAATCCAGGACTGTATTGTGTGAGAAATTACTAATGTTAAGTAGTGATTTTCTTTGCAATTTTTTTATTTTCATTTATTATTTTTCGAACTTTTGAAAAAGAAATATCACACCACGGTGTGTTTAAACCTGTAAATGTGCCTCGTCTGAAGTTTATTCCCACACGTTGTGACAAATATGGTGATAGAAGTGGGATAGTTCTGGTTGTCCAGAGAAACAAGGGGGAGACCAGTACCCAGATACCAGCCCTGGTATCCAGGCATAGGTGGCAAAGAGCAGGGTGGCGTACCTTCAGTATCTCATTGATGTCAATGATCTGTTGAAGGAGGAGGGGCTCCCCAGTGTACATACCACAGCCCAGGTGAGGAGGACCGGAGGGGAATTACTAACCGGATTGGAGTTCGATGGAACACAGAGGTGGACTAGTGCCAGAGAGAGGTGGAGCACTTCTACCAGGGGCTGATGGAAGGTTCTCGACCCGAGGATTTCATGGCCGAAGCAGAGGAGCAGGATCCTTGGGTTCTATAGGAGAACCCCCTGATGGAACCTTTGTTGCCAGCCACTTTTGAGATCCCATTGTTGCCCATTTTTCTGGGCTGCTGCTACTTGGAAGACGATGAGATGAACGCCCCAGGTAAGACTGTTTCAGGACATTTGCATAGTGGGGTGAAGACTACAAGCAACAGGGAAGACACCATGGTGGTTGAATGGACTTTCCCATGTTTTGAACCCCCTGTAATGCGGTATGCAATGTATGAAACATGTAATGTTTAAAATTAATATAGCATTAAGGCTAGTGCTGAGTACAGTCAGTTGAGGGTACCAGAATGATGAAAGGGTCAAAAGGAAACCCCTGGTATGTTAAAAATAAGGGTTGAAAGGAAACCCCAAAGGTTTTGGAGTTAGGAACTGGTTGGTTGATGTTCAGCATAAGAAGGTTCCTTGTCTGCCAGAAAATATATGAAAGGGAAATGGATAAATGAGATGTATGAAATGATTACAAGAAATGTATAACAGGACATAAATGTCTATACTGTATGATATAAAATGGAGTAATCAAGTGATGGGTATGGAGGAAGCTCGAAGTCAGCATAAACTGCTGTGTATTACTTCATCTTTTTTAATGTACTGATGAAGGTACGATAGTGGGTGCACAAGGTTCTGAAACGATGCCAAGTGATGGGTATGGAGGACACTCGAAGTCAGCATAAAACTACTGTGTATTACGTCCTCTTTTTTAATGTACTGATGAAGATACGATAGTGGGTGCACAAGGTTCTGAAATTATGCCTATTGATGGGTGCCTGTTGTTACACATGAAGTGTCTGAGTTGTAGTACCAGAGTGAAATAGTTAGGGGGAGACAATGATTACAGACAAACTGTTTACTGAATACTTAGACGAATACTGTGCTGAACTGTGTGACAACCCCAGGGCAATGTTGTGGAAGTATTGTCGTATTGCAGTAACTTGATATGGCGGACAATACTAAAAATAGCTGAATTAAGGGACCCTGGGGTGAAGCTTTCATAGTGGGTGAGAGAAAGTTTCAACCAACCCCCCTTCTACTGTTTTGGTAGAATATTTATGATTGAGAGGGGGTTCTTGAAAAACCAGTATAGTTTTGAGAACTGTATTTTTCTTAAGGTGGAAGGTGTGTGGCGGAGTTAGGCTACACCCTCGGCTATGACTGATGGACCGCTTTTCTATTTCCTTATTTCCTAGCTACCAAAATGTCTGTGTGCAACAGTTAATGCTTTTCTCTTTGCTTTTCTTCTTTTCCCCCCTACCCTAGGTTGGCCACCTAGCGTAGCTCTTTACTATCCCTACTAAACTTCCTACTAGTTCTCTTTTTTTCATTCTTTTTCCATTTCCATCCATCTAGTCCCTGGAATGATGCTAAACACCCGGAGAGGTGTTGTGTAAAGTGCATAAGTGCATTTTATGTACAGAAAGCATGAAGGCTATTTTGAATAGGAATGAATACAGTTAGTAAAAACCTTTTTAAATAAAAAGGATTCAGAAGTCATATAAAACAATACTAATTTAATGAGTTGTACAGTTATAAGAACTCTTTAAGGTATTTTCATAATTTCACACTATAGATCTGTTACTGTATAAGGTTCCATGTATGAGAATGTGGTATATTTTATGAAAGTGCTTAGTCACTGTGGATCAGAGATATAGAAAGTCAATATCTGTGGAGATATGCACTGTACCTTTAACTGAACCAGGGAATCCCCTGACACAATCTCCTCCCCCTTGTTTTTTTTCCTTTTTAATCTTATGTTTATCCTCCTACCTGCACCATCACTTCACTCTTTCAGACCCCTCAAGTAGCCTTCCACAACGTCCCTTGGTGCCCCCAGGAGTCTGCTCCTAGAGCCTTCAGGTAACCCAGTATACCCCCCTTGGCGGGGCGGGGGAAGGTCACCCCAAGCCTTTCCCCCACACAACACTAGAGTGAGCAGTCCATATTAGAGTCTGCCCCAGTGAGTGCCGGTGATGTGGTCCGGCTTCAGAGGAGTTGTCACCTAGGAGTGACAGGTTCCATTTTCTCCTTTTTCCTGGTGAGCTCCCCTAGACGTCAGCATGCAATGGGGTCAATGAGCTAGGAGGCGCACTGAGACGTGCCTCCCACTCTGCCCCCTGCCGACATCCACCCAATACTTTTGCTGCTACTCCGATGTACCACACCTACTACCGGGCTCCCCCAGATGGTGGTATTGTTGTGGGAGCCTGCAGAGAACCCCTCCCCAGAGAAGGAGAGCAGCCGTTGGGTGCTCCATCCTTCTCCTCCCCAGCTGACCCCCTGCACCCTGGGCTCATTCCCGAACCCGGGTCGCCGGCATGGTGCGAGGTGTGGTGTCCAGCGCCTCAACCCTCAGTGCCACTGGGCCGGCATCCCTTCCCCTTGGTTTTGAAACATGTTCAGACATGTAAGGGCTCAGTCAGGTGACCCTACAGAAAAGATGTAAAAACCTTTGCACATAGTTTACTTCAGTTCAGTCTAGTAGAGTTCACTCTTGAGAGTGAAGAAGAGAGGTGCTACTGCAGACAAGCTGTTGAATGCAGATGAGAAGGGTCTTAGGAGCTCTAGAATCCGGGACTGTATTGTGTTAGAAACTACTGATCTTAAGTAGTGTTTTTCTTTACAATTTTTTTTTTTTTTCATTTATTATTTTTCAAACTTTTGAAAAATAAATATCACACCGCGGTGTGTTTAAACCTGTAAATTTGCCTCACTTGAAGTTTATTCCCACACGCTGTGACAGTACAAACAAAACTGAGTTTTGGATCGTAGAGTAAATCGACTTATGGAAAGCTTGGAATGAAGTACCGATCCACCAGCTGTATTATTGCATCAGCCTGCCTATTCTTTTTGCCACTCTGCATATTTTGACTCTTCTAGCCTTTTTCTAACTTTTTCTTATATTTGCACTTCCTGCCCCTGTTTCTATTTCCATGCACTTCTTCTATAACTGTAGTTCTGTTTCTAGTGTCATTTTTCTTCTAGTTATCTGTAAACCTTGTAGCAACCACTGTGTTGCCATTTGCATATTGGTATGTTACATTAGTTAAGTTTAGTGGCTGCTTCATTGAGGTTTATTTCATTTAAGGATGGGCGAACCTCAAAAGGTTCAGAGCTTCTAAAAGGCTCGGATAAGGAAAAAAGATTTGGATGCTTATCCGATCCTTATCCAAACCTTTTAAAATAATATGCAGCTTTTGTTTCCCCACTTTTCCCTGGTGTCTAGCACCCCCCCCATCCCCAATCGATCCCCTGTAAGTAAAAAAAAAAAAGTCCCAAAGCTTCCTGTTAAATCTGTGGACTGGGAACCCCTCCCTATCCCATATCCCTTTTGATTAAATTAAATAAGTGCCGCCATATTAATTTATTGTTCCCTGGTGTCTAATGGGCTCCCAACCCTCCACCCTGGCAGGGTGCTGCCCACCACCGCCCCCCACCCAGACCCTGAGCAGGCAACTGGCATAGCCTCCCTCTCTGCCATGGCTGGCTGCCCGCCCGACTGAGCTGACAATGAATGAGTGCGTACTTGTACAAGCACATGCTCATTCATTGACAGCCAGCTAGCTCCACTAATTCCCTGAAGTCCTCTTGAGTGTAGCTGAGATGAGTGGAGGGCAGTTTTGGTTGCTGCGGAGTCAGCAGGATAGGGGAGGGATGGCAGTGCAGACCCCTGGATCCACAATGCCATCCCTCCTATCCCACCCCCCCCCCGTGGTGACTGAAACTTCCCTCTGCTCACTTCTGCTACACCCAAGAGGACCTCAGGGAATGAGTGGGAGCTGGCAGTGAATGAGAGCATGCTTGTAGAAGTGCATGCTCATTCATTGTCAGCTCAGTCGGGTAGGCAGCTGGCCATGGCAGAGAGGGAGCACTGTGCCAGTCACCTGCTCGGGGTCGGGGTTGAGGGAGAGCTGGGTGGGAGCAGTACCTGCCAGTGTGGAGGGTTGGGGAGCCACTAGACACCAAGGAGGGGAAGAAGAAGAATAATTAATATGGAGACACATATTTAATTGAATCAAAAGGGATCAGGGATAGTAGGGGTCCCAGTCCACAGATTTAACAGGAAGCTTTGGGTCTTTTTTTCTTTTTACTACAGGGGATCAATCGGGGATAAGGAGAGGGTCCACTAGACACCAGGAAAAGGAAAATGTTCAGAAGCTCTTCATTTTCGAACATTTCAGCTAGTTTGGGAGAGTTCGGATTTTTGGCAAACTGGTTCACCCATCCCTAATTTCATTCAAGCACTTTTGGAACCTATAAGGTCATTTACACGACATATTAAGTGTAAGATATATTTCTTTCTTGTGGAAATTATTTGCATTGTTTAAAAGAGTGATGGCATTTTTGTTTGTACATATCACACTTGTACTTCACATTTTGTTGTTTCTACATACACTTTTTACACAAAGTTAACTAACTGGTATAGGGGAGACGTGTGTAACCAGGTGTTTTTAATTTATGATTGTATATAATACTGATGTGTACCTTACAGACCACACCTCCTGAGGAAGGGTTGTTTGAACCTAAAGTGCTGGGGCAGTGTGGTCAGTGTTCTGCTGATTGCCTCTGTACTTTTTTAACCTTTGGAATAAATTCACGTTCTTTTGCATGCTTGAACCCAGGGTCACTGGGCCATGATGGGGTCCATGGCAGCGTTGTACAGGAGGGGCATCCAGGTAAGTACCCTGCATTGTGTGTCACACCCAGAGTTGCATGTGTACATGTATAGGTGTCAGAACAGGTGGTGCTGCTGTGGATATGGACCTACCACTGTCATACTGTATGTGTTAGAGCCTGGCCCTACCCACTGTTGTACTCATGGCCATATCTGAAACTGGTGGAGTATGCCTTGACACCACTGTACATGCTGTTCAGAGGGTTACTTACCAGCACTGTTTGTGTGGCATGACAGGTGTCAGTGGCTTTGGGGACAGTGACACCCCAGGTTTGTAGTTGGGGTGGGCAGGGGTCCTGTCCCGCAGTGTCATGGCACAGTGGGCAGGTGTTACTAGTGTAAATGATGAGCCAGGTCTGTGGGGGATACAAGGCACAGGGTGATGCTTTCAGTGGGTGTGGGGAGATACACCAATACTGTACAACTGCTTAAGGTGGCTTTATGAGTGTTGGTGAGCCAAGGTGAGGGGGGGGTGGAGTTCAACCCTTATCTTCCTGGGACACCACTGTGCAGACCTGTCCAAAATCCACCTACACTATGCTGCATGTCTCTGTGGCTGGTGATAGATGTCTCTGTGTGGGCCACCATGTAGAATGCGTGACCATGGGGGCATCACCTCAGGGACTGTGGTGAGGACACTCACCATCCAAATGGTGCACTGGCCCACTGGTTCCACTGCAGTGTGTCATGGTCTGTGCAGTGTACCACGGTGCACATACACGCTACCAGCATGCTGCCCTGTGTCTGCCTACCATGCTGTGGCATGGGCATCAATCATACGGTCATGAGTACCCTGTGTGGCTGGACAGATGCCTCTGAGGTCTTGGTAGTGCACACAGCCCATGGTGTGTCCTCTTCACAATTGGTCAGTCCTGTACTACCCTGTGCCCAGGACTGTGTATGCCTGTCCATAAGCAGGTGGTTGACATTGGCCACTGTGGATGCAGTACACCACCATGTCCAGTCATGTGTAACAGATGGCTGCCATGGTAGTCCACCTGCGCTAGTTCCATATCCTGTGCCACATGCGTTGTGTGGCATGCCTCAGTAGTGCAACAGTGACCCACACTTGTGGCATGGGGTCAGTGCACAGTGGAGCCATCGGTGGGTGGCGCATGTTGGGTACCATGTGTGAGTGACATTGTGCTGCAACTGCAGCAGTGACTAACTGACAGTGACGACTAGGATACGATACTTCCACAGCACATGGATGGGGACAGCCATACAGTTGACATGACAGGGCTGTGCGAGGCCAGTGACATGTACAGACCCTGTATTGGGGGACACAGCCAGGGTCAGACTGGGGTATGGGGGACCAAATGAATATTGAATACAGTGGCCCACCTGGGCAGTAAATGGGGGAGGTCCCAGGGTGGCACACTAATATCAGTATTCTATGTCCATGTGATACTGTAGTTCTATGTTTGACACTTACGTTTACCTACAGTGACCCATATACCCCATTTAAGTAGAAGGTCAATGATACATGCAGAGAGTGTCAGGGTATAGAGGGTGGTCAGGTACCCAAAAGAGGGGGGCCCACCTGAACATTTCAAAGTATCTTGGTGGGCCAGTCTGACTCTGTTCTCACCCTATGTAGGGTGCACCTACAACCACTGAGACAGTTACTGCCTCCAGGCTGCACTGCACCATACACTGGCATTGTGGTTATTGGGGCATAGTGTGCTGTGTGCTTTCCTATGTACACCACCGCTGCAGTCATGTGTTACCATACCTGCTGCACACAGTGCCTCTTGATGGTCCCAGCCATGTAGGGCAGTGTTGTGTACACCATATGTGTGTGTCTGTGTCCCGTCCTGGCTGCAGTCTGGGGTGACATCTGGTTGTGTGTGTCCTACACACCAGGTTTGGCCTGTGTGTTGTATGCCTAGTCAGTGGCAGTGGAGTATATAGGTGCATCTCATTGCTACTCGGGACATAACACCACTTGTCAGAATCTGGCTTGGTTCTGCTGTGCATGTGCTGCATTCATACCTCTGGCATGCCTGCTGATGGTTTGTGCCCATCCCATGGCCAGGCGTGCTCTGATGCAACATGGCACAGCCATTGCACTGTACAGATCCTTGGTGCTATCAATGGTATGCCATTTTGGGACCATTGTGGATGTCAGACACCCGTCATCCATGTGTGGCATGGTGGTGCATACATTATGTCAGCTGGTTATACATTGGCTGCATACAGGAGGCAAGACCTATGTTTCCCATCCTGTGTGCACAGCTGCCTGAGTTCAATGTTTTTCTGTTCATAGGTGCCTGGAGGGGTGCTGGCTGTCATGGGTATCTGGAGGACCAGAATGGAAGGGACAATCTCCTACGATGCAGTAGCTGGCAGCAACCCCTTCTTCTCTACCAGGTGGTGGAGATCTCAAAGGCTGTGCAGGAGCTTGCAGTGGCCAACTGGTGGCAACAGCCACCACCACCACCAGCAGTAGCAGGGGTCCTGTTAGTGTGGCTGCAATAGAAACATTCCTGTTGACCCTATGGGTTTTCTTCCTCCCCATTACTGGACATTTCCCTCCATTGTTTTTCCTACCCCAGATGTATTTCTTGTTCTTGTTTTGTGTTTTTTGCCCCTGATATATTTCTTGTTCTTGTTTTGTGTTCTTTTTTTGGCCTGTCGCCAGTTTTTGTGTTAAAGTTTATTTTTGATACTGAAGCAGCTGTGTTGTGTGTTTGTTGCTGCTGCCCTCCTCGTCCACCCTCAGCTACCCTCAGTGAGCAGCTCTGTAGCCCGTGCTCTGGTCAGGGCTGCACCACTGCTTTTCCCCTTATGGTCCACGTTATTCTTAGTGCTATATTCAGAGCTGCACTGCTGCAGTGCACTGCACACTCACCTGTCATTTGCACATTCACACAATCATCTGTCATTTGTATGGCCTGCAATCTGCCCTATATTCAGAGGGTTAAACACCAGTGCCATGCCACTGAATATAGCAGGCTAAGGAGCCAGTGTAAACGCAGGCATGGGGACAGTAAAAACATTGTGCTTGCATGCACTTTTAAATATTTGGTCCCTCATGTCTTCCAGAGTGTTTCAATAATTAAGGTTGTACTTTATAGGTTACACTTCTTCCTACTATAACATATAACTCATTTACTATAACACAAGCAGCTTGATAAGGAAGATTTAATCTATTTTTAACAAGATTTTTGGATATTTTGTAATTTAACTCTCAGACATTAGGAGGTAATGCCATTTTATTAAAATAAAAATGTTGCTACAGTACCTGATTTCCTAAGGATCACTGTGGAATAAGAGATGATTTCTGACATTGCCAAAGTATTATGCTTTTTTATGTTTGCTTGCACACATGTGCAAGAAACATGTTGTGACAGCTTGCTGAAGAAGCAGGTTGTGGAGGTGTGGTCCTGTTGTGGCCAATGCTGCTACTGCTTTTGGGGGCTTGTGTCTGTGGCACCACTAAATGAGCACGCTGTCTATGACAGCAGCTCAGAAGCATGCCACCAACTTGAAACAATTTCACCGCTGCAGTGAGGGAGCACCCCCTCATTGCAGGGAGTGCCTTACCTGGTGTTACATTTCAATAAACATGGTGGTGGCTGTCACCGTCTGCCTCTCACAGTTCCAGGAAAGTTGATGTGGGGGGTGCCAAATCTCCCTGTCAGCATGGCCCCTCCCCAGTTAATTTGCCGATGGGGGAGCCCAATCCCCGTCAGCATAATGTGCCCCCATAATTTGTCTGTCGAGGGGGTGCCCAATCCCATCGGCATCATGTGCCCCCCAAACACAGACCCTTTTTCTTTGCTGACAGGGTGTCCAATCCCCATTGGCTCCAGTTCCCCCTCCCCAAAAATACAGGTGACATGCTGGGAGCCTACCCCAGCATGTCAAATATACCTGTAAAACAAGAAAACCTTCCTGCAAAGTTTTTTTTTAAACCTGTAAACAAGAAAACAGTCCTCGCTGTCTGCGGTGACCCCTCCCCAACCCGGACTCACCATCTGTGCACTCACCTCCCCCCCCCACCCCATACTTACCTCTGGAGCCCGGAACGAAGATCTTCAGTGGAGCGGGAACACTTCTGCTCTCTTCAAAACTGACCATGAACTGAAGAAATGCCGGTAAGCTGTATAATGGCATAAATGGGTGATTTTCAACTTAGGTGGATATCGCAACCATTTTTGTGACTTTTAGCACCAAATTTTCAACATGGGGTTCTTGGGATCCCACCTCATGAACTCATTCACTGTCATGTCGTTATTCAGTCCCGAAAAGTGATTTTGTTGCCTCTGTGCGGAATCACCTTCCGGGACTGATTAACAAAATGACAGTGTCACTGTTCATGCGGTGGGCACCCAAAAAGCCTATGTTGCAAATTTGGTGGAAAAATTCCCAAAAATGACTGTGTTACGATCGTGCATTGGGCAGTTCCCACGCACGCTCGTAACTTCGAGAATTTTTAATATTTTCACTCCAGATTTTCAACATTGCCATTTTTCCACACCTCCTTATGAACAGCATAGCTGTCATTTTTCACATCTGGCCTGAAATGTGTTTTTGCACATATGGCACACAGTGGCATGGTCGCTGTGCGAAATCAATGTCTGGGACAGATTAAGAAAATCACAGTGACAGTGTTCATAAGGAGAGGTCCCAAAAAGCCCATGTTGCAAATTTGGAGAAAAAATTCCCCAAAATGACTGTGTTACCAGCCTGTATTGCACAGTTTCTACACACGCTCTTAACTTCGCCAATTTTTTTATATTTTTACTCCAGATTTTCAACATTGTCATTTTTGCACACCGCCTGTTGAACAGTACAGCTCTCATTTTTCACATCCTGCCTGAAACATATTTCCACACCTGTGGCACACAATGGGCGTGGTTGCTGTGCAAAATCAACATTCGGGACAGGTTAAGAAAATCACAGTGCCACTGTTCATGAGTGGAGGTCCCAAATACCTATGTTGAAAATCTGGTGTAAAAAATTCCCCAAATAATTGCATTACGGGTGTGCATTGCACAGTTTCTGCACACGCTTGTGACTTCACCAATTTGTTATATTTTCACTCCAGATTTTCAGCATTACCATTTTTTTACACCTCCTCATGAACAGTACAGCTGTCATTTTTCACATCCTGTTCGAAATGCATTTTTGCACCTGTGGCATCAAATGGCACAGTTGCTGTGCAAAATCACCTTTCAGCTAATGAACTGATAGTGTCACTGTTCATGCGGTGGGGTCACAAAAAGCCCATGTTGAAAATGTGGAGTGAAAATATCAAGAAACACCCGGGGCATTAGGGTTTCTGACCATAACACCCTAACCTGTAGGGATTGACAGGCGTCAGGGGTGTGACTTGGGATTGTCGACAGTAATGCTCATGCCATTCCACCCCACCCCCACCCTGCAGCCAGTGACAGGCATCGAGGTGTGCCTTGGACTCTTCAGCCCCAAAGTTCACCCCATTCTCCTATACTGCACCCATTTCAGTGTATTTCCTTATGGAATGGAGTGAGTGTAAAGCCTGAAAACCCCAAGGCACACCTCAACACTTGTTTGTGTCTGCAGGGTAGGGTGAGGTGAAATGTCGTGAGCGTTATGGGCGATGACCCAAAGGAACACCCCAATGCCTGTCCATCTGTGCAGGGTGGGGGTGGGGTTGGCATCACTTCAATACTTCACTGCTATTCCTATTCTGCATCTAACTCCTGCACTTTCAATGCTAATGACAGCAAGCAAACATTCAGCATTGACAAATGCTTGTCTTTATTTGACACAGTCTTCTTTGTCATGTTCCCTTACTACAGTTCACTTCAGATACTTTGAGAGAGAACTGAAAGTGATTCAAGGCAAAATCATAAAAACATTCTACTATTATAATACTATGTTTGGAATGTTCTTTTTTAAACTGTGAAAAATATAAGAACATATGGGTTCTGGTAGGAAAGGAAGGAAGGAGACAAATCCTGTAAGAGTGATAGAAGTCCAATCCACACAAGGTTAATGCTTAATTTTATTTTGCTGGTAACCTCTTAAACTCTATTTGGTCTGCAAATTCTGCATGTACATTAAATGGACTTTTGGTTATACTCACTGTCAATATGAGTACAAGAAAAGGAAACAAAAGTAATCTTTCTGAGAGAGTTAGCACCCGCAGCTTCTGTAATGCTGCTGAAAGTGACAGTCCTTTAGTTTATAGCAGAGAAAGAATTTCAGCACTCTCTTGATGCTCTTGAGAGAAAGCAGAAGTCTACACTCCATTTTCTAATGATTGCAACTGTTAACAGCAGCAAATATATCCCAGCAACTGCCAGCCCAGCCCTATAAATGTTTTCTACCTACATTAATCAAGCTATTGGGAGAAAGAAATGTTAGCATGTTTTTTGTGTTTGAAGAATAACTGACTCCCTAAGATGCCTTTGTCTTCAAAAATGTTCTTGAAGTATTCACAGAAACAAGTGTGTTATATATACTTGAACCATCCAGCTCTGTTTGGACCTTGTGATCCCCAAATGAGAAAATCATTTACATAGGCTCTTCATGACCAAAAAATTGTCAGCACTCGCTGTCTGACCACGTGCTTGTCTGAGACAAGTGGCTTTAAAACACTGATCAGACCTAAACAGGACAAACTACATGTTTGTGGTTTGTTGTTTCAGCTTTTGTAAACTGTCTATGACGCATTCCTGCACTCTTCTGAAATTACCTAAGGATCTTTTCATAAAAGAGAGAGTGGTGGCCCGGCAGCACAGACTACCATGGGAAGTAGGGAATGCTGTCCCTATACAGATTTCAAGATTAAATGAGACAGACACAATGGAGCAGTTAACAGAAAGCAGGATTACAAAATGTCAAGAGAATGGGGAACTAGTTAAATTAGATATAACATAAGAGCAGACTAGACCAATTAAAGTCATTATCTGTCCATAACCATCTAGAATATGTATCTAGTATGACTCTTATAGTATAGTCCTGATTAAAATACAAGCCTAAATTACTTCATGGCAATTTGCAAACCGTATGTTGCTCCAGATGCATTACATTAGGGGTTATACTTTTTAGACATATGTGTGAGTGTGTGTGTGTGTGTGTGTGTGTGTGTGTGTGTGTGTGTGTAAAATATTCTTTTCAAATTACTTGACAGGAAGTCATTATGTATATATGGGATATGTGATGAGCTACAGTGGAATAACCATATATATTTTTTACAATTAATTTCTTTTTTTTAGTCATTTATTCATTCAAAATTTCCCCCACCAGGATAGCTCCATGAGGTATGTCATCTTATTTTTGTTGAGATCTCAGAAAAAAGAGTACAGAAAGTGAAATGAACAGCTCCATACAACACAAGAATAAATAATAAAAAAAAACATAAAAAATAAACAATGCATTTAATAATAAATAAATAGATAACCATTCATAGCAAGCTAGGAGAGGCAACAGAGCATTGATGGGGAATATTCAAGTGAAGATCACCACAGAATTCACCGAGTTAATGGAATCTCTAGGATTTGTTCAGCATGTCCCCACTGCTACACACATACAGTAGGCAGTCACATGTTTGACTAGGTTTTCTATGCTGGGCTAGTATATGACATCCCTCAGACTGAGTCTGTAGTCTGGACTGACCATGGAGTCATATCTTTCAGTATGTTTATTCCTTGCTTTTTCTGCCTCTTTGCAGGGGATCCACTGTAGAACTTGGAAAAGGCTCAACCCAGATACTTTTTGAGAGACAGTGGACATCTGTAGCATAAAAACTGTTACTGCTATCAGTGTCATGGAGGCATTAGAAGCCTATAATAAAAGCTTTCTGTCTGCAACTGACTCACTCACACTAGTCTGTAGCTGCCCTGCGCACTTTAGGAGGAGTGCTCCTTGTTGTTAAAAAGACCTAAGCCTGTTGAGAATGCAGGGTCAGAGGTTAGTGTGCAGATGGAGAAAATCTGACATAGAATCCAATAAACATGTCCTGGCACCTCACTATCAGAGATAGCCTGAGGTGATATTGGCTGTAAGATGGAATTTCTCAGACAGCAGTACAACTGAAAGAAACAGACTCACTGCACTCTTTCGGGTGCTAGATGGTATTCTCCACCCAAAATGCTTCTCACATAGATTGGGAGAGGTACCCAAGGAGAGATGTAAGGTTTTCTGGAATTTCTTTTCAGCCATGACTGCCAATATCAGATTCAAGATTGCTTCCACTGTGGCTAGCTGACATTATAGTGACACAATCTCTGAGACAAGTGAAGCACAGTTTGCTTAGGACTGTGTCCATTCTTCTGATGAGGATTACATTAAATGGGTGTTCTCAGATCTCCACCTGAGGACCTGTGTCTTGGACCCTTACCCACCTTTCTGGTGAAGGCCAGATGTGAGGTGCTGTTGCACAGTAATTGCCAATATCTAATTAAAGGAAAAGTTGCTACCAGCTGCTTTGACAGAGATATGGGTGTGACCCCCCCCCCCAAAGAAAGCATCATTCCAGCATGGTGATAAGTCAAATTTTAGATTCATCTCCAACTTGCCATTGAAAAGATGGCAGCAGCATGGTTAAGACAGCATCCAGAGGAATTTAATATCTATCAGCCTTTCCAGTCAGTTTTTGCCTTTAGCATAGGCCCAAGGCAGCCCTGGTGAGAGTTCAGAATGATCTTCTCCTCACGAGGGATTGTTGAGAGTTTTCACTTATTGTCTTGTTGAATTTACCTTCTGTTTTTAACATGACTGAACACTTGGAGCAAGTGGTGCATTGTTGGTATGGACAGCACCATGCTTTGCGGGCTCTGATTCTTCCTCAGCAATTCCCATTCAGTCAGGTGTTTGGGAAAATTTTAAATCTTTCCCTTGTGGCATCAGATGAGGGTATCCATTAAAGCTCCAGTTTATCTCTTTTGTTGTTCACAGTGTTCTTATTTCCACTTGTAGTGGTTATCTTAAAAGTATAGCTTGGGCTTTCACTGTTATGCTGATGATACCCAGGTTTATCTTTCGTTTAATCCTGGAGGGGACTCCTCAGTTGCAGTGATTTAGAATGCTCCATCAGACATTAGTTTAAAATGTATAGTAAAGCACTGTTCTGTATAGAATTCCATCCCTTTAATAATACTGTTGTACCACAGTTCAAAGGTCATGGAATGTGACTGCGCCCTTCTGTGGCACATTAGCATTCTGAAACCTCTAGAGCCTGCACCAGTCAGTTTAATTCTGAAAGCAAAAGAACAGCTGCACACATATTTTACATAATACTATACACTATAAAAAATACAGGATGAGCAACTTTATGCACAACCAGTGTGTTCTGCCACCCTGGGTTTGATTCTCATGGAGCTCTCGAACTTCGCTCTCGAGGTCAGAGAGACTCAGAACCCCTGTGTGGCAGAACACACTAGTTGTGCATAGTTGCCCAACCAGTTTTCTCTATGTGGATAGCTTACAGTGAATTAAAGCTGAATCCTGACAAAATGTAGATGTTTCAACCCTAGGGGTTACTTTATATTTGAAGCTAACATTTGCTTATTTGGATTTGAAGCTGACATTTGCTTCTCAAGTGTCAACTGGGGTTTGGATTTTTCCATCTGAAAACTATAGATGAGTTGCAACCCTACCTATATTGAGACACTCTGCTTTCACTAATGTGCTCGTCATCTCCCATCTGCACTGCTACAAGGTACTATACTTTGGCCTTCTGCTTGGTTGACTGGTTGTCTTCAACTAGTGAAAATGCTGCTATAAGTCTGTTAACTTCTGCAAAAAGATTGAAGCATATTTTTATTGTTTTGTTTTTTGTTTGTTTTGTTTATTTAAAATCTGGAATAGTTCATGGGCCATAGACCCGTTTACATGGGCGACCAGAACAAATAACAGAAACATACAATAATATAGGATACATAATATACAAAGATCAGACAAGCATAAATATGCAACAACAGTGTTAAATGGATAACCAGAGGAACAGTTACATTTACTTCTGGAGAGAAGATGCTTTTTTAGGGCTAATCTGAATGTACAGTATAGAAGTAGTTGCTGACACAAGTCATCACTGGTGATAAGGCATTAAAAACTACAGGCAGATTGTAGAACAGAGATCTTTGACCAGTGAAAGTTTTTATCACAGAAACAGTAAACCAAGTACATTGGGAAGATCTGGTTAAGGCAGTAGTAACATGTTTTTTGAAAATAATGTGAAAGGAGCTTGGGACCTTGTCTATAATTACTTTTTGGACTAGAGAACCAAGTTGAAAGTGGTACCTCAGGTCAAGCTGCAACCAGTCTAATTGACCAAACATTACAGTGGCAAGTGCCATATGGTAGTTAGGAAGCAAATCTAGCAGTCTGGTTCAATAGGGTCTTAACCTTATTTATCAATCCTACACCCCCTGAGTGATAAAACAACAAGCTATAATCAATCAAAGGCAATAACAAATTCTGAGTCAGTAGTAGCCTAGTGGTGGTGTGGGGAAGGGGGGACAAGTAATGGATTTAGTCTAAAAAAAGAACCTAATCTTTGATGAGTTAATTTAATCATAGTATTAATGTGCTGATCATATATTAGGGAAGTATCCAATAGAAGGCCTAAATATTTAAAGGTTGTGACTTGTTCGATATCCACGCCTTTGAGTGTACACTATAGAAGAACTGGTTCACCCACCAGATTTTTTCTTTGGTTATAAAAAACATAGATTTTTTTCCATTTAGAACCAAATTGTTTGAACAAAACCATTTTTGAATTGCAATAAAATCGAAAGCCAAATCATTGCATACATCCAATAAATTGATGCCACTCGTGAGGCTCCCCGCAATATCGGTGTAAAGGAAATTTGTGTTTCGCAGGAAACATAAGTTTTGTATTCTTCGACACTGGTTACCAGCTAAATGGCAGATAGACTTTAAAAAGCCACTGACACCTTGAGAATAACTTTGAAAAACATACTATCTGGACACAAAGCAACTTATTTTTCTCATCAGCTCTGAACATCTTCTCCCATTTATTTATTACTGAGGTCATATGCATGAAAACAAGATAATTGTTCCTTGAGGGTTCATCCATTTCTGTTGCTTCTCCCCAACCTAATGTCATAATACTCTGTGACATTACAGTTTTTCCCATGGCAGCAGACTGTTATGTCACAACAGAACATTTTAATTTCAAGTAGGAAATAAGCTACAGAGGCAGATGAACTCTAAGGAATAGAGACTTTAATATTGTGGGAATTTCTTCAGTAATAAAAAATGAAGTGAAGAAAAATATAGGAGATTTATGAAATACAAGCTGACTCATACCTAAATATTATGTTTTCCAATTTTTTTCCAAATGCTTCAGCTGCTCTTTAAGATTTCATATTTGACTTATAAAGCCCTTTATTGAGTTGGCCCCTACTGCCTTCATGACCTTCTTGTAACCCATACAGATGTCCAAGATCTGAGATCATCTGGTTTGCAGCTTTTAGCTGTTCCTGAATCTCACTTAAAATTGACATGTGAGAGAGCTTTTTAGTTGCCACTCCCCAATTGTGGAATGGCCTACCCTCAGACACTAGGACTGTTCCCTTGGTGAACAATTTTAGAACTAAGGTAAAAACATGTTTTTTAACTGGACCTTTCCAGGGACATGATGTATTTACTAAGGTTAATTTTAAGCTATGATATTCTGCTTCTAGTACCATTGAGTGATATTTAAGGCTTTGGTTTTACAGGTAGATTTGTATATGTTGATTAATATAACCTATGAACTGATCTCTACGAACATGAATTTTCCTTTGTATCTGCTGTAGTTATAATGTTTAATGTTGATTTTGCCTTGATTTAAAAATGGTGTATCTATCAGTCTCTCTGTCTAGTCTGTCTGTCTGTCTATCTCTCTTTCTGTCTATCTGTCTGTCTGTCTGTTTATCTATCATATCTAGCTAGCTATCTAGGGTATACAAGGTTTTTTAAAGTGTGCTCATTGGGATAATTTTTTTTCAATTTATATTTTACTGAAGTTTTTCAACATACAGTGTAATTGTTTACAAGATACCAACGGTGCCAATAGCATTGTCTGAACCTGGCCAGAACTGAAGTTCCTTGGATTACAGACTAATTCTGTAATACAGAAAAACATGAAGAATTAAAGGGTCTAACAAGTAGCATATGAATGTCAAAGGAAGACTCACTCTCACTTCTCCCTAGAATAGTAACAATGTTGAAGCCCTCTAAGCAAATTGACCCCCAACCATGCCAATTTACATGAAAACCATCCTAGGAAATCAGCCAATGCAAAAAGTAAAAACATTGTGAAAGATAAAAGAACTATATCAACAATTAAACAAATAATTTCTGAGACAGAGTCAGGGGTAAAAATAATGAACACAAAGGACACTATGCCGAGTTGGGGGGAGGGGTGAATAGCTTTCCATAGATAGATTATCATTCAATCTGAAAGGCATGAGATGTGCAAGGAGTATACCCACAAAATAACAGAAGGTAGAATATAAAATCAGGATAGATAAGGCCCCCACACTTTTTCAAAAATGGCTAATTTATCTGCAGCTAAAAAAAAGAGAGATAGTCCAGACTGGCAAGCTTATGCATATTATCCTCCCACTCAGCCATGGTGGGAATGCTCTCTGACCTCCATTTTCTATACACTAGCCATTTAGCCTCAGTGATAGCTGCCATAAACCACAGGCAATGGGGTGGTTGTTGAACTGGGAGTTTGTTGGTGTTGCCCAACATCAGGAGGGAAGCATCCAAAGGTATAAGGCACTGCAGAACAGCCAAAAGCCTGGACTGCAACTAAGCCCACCAGCCTGCTAATTTGAGGCATGACCAAATAATGTGCGTGAATGATCCTTCATGCTGATGGCATCTCCAGCTGTTAGAATCATCCACCAAGTTCATTTTCTGCAATTGATCTGGTGTCTGGTACCAAAAATGCAGTCTATTCAGCTGTAGAAGCTTCCCCTCAATGCCCCTGCATGATCCAAAGGCGTTAGACCAACAATACACCCAATCAGCTTCTGTGATATGGCAACCAAGCTGTCTTTCCCATCCAGCTTTGAGTTTATCTGTTGAAGGGGTATACTCCTGCATAAGGCCCTCATAGATCCAACCTATTTTGGAGGGCTTGTTGGAAGACATACCACCACCCACCAGCAACAGAATATCATCCCAGGAACCCCTCACAGGCAGTTTAAGTTGAGAACCAGTATAGGTGGAGATAAAATGGCGGATCTGCTAATACCTCCAGAAATGAGATTCAAAAAGTGAGACTTGGTCCTTAAGTACAGTGAACTCTGTAAAAAAGCCAGAATTCAAATGAAATAAGTGAATACACTATGATTGACCTAAACTCGATATGCCAAAGCTCAGCATACCGAGTTAATGGTCCCAAAATGCACTGCCCTGAACAGATCATATGCCCAACACAACAATTTCAGACATTACGACAGGAACTAAGTGTAAAATGTGGGGGGGGGGTTCTGCCCCCCCACACCCCTTAGCTAAAATAACTAACTCCGAGGGGGAGCGGACCCCGGAATAAAAAAATATTAGTTAAGGATGTGACCTGGACCAGAACCCGGGTCTGAGGGAACATGCTGGCAGAGCTGCTGGTGGTTTAGCCCTGCACACCACCGAAGCAGCTTGGCCAACTCCCTCAAACAATTGTCCCTTGACGTGCACCAGCAGGGGTAAGGTAGCAACCTGTCACATCCGCTGCCTTACCCCTGTCAAAATCTGTCAGCCATTTCACAGTCAGGATGCTCACTATTGGGATACTACACTTGTCAGGCAATAGTGCCCAGGCAGTTGAGTGTTGGGATAGTGAGCCATGGGAATTCATAAGAGTACCAAATAATTATGCTACATGGAGAATGATTCCCATGGCCCTGGCATGTCAATAGATAGGCGTGCCCCCCCCCAATTATAATTTAGGATTGCGCCATTACAGCCAACAATGTAATGGCACCTGCCATGGTGAATTGACTATTTTATCTATAGCCTTCCAAACACTGCAAACGTATTCATGTATTGGGTAACTATGCTTGATTTTAGATGTATCCCATTACACCAGTTCAGGTTCAAATACTTGCCCCAGATGTTCCTCAATACCAGTCCATCTGGCTGTTGCCCTACATTTGGGAGCATAAAGCCACATCCATATCTGTTGGAGACCTGTTGCAAGATACTAACCTTTAAACCAAGGGACACGAAGCCCTCCTTTGGACCATGGAGAAACCAATCACAACAGCAATATTCTGGGTTTACCCCCTTCAAATAAAAATTCCCTAACCATCTTATCTAAAGCCTTACAAATGTATTGTGGTATAGGTAGGGGCAAATAACGAATCATATATAGAATTTTAGGGAGGACCATCAGTTGCAATGACAGGGATTTCCCCATAGCGAAAGATGGAGATGTTTCCATCTATGGAGGTCATCCCTCAATGACTACATTAGTAGGGAGAAATTTAAATGGACACAGTCTTGCTACTGAGGGGAAATAAGGATACTGATATACCTTACTGGATGGGTTGCCCATGGTGGTATGCCGCCACTACAGCGACACCCACACAGCGAACCCTGCACAGTGACCTCCCACAGTGAAACCCCCACCATGCATAAATCAGCAGTGATGGGAGTTTTGCATTGAGACACTTTAGGGTGATGGGGTAAATATCTAACTCCACTGTTTGCACAACATGGAGTTAGATATCTATAGTAGGGGGGTGCAATGGCACAGCCCCCCCCGCATTGTGCATCATAATGTTGCTGGTTGGTTGGGGGTCACATCATGGTCAGGGTTGTTGATGGGTTCCCAGTGCTGTAGTGGAAATCGCAGTTGGAGTTGTCACGCCGGAGTCATGGATCCACTCATATCAGCCCTGTACCTTGAAAGGTAAGAGATCTGCATTTAGAATTCTAAGGTATAACCAGGATGGTCATTTAACATGACATAGCAATTTGTTTCATTCATTTGGTGCAGCAAAAGTGAAAGCACAATGTTCAACATCTTTCTTTACTTTGGAAATTACAAATTCTAGAAAGGAGGTGGAAGAGTAGAGAACTCTGTAGCTACTCTATCATTTAACAAAAGGAAGACAGCCTTAAGGTAAACATGGGCATACACATAGGCATATTTATACAGGATAATGTGGCAGTGGTGTTTTCTATACAGGCAGTTGTGGGGCTAATTAAAGTAACTGTAGAGGTTAACATAATTAGGGCATAAGTCACAGACTAAGACAAATCTGCATAACATTTTGTGTCTAACTTCCAGGGACTATAGTGCTATCTTCAAGATAAATTGGGAAACTACATCACCATAGTTCAGAATGGGTAGAAGGAAATGTGTAACTACTTGTCTCCTGTCAAAAACACTCTGGCACCTATTTGATTTGTACAGTGTGCTGAGATAGATAAATTGGGTGATATTCAAATGATTATGTAGAGAGAGTCAAAATGGATCCTACTTGGGAACTAGGGGGTTGCTGGTGAACCATGGATTAATCTTTGCAAGGCAACCTAAGTTCAGATCCATGAGAGAGTAGGCACACTATGATAGATGGCATTATCAGCTGTGTACATACTGTATAAATATTGCTCAAGGAACACTCCCCGGGGAGGACTTTGACAAACTGGAGGAACAGAGGGGACCCAGTATTGAACTTTGTAGTACCCCAAATAAAAATCATGTAAGTCAAAGCAATATCTGTCAATCCGCCAATCCTAACTTTTTGAATCTAAAAGTTTGAGTTTGGCCCCAAAAGTTCATGAGAGACTGCAAGATCTGAATATCCAAATGTTGAGGTGCAGAATGTAGACCCAAACTTGTAGCTCTACTATACTGTAAATATTACCTGAACTAATGCATGTTTGTCATACAACATCTTGTGACTAGCACTCTAGATTTATCGTCTACAGTCTCTAGGGCAACACTATGTGCACCAGTAAGAAGAAGCTATACTGTAAAATGGGGAGGAGGGTAAAAAATAAAAGCGGAACATTTTTTGTTGAGGATATTTAACTTCTATTCCCTTAAGATTGCATTGCACAAATGATACGAAGCTTTAAGGAAGGTTCATTCCCCACCCTATTTATCTTTAAGAATAATTTTGTATATATAGATTCTATAAAAACTGCTGTTGAATACACAAGCATACAATAAGCCAGATGATACAAGAGAATTCTGGTAATAGATTGATATAAGAAGCTTCCAATATGGAGTTATCACATAAGTACAGCAATCCAGCATAATTTTCCCAGTATATAAACAAGTCCAGATGTGAGTTTCCCTAAGAGTTCAGTGTCCTGTGACAGTGTCTTAACTGATTCCAAATAGCAGCAAGGATTATTAATACATAATAAAGTCACCAATTATTTAACTGTATAGTTAACAGTAATTGTCTTATGTTATACATCATGGTACAAACCATGCGTTTTGCATCATATAATAAAATATCCATGGTTGTCATCTCTCTTGAAACAGAGATAGCCATCCCCTTAATTGGTAAGTCAATTTCTCATATGTACAGATATTAGTCACAATTTGGTGCTGCTGATTGACATTGGGGGTAGAAGCTTGTAGCCATAACCTTGTAATGGCCTTCTTCACTGCCAAAGCAAACACATAGATCATTGATTGAAGCCTCAGCCTCCTTCCCTTTGGAGGAATGGACAACAGAACCATGGCAGGGTGCATAAATTGGGGTTCCATAGACAGAAGTAAAATTTGCCTTTTCAGATTTTCACAGAATTCCTCCAGGACTGGGCATGGCCAAAAATATGGGTCTGGTTGGCACAGTTCTCTCCACAGCTTCACCAGCAGTGTCCATATTTACCTCTCATATATGTGGCTGGGATATATTGAATAAGACATTTTCAGTCAAGTTCAAGTCAAATCATTGAGGCTGTGGCTTTTTTTTTGGGGGGGGGGGTAGAGTGCTTAACCCAGAGTCCATAGGTATAAGTGGAGTTCAGTTTTTGATTGCACTTATCCAGTACATATCCCACACTGTGTGTCTACATTTTCTGTAATCATCTCAGCAAACCCATAAAAACACTAAGAAGAAGTAGAGGTTGGTCAGTTAGTGGAGGGGAAGGGGCAGCCAGTGGAATATGTAACAGATAAGTGCAAATCTGTAAATACATAAAGTGTTCCTTGCCTGTCAGGCCATAAGTGTTTTAGAAGTGTAGAAAGGGAAGCACCATCTGCTCATTCAGAAACTAAAATATATAGTCCAGGCCCAGTTGTCACCATTTTCTAAAAGAAATGTCTAGTTGTAGGCATGTGAACTCTCTATCCTCTGCCAGAAGTCTATAATACCATAGGAGATGACTATGACTAGACACCTTAAGAATTTATACCATTGTGTAAGGGTGATAGCTGTGTAGGTGATAAGTAAATATTAACGCATGACAGGGTGTGCTGATAATGTAGATTAACGCACACCTCAGGGGCGTTGTGAGGCACAATAATCCCCAATAGCAGCACACCCTGGAGTGGGTTATTGCGTCTATAACATGGGGTGTTGCAACAAAGAGAAATAATTAAGAGAAAGTATTTAAAAATATTTGGAAATCCAAGATATGTCTATATACCCTTCCGACCTGTCAAATAGACCTCATTAAGTACTGCACATTAAAGTTATGTGAGCACAAAATTGCCATAATTTCTGACATTTGATGTTCAGAACATACAGTAAGTGTCAGGAGTGTAATACTCTGTCAATCGGGACACTTTCAGTCGCTGTGCCTCCTGCTAGCATGAACTGCAAGCTGCTGTACAGCTCAAAATCACAATTTGCCACTGTTGTACCCACTAACTGGATCTATGGAACAACTGCTCCCCTTCCCACAATTTGCCACTGTTATACCCACTGAGAGGAACCATGCAATGACTGCTCCCCACCCCAATGCCAACAGTGATCACTGCATGGTTGCTCTTGTTCTGTGTCTCTATCTGCACTGTTCACTGTAACTGTCTCTGTGGCTCTCTCACTCTCTGTGCCTGGTTGTAGCAGGAGGGATCGCTGTGGGTGGCCAGCAACATGGCAACAGTTAAGGGACAAACACAGTCAAATTCAAAATACAGAGACACAGACACAGAGATATACAAAAGAGAGCAACACAGGACACTATGCTGTCTTGTGCTGTCACAGTGTGGCTCTCACTGTCTCTTTCTCACTTTCTATGCTGCCGACAGCCACACAGACTGGAAAACTCAAGACCGATATACCTGACCACAAATAGTGCGGATCAGAACTGTTGAGAAACTCTGCCCCCTCTCTCTCTCTCTTTCTCTCTTTCTCCAGCTACTCAGCAACAGGCTGGAAAACACACAAAACCCCACCACATGACTTCCAAGACAAACAGACGCACAGGACAATGTCGGAGAAGACCAGCAGGAGGGTGAGGTCACACAATGGGGGATGCAATGTGTCACTGGGGACCAGAAGATTGATGGGGTGCATGAGTGGCAAGTCATATAGCTCTGCGGAGAACACTATGACAAGATGTTGCTGGTACACATATTGTTGCTGGTACATATTCAGGTAAACAGTGAAGGCATTACTGCAGGCTTTGATTATGGAGGTCCACGGGGCGGGTAGGTGAGTAGAAACACAACTGGGAGGAGAACAACATCAAAACATGTACATGTTTTGATGTGTAGCTCCAAACATGAAGGAACACTGAAGACTGGGGGCCTGCACTGTACAATTGGTCTTCAGAGGTCCACAGGGTGGGTGGGTGGGTAGGTAGGCAGACAGCAGTGTGAGACAGAAGGGACTGGACAGTGCCAGACTGTGCTCCTGCTACATAGTAAGCTAAACAGTGGGCACTTGACTGTGCACTTCATCCCCAGAGATCTGCAGGGTGGGTGGAGAAATATATGCGACTCCATTTAACAACCCCTCGCAGTGCAGCTCTCGCTTCTGCAGCAAAACTTTCACCTGCATTGCCAAGGATTTAAATGACTGCTTGTATTGCTCACTGTCGCTTCTGCTTTTTCTCTCTCTTACTGTCTCCCAAGCTCTGTGACATAGTGTAGCTTGACTATGGGGAGTGCACATCATTAGGATGGAGTTGGCTACCCCACCAAACAGGACAACACATAACCCATTCTCTCTCACTCTTTCCCACTGGAGGAGATACTGTGGATCGTTGTGGGGGAATGGGGCCATATAGCAGACCATGGACATCTGAAGCCTGCACACAGTTCATTCAGTGTCCTGGTCTTACTGTGTAAGGGACACATAGTACTCTATATGATGGAACAGACAGACATGGCTGGGTATAGCGGGTACAAATGGTTCAGGAGGGGAGAGCAGGGCAAGCAACAACCAGGATGGGGCATGGCAGCTGCAAATGCTGTGAGAAGGGAGAGGACAGGACTTTTTCTCATTCTCACTTGCTGCACTGTAGCACATATAACAAACCCTTCACTATGTTTTACTCCGTGCTGTACTGCTCTCTTGTTTCCTAAAACTGTCACGTGCTTTGCCATGTACTGCTATAGCACAAGTAGCTCTTGCTAAAATGCCTATAAAAAATGGCTGCTTTTCACGTTCATTCCGACAGTCAGAAAAAAAGAGCTGTTCTGCCCACTGATTCTTAATCTTGGGGACCCCTTCACCCTAACTGAGCTAATAATGTGCATTAATGCACTGTCACCTTTTAACCTCTATGGAAAGCACCCATAGCCTCTCGGATTAGGCACTAAAGAAATAAAGTTTGACTTGACTTGACACCTGATAGCACTCTACCAAATATCTACCTCCCTCTTCCTACCCCATGTTATAAAGTCCCTTATATTAAACTGCCCTGGTAGGTATGAGAAGAGATGTGCAAAATGTCAATAGTTCACTGAGGAGCTGGTCATTTCTTACTTTCAGCATTGTGGTGCCAGCTGGAGCACATGGTGAAGAGACGGCACTCTCAGACGATGACCGTGGTGATTGCTGCGATCCCAATGGCAAAAACTGGTGGAGCATGCATGAAGTTTTCAATTTTTTTTAGCCCCCAATTGAGAGTTCATACAGTGAGTAGTTTGTAAACCAAAGAGGCAGGTGAAGAGTGGGTTTTAATATTGTATGGTAGGTGAGGGTTCTGGAGCTCTTTCTTTAGGCAGCCATTTAGGTTGGGGACATCTTTTAAGAATCATTTTAAGGAAGCTGCTAAACAAAACACTGAAGATTAGAAAAGTCTTTGATGTCTGCAGATCTGTTGTGCTACAGTTTTATCTCCCAATAGTTTTACATGGAACATATATATCCATGCAGCACATCTGCTTTGGATACAAAGCTCTAGGAGGGATTGTTTCTTTCTTGGTGAATGAGAATAAAAGAAGGTACAGCATGTAAAGACAATTTCTGTTGGGGGTTAACATACTTAATATACTGTAGGTGTCACTTAAAAAGATTTTTCAGTTTCCAACAAAACATTCATAGCTAACATTAGGAAACCTGAGTTACAGTACTCACCCCCACTCCCAATTGAATATCATGGCCCTTAGATGTTTTATTACAAAAAATGTTTTCATTAAAACTGTATTTCCTCTCAAAACTCACTTGTTCAAGTTTTGAAATCATAATGTTCTGCTTTTGGCATTATAATTTGTTGCCATGGTAAATCAATCTGGGTATAACAAGCAGAGGATTATGCCTTCAGGGCAGGAAAACCAGCAGAAACAGATGAAGTCTAAGTGGCTTGTTTTTATGCAAATATCTTTAGTAATAAAGACCTGAGAGTCCTGAGATTTGGATATTTTTGGAAAGCCTACGAAATTTGATTCCATTGGATGCCAGCTATTATTGGGTCCTCTGCACAAAAGTATGGATTGCCTACGCACCACATAGCTGAGGTGCATAGGCAATTTTTCAGCATAATGCCATGCAGCAGGGGTCTGGTGGAGCCCCAGTGGCATTCAAGACAGGTGTGCATGCCACCTGTGCACACAATCCCCCACCCGATCCCACAGCTACTCACCACAAGTGGTCCAGGGGCAGTCTATGGGAGTTCCAGAGAGCATGCACTCATGCACTGCATGGTATGCATGACAGCACTGCACATGAGGTTGTGGCAGTAAGTGGTACATGTTGGGGGACCCTGCTATAACTATTTAAACCTCCCCAAAGTTTACCGGCGGAGCACAATGGGATCAGGATCTCCCTACACACATCTGCCACAGCTCACCCGGCTGCCTGGGAGGGCTGGGGGTGACCATTTGGAAAAATGCCCATTGTTTATTCTTGGCTATTGTATGCACCTTCCCAGTGTCCTCTGCTTGTGCACAGCAGGGGATCCTCTATGGCACCCAGGACAGGAATCCTATTTGATGCCAGCCTTGCACCCTGCAATCTGCCCCTGCTCAGATCCAAGCCATCATCACGCAGCTGTGTGCCAGGGGGTGCAGTCACAGACAGGCAGCTGGCAATGTTGAATACTGGCTGGTGTGTACCTATACTGGGGTCTGTAGACACGCAGGCTATTTACACACGAATCATGTGCACTTTGCACACCTCTGTGCATAGCCCCTATTTTTTGCTGTAACCTGGAAAATCACTTTAAATGACTTTTATTAGCCTTCCTCTGTCCAAAAAACACTACTTTGAGGGAATTGTTTTATTCTGTAGGGGCAACATGTCTATTGACTCTAGAAGCATAATGGCCATTGCTGAAGAGTATATAATTATTGTTGTAATTTGTGATTTGAGCATGATTAACTGTAAACAGCATATATTGTAGAGTCAGAATCCCACAATGAAATCAGTCGTGGGGAAAGGCACATTGTGAAGGTGAGGCATCAGGTTCCGACTCATACATACACCTATCAGCAAGTCATGGAACAGCATTCGCTGTAAAGGTGTCACCCAGCCTCCCATTTTGCTGCAGGAAGAGCACAACCATGGCAATCTCAGATTATAAGGGCTGGGGATATCAAGGTTAAAGAGGACAATGGAGGAATCAGTTGAAAACAAGACACTGGCCTGGTTGTTCAAAGCCCTCCCAATAACTTGTGGCACATTCTGGCCATGTTTCCTAAAACTGTAAATGAAAGCTATACCACCTACCAAGTGGTATAATGTGTGGGTGCAACTGCCATGTTTTTGCAGAAGAAATGACATCCCTTGCCTCAAACAAATGATGCACATGGCATTTTTTTATTTATGCAAGCTGGTGTAAATCATGGAAACTGTTGTAAATACATGTGCACCTTTGAAAATAAGAAGCACACATTTTGATGGCAATGGTTGGATGCTAATAGGGCTGAAAATCAGCTCATGCATCTGCCTCAGCAATATCCTGTATGAAAATTGCACATTGTATGCTCTATAAAGGAAGGATCCTTTTAGGTCTCATGGTTCCTCAGAGAGCAAAATAAGAGTTAAACTCTTTTAAACAGCAGTACTAGTTAAATGCAACATGATGTTTTCACCTAGTGTGCATGCCCACCTCCCACTTAGCACTGACCAGTGTTTCTTCTGAACCAGACGTTTTCACCTTAAATTAATCATTCTTGTCAGTGGCTTCATTTTATTTCCCTCTTGCTGTGCAAACCCATGAGTCACAAACACAAACTCTTTCTGCAGCTGGCATGATAATGCAACTTTAGTAAACATCCCACCTCTTCCAATTTCTGTGTGTGGTCATGATAAGCGGCAGTAGTGTGCCACAGAGCAGCACTTCAAGTCCTATTATGAGCTCAGTCAGCATCAGTACCAATATTGAGCTTTTCCAGTTAGTGTTAACTCTTCATTCCCTGGTGTCCAGTGTCTCTCCCACCATTGATTTTCACCAATGTGACTAGCATCCCCACACCATGGGGATTACTGTGCTTTGATTATTGGGCAGAGACAGGTAAATCCCCACTGCTCGCCACCTCAGCCAGCTGCTATAAGATTGACATTGAGAAAAGGAGAATTCACTGTAGTTCTCTTGGCAGCCAGCTGAGGTGGTGAGCAGTGGGGATTTGCCAGCACCTTCCAATAACCAGTGCACAGTAATCACCATGGTGTGGGGATGGTAGACATGTTGGTGAAAATTGATGGGGGGGGTTGAACTGGATATCTGGGAATGCAGAGGAAGGGGATACATGGGGAGAACATGTGACAGTAATTACTGATGGAGGGAAGGGAGCTACCATATACCAGGGAATCGAACATAAAACCATTAGCATTGGGAGAGCACATAAACGTGATGCTTGGGAGCTTAGCAGTCACTGAGAGCACAACACCATTAGAGAAAAGTAAAAAAAAAACATATATACATACATACAGTAGATCTGGAACATACCTGTTGTGAAACTAGTAAAATGAGAGATAAAAAGATCTGTTATACTGTTTACTGAGTGAGTAAACAGCTTCTTGTAACAGTAGAAGATTGTAAATGTGCAGAATGGGGCTAAAATGGAAGCAAACAAAAGACATGCATTAACCTGAAGGGGGAGTACAGCTGTAAATACAACACCTGCCATATTTACTGTGGGTCCACAATTACTGATAACATTTATTAACTAGCCTTGGATGCAAATAACATTGGCAGATTCATAAACCAGAACTAAATCTGCACAACTACAGAAAAAAAGATGAGTGAAAATCAGTTCCTGATTAACTAGTACTGCTCCTTTAAACTTTGCCAGGCAAAAGAATCTGTCGGTTTTGTAATAACTCATTTACATAAACAGGATAACATATGTTTACAAAACTTTGTAAACAGTTCTCAGATTTTCATCCTATTTTGTGCCTATAACAAAAATCATTTGAGAATAGGGCCTGTAAGCCTATTTACATTTTTAAGTGTTTGTCAAGATGAAAGATAATCTTAGGCTTCATTACTGAATGTAGGAGTTGGAAACCAGTTCAAAAAAATTGTTATACTCTTTAACACATATGCATATATAGTACATATGGATGTTTGTACACAGTGTGTGTGTGGGGGGGGGGTGTTAGCATGCAGCAACATGATGTGCTGACAGGTAACTGAAGCACAATGTTGAATATTGCTCTAAAGAAATAATGTTCAAAATATTATTTGAACAATTATAATGTCTTCCCAGGAATAGTTTCCCCACCAATTTGAAATGTATTTACTCAGAAGAAATAGTGTGTTACAATTGTTTATAATTGTTTCTGAATACAACCGTTTATGTTTAAAAGTAGCAGGTCCATGTAAATCATTTACTACATCTGTTTAATGCAATCTTTCCTATACTAGTATACTAGCAACATTCTATTACATTTACAAATAACCATTTTTACACTGAGGTATTCATATATATTCGCAAATCAAACAACACAAAAGAAATGCCTCATTCAGTGAGTTCAGAAACTCTCTGAAAGCGAAAATGTTATATTGCCAGAATGCGAAGGATACATTTTAACAACAACCTACTAAACTAACAGTGGCCCTAATTTGGAATCTATGTACTGCTTACATGCAAAACATGTTCTTGTTCCTCCTTTGCCTTACATTTTCCAGTAAAGTGTATTATTTATACAGCTTCCTATGTAATTTAATGGCGTATTTGTGGTTTCCTATACTAAAATTGCATTGAGTTGTGCATGTTCACATGTGAAGCATTTTTATATTAGAAAGATTTGAAAACAAAATAACTGTGTTAATATGACAGCTTGTCTTTCTTCAAAACCCTGCTGCACAAATTATGTGCCATGCAGAAGAACATTTGGTTTCCACGTTCAAAGCATCACATTGCTGGCCCACACATCTTTGTCTTACTTCACAGTTACAGTGCAACTTTTTGCAAGGAATGTCCAAATGCAAGATATTTACAACATGGAAGCAGTTAAGTAAAATCAGGGGCCCACTTCTTTGTCATAATTTCTGGTGCTAAATGGTCATTGTCATAGCCCTGGTATTTGTGGATGGTCAGGAATGAGGAAAAGGGACCACCATATTCAAACAGATGGCAACCCCCAAAGGCTTGGAGAATACTAACATGCCACACCCCATGACCTGTAGCCTGGTGCAATGGTCATTTAAATATCCCATGTTCAGCTCTTGTTGGACAGTGATCACTGAGCCACAAGTAAGTATAAGATATTGTGTCTTACAGTGTTAGCTCTTGCTAGAACTGCTAGCATATCCAGGCATTAATGTTGGCTCTCCCTGGGCATGACAGTGAGAACCCCATTCATGCATCCTTCACCAAAGCTTGTGCTGGACAGGCAGCAATCCCTTCACCGTAGCAATGCCATCTGCTTCTGACAGGTGCTGCTGTATTTTATAGGGCTGGTCAGTGACATCATTTAGCACATCAGGGATACACAGCTGTTCTACATCTTCTTTCTATAAAGAGGGTACATGCTTCATTTTTTTACACAGCACATTTGGATTACTAGAGCTAAATTCCTGAGGAATGTGGGTCTGCAAACCTTGTAAAAATAAACCCCTGGGTCGTAGCACTGCTAGTGGAAAATTATCATGAGGTACCCTATGCAAATTGTTTCCATGTCCTACAATAAATACATTTTAAGAAATGCAAAACCCTGCAAATACTGCATTTTTCAAAATATTCTGCACATTTTCAAATGGAATATCTGTACACTAGAAAATTTTTGCTGCTACTATTTTTACATGACTGTATCACACAGCATCAATAATCTGAGTGGCAATCATAGTTTAAAAAATAGCTGTTAGCCCATAAAATTCTTATGAGTACATAATCCAGTATCTGACATCAGGCCCTGCATTTTATTTGTACTTCATCTATACTTTGGTATTCCCATTTATTGTCTTATTCAGTTCCATTAATTTTAATATTTTGTTTAAAAGACCTCAAACAGTATTTTCAAAAGGAATCATTTGAGATCCACCCACCAATATTTTCAAATGGAAAACTAACATCCTCTAACGTTTGCTAGAAAAAAACACAGTTTTTGCAAAAATGACAAACTGCATGTGCATCATTATTTTAGCACAAATCAAGACTCTCTATTGCAAACAGATGCATCTTTTAGAAATAGCAGTAGGGCTGCTT